>CM026386.1:77209504-77353885 GCA_014843695.1 Archivesica marissinica | reverse complement strand
GTTCCATTAATGTCAAATCCCTTGCGGGCACCTATACATGTTTTCCTGGGCATGCTTAGCCGACCATAGGGGTTAACCAGTTCTAAGCAATGCGTGTGAGGTACCTTGCTCAATGACACTACATACGTGGCCTGACTGAGTATCGAACGCGGGCCGTTCGATTCCAAATCCGGCGCTCTACCATTGGACAACGGACGCCACGGTATGTGTAAGAATCATGCAATGTCATTATCGCTAGTGATATTGTCGATATAAGGGGGAGTTTCTTTTTATATAAACACTATTAGAACATGGCAGTTTTATTACTCAATCTAGAGAAAGTGCCAACACAAGCTCGCTATGACCGGATTGATGAATCAATGATAATATCCGCGAACTAATATGTGTGATCTTTCTAGCGAGGGAATAATTTGCGGGGGAGCAAACAATTCCTGCAACTAGAAACACTATTTGCACAGCTACACGTGCATCCTTGCAATTACTATATATATGTTCATAAATCTAATTGTTTTCTTGCAACCAATGTTTTAACAATATAACTATATCACATACAATACATATCTACTATTTTTAACAATATAACTACATTACATACCAGACATATCTACTGTTTTATCAATATAACTATATCACATACAATACATATCTACTGTATAACAATATAACTATATCACATACAATACATATCTACTGTTTTAACAATATAACTATATCACATACAATACATATCTACTGTATAACGATATAACTATATCACATACAATACATATCTACTGTTTTTAACAATATAACTACATTACATACCAGACATATCTACTGTTTTAACAATATAACTATATCACATACAATACATATCTACTGTATAACAATATAACTATATCACATACAATACATATCTACTGTTTTAACAATATAACTATATCACATACCATACATATCTACTGTTTTAACAATATAACTATATCACATACAATACATATCTACTGTTTTTAACAATATAACTACATTACATACCAGACATATCTACTGTTTTAACAATATAACTATATCACATACAATACATATCTACTGTTTTTAACAATATAACTACATTACATACCAGACATATCTACTGTTTTAACAATATAACTATATCACATACAATACATATCTACTGTTTTTAACAATATAACTACATTACATACCAGACATATCTACTGTTTTAACAATATAACTATATCACATACAATACATATCTACTGTATAACAATATAACTATATCACATACAATACATATCTACTGTTTTTAACAATATAACTACATTACATACCAGACATATCTACTGTTTTAACAATATAACTATATCACATACAATACATATCTACTGTTTTTAACAATATAACTACATTACATACCAGACATATCTACTGTTTTAACAATATAACTATATCACATACAATACATATCTACTGTTTTTAACAATATAACTACATTACATACCAGACATATCTACTGTTTTAACAATATAACTATATCACATACAATACATATCTACTGTTTTTAACAATATAACTACATTACATACCAGACATATCTACTGTTTTAACAATATAACTATATCACATACAATACATATCTACTGTATAACAATATAACTATATCACATACAATACATATCTACTGTTTTTAACAATATAACTACATTACATACCAGACATATCTACTGTTTTAACAATATAACTATATCACATACAATACATATCTACTGTTTTTAACAATATAACTATATCACATACAATACATATCTACTGTTTTAACAATATAACTATATCACATACAATACATATCTACTGTTTTTAACAATATAACTATATCACATACAATACATATCTACTGTTTTAACAATATAACTATATCACATACAATACATATCTACTGTTTTTAACAATATAACTACATTACATACCAGACATATCTACTGTTTTAACAATATAACTATATCACATACAATACATATCTACTGTTTTAACAATATAACTATATCACATACAATACATATCTACTGTTTTTAACAATATAACTATATCACATACAATACATATCTACTGTTTTTAACAATATAACTATATCACATACAATACATATCTACTGTATAACAATATAACTATATCACATACAATACATATCTACTGTTTTAACAATATAACTATATCACATACAATACATATCTACTGTTTTTAACAATATAACTATATCACATACAATACATATCTACTGTATAACAATATAACTATATCACATACAATACATATCTACTGTTTTTAACAATATAACTATATCACATACAATACATATCTACTGTATAACAATATAACTATATCACATACAATACATATCTACTGTATAACAATATAACTATATCACATACAATACATATCTACTGTTTTAACAATATAACTATATCACATACAATACATATCTACTGTTTTTAACAATATAACTATATCACATACAATACATATCTACTGTATAACAATATAACTATATCACATACAATACATGTCTACTGTATAACAATATAACTATATCACATACAATACATATCTACTGTTTTTAACAATATAACTATATCACATACAATACATATCTACTGTTTTTAACAATATAACTATTTCACATGTCTGTCTGTCTGTCTGTCTGTCTGTCTGTCTGTCTGTATGTCTGTCTGTCCGTCCGTCTGTCCGCCCGTCCGCCCAATTCGATTGCAATTGGAGCAATGTCAGTTGTTATCTGTAATATGGTGATATCGATGTTTGTAACGTTTCTTAACATTGGTTATAAAGGGCAAAGCTGTATGTCTTAGATATTATCATATACATATAAATAACATGGTATGTATATAATTATTACGTCGCTGATACTATCAACATGTCGCCCATAGAATGTGCTATGCTCATAACAGTTAATCATTTCAGACCATCGATCCAGTCATACCAAAGATTGCAAATTGCTAGATTGCCTCTGTTGAAATTTGCATCTGGCTACTCTACTGAATCCTGTTTAGCATCATAATATCTGTGTTTTTACAACTGTGTTGTGTGTGTTTTTACGTTTATTTATCGTCGCTACCGGTTACCCATATGAGCGCTGCCTCCTGAAGAGATTAGTCATTTTAGATTTGTGGAGGATAGTGCAATGATACAGATAGAGACCCATTCCAGAGTCTCCTCTGGTTCTTGTACGTGCATGGTGTAAAGCACCGACACGAGACCTCAGTTTAACGTCAAACCTGAAAGACTGTTAATTTGATTAGGGTCAGACGGGGGATAGAACCTGCGATACCTGGATTACCAGTCCAGCGTGTTACCACCGGACTACCAGCGTGTTACCACTGGACTACCAGCGTGTTACCACCAGACTACCAGCGTGTTACCACCGGACTACCAGCGTGTTACCACCGGATTACCAGCGTGCTACCACTGGACTACAGATCATAATTCATAAGTCATAATTTCCGTTTTCAATACTTACAACACCTTGTCTCGATTCTGATTGGCTGATTGCCATTTGATTGATATTGACCCTATGAATCGCAATCATTAATATTCAGCGGACTACTTCTTCATTGAGAAACATGACGATGTATTGATGCTTGATTTAGAAAACTAAAATGTGCTTACTTGTCACAATAACAATCCATACAAAACTTAGATCATTGAATTATTTAATTATCACGCCGTATCGACACCATACACCCATCCAATAAACAACTCTTCCTTTTGACAACGATGCAAGAATGGAAGCAAAATGCTGACCTAGTTTCAAGTCTGGCTTCTAAACATAAAGGAACGTAAATCCAAAACTTTGAATGTCGAGGTCGTTATATATGACTGTCACAATCAGAATAAAGGTTTAGCGTTCTCGTTTTGTTATTTTTACAATGTGCATCTGTTTCTGTTAAAATTAACATTAAAGAGAGTGTTGGTCCCAATAAAATTGATTGACAGCAAAACTAGTCTGGGAAAATTTAGATGTAATTACTATTTCATCTAAATAATATTTTAAATTTCAAGTTGCGGCTGCTTTTCAGCTTTATCTCACACATATAGTTGTCACATGAACATGTATGTACTATTAATAGTAGTGCAATATGTGTGTGCTTTTACGTTTATTTATCGTCGCTACCGGTTGCCCATATGAGCGACGCCTCCTGAAGAGATTAGTCATTTTAGATTTTTGGAGGATAGTGCAATGATATAGACCCATTCCAGAGTCTCCTCTGGTTCTTTTATGTGCACGATGTAAAGCACCGACACGAGACCTCGGTTTAACGTCCCATCTGAAAGACTGTTAATTTTATTAGGGTCAGACGGGGAATCGAACCTGCGATCCCTGGATTACCAGTCCAGCGTGTTACCAATATGCATGAATGATGTATATATAGATTCCCTCTTGTAACTCTGAATTGAGTGACAATGTACTTTTTAATATGTAACCTAGTGTGTGTTTGTTATATGCTGTACATTGATGAGACTGAAATAAAGAATAAAATAATATGGTATCATGATGATGTGGATACAGGGGGGGTGGGGGACGAATGATACTATCAAATTAATATCGGGACTACAATCAGCATATGTTACATATTAGTTTAAACATATTTTATTGCTTTCGAATAACATACATATACGCAAACTGCACAACCTACAACAAATGAAATGTAACGAATATTATATTAGTGAAACTGTTATAATTTATAAGAAGCAAATGGGTTGGGTCACAAGTTTTACCAACATTAGTGACGACCCTCCCCTTACCTTAAGTTACATATTCGACCTACGTCAGAGAATCATCGGCTCGGGCGGTAATGATGCAGGAATTTCGTTTAGTGTGTGATGGCAGATTACTACTAGAGTTGATAGGGGCAGAGACGGTGTTGATGTAGTCTGGGCATGTCTAGAATGTGTGTGTGTTTTACGTTTATTTATCGTCGCTACCGGTTGCCCATATGAGCGACGCCTCCTGAAGAAATTAGTTATTTTAGATGTTGGAGGATAGTGCATGATACAGACAGAGACCAATACCAGAATCTCCTCTGGTTCTTTTACGTGCACGGTGTAAAGCATCGACACGAGACCTCGGTTTAACGTCTCATCTGAAAGACTGTTAATTGTATTAGGGTCAGACGGGGGATCGAACCAGCGATCCCTGGATTACCAGTCCAACATGTTACCACAGGACAACAGATCCGTCTAGAATGTGTATTTCAAAGACTATATTATATAGATCGGTACGTTACTCCCACAATAATAGAATGAGCATATACGCATCAATGTACAGTGTGATCACATTCTGGATAGTTATGGAATGTATGGATATTGCTATTGCGGAATAGAACTATATTTAAACACAACGTGGGTACTAACTTGTTATTAAGACTACCATTATTACGATTTCACGAGGACCCGGTGCCACGTGTCACTATGTGATATCTTCAATCATTATGCGCATGCGCAACTTTCAGTTCTTACGAGATATCAATTATGTAAGGACACCGGCTTTCACACTGTTTTGTTTAACCCTGCGTCATGCGGTTTCACCACCAATAAATATACCATGGGTACGGGCTTTGGACGAAACTCAGTTGCTCAGTTAACACGTGACTTCCTCAATCACAAAAGTGTACATGTTTGCTAAACTCAAAACTGTTATTAATACAAATAGTTCTACCCTTAGACTTGTGTACTGTAACCTAGACTAGTATGACATTATATTGCAATGTATTTACACAAAGACGGTATGGTAGTTGTAGTTCTAGGATGCATGTTTAGTGAGTGTAGGACACACACACACACCCTCCCTATCGTGTTTTTTAAATAGACGGACGTAGCCGCTTAGGTCGGCTACGTCTGCTTAGGAAATGCTATCTAGGTCCTCGCAAAGGTGTTTGATAGATAAGATAAGATACAGTTTATTTTGAGTCGGCAAGATAGCAACAATACAACACAAGCTCTGAGTGAGTTTTTGAATTAATGGAATGTACACACATACATAATCCCCCATATAAAAACCAAGACATGACATATAACGTAGGACTCTAACAATAACAATAACCCTAGTTAGATGTGCATGTACAACTTTATTTATATGTACAGTCAAACCTGTGTCAATGGTCACCTCTATTAAGCAATCAACCTGCATTAAGCAGCCAGTTTCCAGATTCCCAATATATTGATCTATATACCTATATTAAGCAACCACCTGTGCTAAGCAACCACTTTCGGTGATTGCCTATGCTGGCTGTTTAAGACAGGTTTAACTGTATCTTATTATCATCTTGGTCACGGGTTCGAGCCCCGCTCAGGCCGTGTCTCATTTATTTGAAACAGTTGACAGTTTCTTACGGAGGTTGCTGCACCCAGGTACTGGTAAACCGGTGGAGCCTGCCCAGGAAAGGTGTTGTTAGGTAAACTGCCCGCCGGCGATATAGCCTAAAATGGTGCTGCAGGCGTAAACCCCGAAATATAACATATAACATAACTTATTATCCTCTTTATTTCCATGTGTGATAAAGAAATTCAGTGGAACTTGATCATCAGCAGTCGCATAATGATTCACAGAGCTTATGGATGAACTTGTCACATTATTTGCCACATCCATTAATGGGTCTGCATTAGAGGCACACTACATTGTCCTCCCGATACCATACAGTGTTCTCATTATCAGCAATGCAGTGAACACCAACCACATATTGCATTGTAAGTTATTGATCTGGATAGCATGCTTTCGTGTGTGTTTGTTGAATGCCGACCAAGCAGTTAGTTGTGGAGGAAGACCCCGGAGCAGTATTTAAGTCGCAGTTGGGTAGAACCACCGACCGTATACAAGAATGAAAGAATTCGCCCCATCCTGTGGGATTCGAACTACAGCGAGTGGCTAGTGAGTTAAAGGCTCCACATAGACATAGACGGATCTGTAGTCCAGTGGTAACACGCTGGACTGGTAATCCAGGGGATCGCAGGTTCGATCCCCCGTCTGACCCTAATAAAATTAACAGTCTTTCAGATGGGACGTTAAACCGAGGTCTCGTAAAAGAACCAGAGGAGATTCTGGAATGGGTCTCTGTCTGTATCATGCACTATCCTCCAAAATCTAAAAATAACTAATCTCTTCAGGAGGCGTCAGTAGTGTAGTGTGGCGCTATGGCCCGGTGCTGGGGGTGATCTGGGGCACCGGGCCATAGTGCCATACACTAGTGACTACTAATAGTTTTGGGGTGATCTGGGGCACCGGGCCATACCGCCACACTAGTGACTACTAAAAAATAACATAACAGGTAATAATTTTTCAATATATTTTATTTACTAAAAATAACTTAACTAATAACTAAAACAGTAACATGTTTATCATAAGTATTTGATTAAAAGTGTGTTTAACTAACTTAACTAATAACTAAAAAACATTTGTAACATACATGTTTATCATAATAAAATATAATATTAAGTGTTCATTTTGGTTATATATTTAACCAATTTCCATACATGTTTTTTGAATTCCTTTTTGAATTCCATTGTTTTTTTATTAACTAATAACTAACTAAATAATAACTATTAACTAAAAAACTGTTTTTTCACATATACAACATTGGTTATTTTTATAATTAACATCAACAGTATCTAATTTCCTCATCATTTTACTATGTTCATATAATTTTCCATAATGTTTATCAAACCAATTTTTAACAATAATGTCGTTTTTATACAAATATTCATTATTTGTATAGAACATACTGTTTAGTATTTGTTTTAAATCAATACCTTTAGCTAAAATATCAAGTACAAATAAACAAAATACCCCACACATAACACTATATGTGCTTTGAATTCTAATATAATTTTTAGTCCATCTTTTACAATTATTGTTCATAAAGTTCACAATTTCTTCTTTTATATGTTGTGTATTTCCGTAAGAATCGAAATAAAATCCAATGTTCTCCTTGAAATATATTAGAACACAATGTTTTCCTGGCTTGTTTGAATCATCTGTATTCACAATATATGTTTTTTTGATATATTGTTCCATTTGTAGTTCATCTTTAGCGCACACAATTCCATTTAAATGTTTTAATATAGTAGATTTGTCCAATAAATATTGTAGCGAATATGTATCCATTGTTAATAATCTGTAATAACTTCTCTGATGCTGTTAATTTCGATTTGATTATCATATTCAGCATATATAATAACGTTTATAGGATTTGCTAGCGCCTCACTAAACCCCAATTCAATGCGTAGGTTTCCTGTTGTTATAGGGTGTAGATGTCCTTCCTCACTTCCTTGATCGGCTGTTAAATCAAATCCCCACAATGTATGTCCATTCTCATATTCTTTGAGTGGATATCCAAATGAATCATCATGCATATTTACCCCCATAGCATTCAATAGTGTAAAATATGATTGCAAAGTTTTTTTATTTGTAACACTAGTAAAATCAGGTTCTAGTGTTTTATTATGAATACTTTTACCATCTAAACTAATATCTATTTTAGATATTTTAAAATGTTGAAAATTAAATGGATTTGTTGTTGGATCCCCATTCATATCAGAATTTTTAACCATAGCTATAAAAATTCTCTTTCGCATTTGCCCTAAAAAAGTATAATCATCAATTTTAGATTGTAAACCTGCTGTAATTGTAAATGTTTTTATTACAGCTCTTCTAATTGGTATTTTCATATTTGTTTGTGCAATATTTTGATATAAATTATTAGCTACAGTAGGTGCTAGTGTAACAGTTCTAATATTATAAGCAGCTTCTAGGATATCTATTTTTCCCTTAGCATCTGAACCCATCAAACAAAAATCTGTAGTTGCTCTATTTAGTTTTAGTCTTATATCTATTCCATTAGGTAAATATTTTTCTTGTAAAAATAAATCAAGATGTATTTGACCACACATTTCTAAATTTTTTTTGGTAATTTTTGCCTTTCTTTCTAACCACCCAACACCCCCTACACATTTTGTATTTTTTGCAATATCTCCTGCTTTATCTAATCTAAACAATTCTAAATCGTTTAGTATGGTAATTTTATGTTGAGCTGATGTACCCAGTAAATTTTCTAAATAAGCCTTATATCCATATTTATCTGTACATGGAATTAATTTATTATTCAAGTATAAATCGATACTGCTAAATAGACTATGAAAAAAATTGTTAACAGTAGATAAATTAGTGTCATCTTCAATATCACTACCATCCTCTTTTGTTATTTTTAATCTTAATCTTAAATATGATTGATTAATATCAGTCCATTTTTGTGTTTGTGCAGGAATCATAAATTCTATAGGACCGTCATTATTCCTAGGGTTAACAATTGGATAATGTTCTGTCCATTGACCTTCTACCATAGAGGCCATGGTAGGTGGTACACTATTAACATCTAATTCACTTTTACTACAACTACATGATCCATGTTCCATCATATTTAATCAAAAATATCTAATGACCTTTTATTAACCTTACTTCTTCGTTTCTTTTTTTTCAAATGAAATTTTTTCCTACCTCCATTTGATTTTATAGTTTTTTTCTTAGACGATCTTATTTTAGTTGTTCTTCCTTGAATAGATTTATCTAAACTGTCTGTAAACCCCTATCTCCTACAACCTGTTTTACATTTTTTCCATGAATACTATCTGTAAATGCTCCAATACTTTCATTTACCCCATCATGTTTAAGTGTATTTAACATATTTTCACCTATTGGTTCTAATAGAGGTATTGTTTTTTTGGTTATACCTTTTATTATACTTCCTATCCCATACCCATATTGTTTACCTCGACCTCTATATACAGGCAACATTATATTTTTTAAAATGCAGCTTTACAATTGTAAGACCTTTCATAAAATTAACCTCTTCACCAGTGTCGCCTCTTATTAATATAGTAAGTTCATCAAAATTAGATTTACTTACAGGTAAATAATGGTAATTTTTAAATTCTAAATGATTATTATTATTAACAATAGATGTTTGATATTCAATAATTCTTAATAATTGACTTTCTGTATGGCCTACTATTGTGTGTTCTACTATATCACTATAAATGTACAAATTATTAAAATTTATATTTAAGTCTACATTATATTTAAAAATATCCTCTCTATTATTTTTAAAAAAAATACCGTAGTTTTTTACATTAAGATTATCTAAACTTCCACCAAATTTTGCAATGATGTCTTTATGAAAAATTAATCCAATATGATTATTATCATTCGATTTAAAAAATATTCTTTTTGTATTATGATCATAAACTAATTTTATAATAACACCTGTTTTAGTAGTTTTATAAACATCATAATCTAAAGTTAATAAAGCCTTTGCGAAATTACCTCTAATAAATGGTCGATATGTGTATAACCGCCATACTACAATTAAATGAAAAAATATTATTAGAATATTTACCCAAAAATGGTTCTCGATCCTTCAAATATACACGCATGCTTGTTTTATTTAGTGCTTTTTCCATTAAAGATACATATTGAAAATCAGGACGAATTGTATCCTCTAGCCAGACAGTTTCATGTTTATAATTAATTGATTTTGTTTTAATATTTCTTACTGCTAAATAAAAAGAATCATTTGTGGCATTTATGTTAATTACATGTGATAGTATAATTAGTTCAACTAATGCAACTTTCCATTCTTCTTTTTTAAAATTAATTGTTTTAGCTAATTTAGTTGTAAAATCACTTTTATTTGTTGAACGTTCGGCTTTATCACTTAATAACGTTACATAAAAAGAATTTGTAATATTCATATTTGTAATTGTTTCCTTTGTCTAAAATGTAATGTTAATATTGTCTTACCACTAACAAAGTTAATAGGGGTGCCTGATTCTCCTGTTATATATATTTTTATTTCATCAAAAATAGATTTTGATATTGATAAATAATGTTTGTGTACACATTCTCTATGCACCTGAAATGATTTTCATTTATTTTCAAATGGTACTATTCTTAAAATAGGACTTTCTAGACCTCCTAATAAACTATAATCTATTATATCGGAATAAATAAATAATTGATTTGAACCTATATTTAAATCAGATGCAAAAGAAAAAGAATCTAGATCATTATTATCATAAATAATACGATTATTGTTTTTATCTCCACCTAATTTTTCAAATAAAGAATCTGAAAATAAAAGACCTATATTACCTAGAGTTGTTGATGTATCCTTAACATTTACAATATAATTAATGTCAGGTCTTTTACTAGATTTTGATAATGATATAGATAAACTTGATTCATTATGAGGCATACTATATTTTAAACATTTTTGTAAAGAATTATTAATTTCATATACAACATGACCAATTCCTGAATATACACCTGGTTTTATACTACATTTCATTTTATGAAGTCCATTATCATATGTATAAGTAGAACTAGTAACTACGAATATAAAGTTTCCTAATATTGAATCAGTAGTAATATAATAAAAAACCGAATCTTCTTTATTTATGTTTATAATTTGTGACGGATGAATTAATTCAACTAAAGCTACTTCCCAATTTTCTTTTTTTATATTTATTGATTTAGGTAATTTTGTTGTAAAATTATGTAATGTATTATTTGGAAATGTTTCATATGAAGAATCACTAAGTAAAGTTACATAAAAAGAATTCATTTTTTCTTATCGAATTTTAAATTTGGAGATGGTAATACATATCCTAATGAACTACTTAATAATATTATCCATAAATCTTTGTTTGTATTTTGTAGACTTAATTGGCTGCTATAATAATGAAATAAATCACAATGATTTGGGAAATAAATATTAATGTATTTTTTGGTTTTCTGTCACAAAATGGTATTGTAATATTTGATTCATCGGACGACATTATACTAAATTTGTTTCTGGAATCCAAGAATTAAATGTTTTTGGATATCCTTTCCAATGTACATTTATTTCTTTTATTTTCTTACCGTTTATTACCCGTGTACGTTTTCCAACAACTGAATCAATATCATAAATTTTATTGTCTTTTATAGTTTGAATTTCTTGTAAATAAAATGATCCTTTTATTATATCATTATTTAAATCCTTTATTTTCACTGATACAGGATTTGAATTATTAATTTTATAAACTTTAAATAATTCTATTGTCCAATTAGGTAAATAACCTTAATCAAATATTTTTTTAGTTTTATTAATTCTAACTAAATCATCAAGTTGTATTTTATTTGTTTTATTTCTTTTAATATTATCCCCATATAAGATATCGGTTATTTCTGCTTCATTTTTTTCTGTAACAAGTATAGGAGATGTTTGAATACTTCTATGAAAACTATGATTATAAGCATAAACTATATCATTTAATTTATTTATATATTTTCTAGTTTTATTATGTGTAAAAAATTTCCACATTCTATTTTTTAAAGTACGTTGAAAACGTTCGACAATACTAGCCTTTGTTTCTGGGTTTTCAGTTGTAAAGAAATAAATATTATTATTTTTTAAAAATGTTTGAAATATTTTATTTTTAAATTCCGAACCTTTATCTGTTTGTAATGATTTAGGGGTTCTGTTAGATTTATTTAAAATAGTTTGAAATGCTTTAATCATTGTATCTCCACTTTTATTTTTAATTGTTTACGGTTGGTGATTTTATTTTATTTTTAGTTTGTTTTTTAGTTTGATTTTGTTTACCCACTGTTGGTTTTTTAGCCTGTTTTTTACCACCATTATTTTTTCTATTAGGAGGTGCTTTTTTAGAAGCCTTTACACTTCTAATCATTTTATTACCATCCCATTTTATTAGTGTTTTTATTAAACCACCACCCATGCATATTTTGAAAAAACATCTATAACACATAATAGATATCTAAAATTATTATTAAATTTACTATATTTTTGTAAATCTGCTAAATCAGCCTGCCATTGATAATCAATACCTCCTGAAATGGTTTGTCTTCTTTTAAATTTTCTTATTATAGGTTTATGTAATGTATAAGTATTTTGTTTTTGTAGCCAATTTTTTACTATATTTAACGAAACATATTTACCTATATTTTTATATTTTTTAACTGTTTGATATAATTTATTTATATCTGAAAAACTTGAGGGGTGTTTAGGATTATAATAGATATTTTTTAAAGTATTCTCAATTTTTTTTAATAATCCTGTTTTTAATATTTGTCCCATTTTTGCACTAATTTAGCTTTTCCTTTCTTTTTATCATTACTCTTTTTTATACCTGATGTTGATGGAATGGGAGAAAGAGAAAAACTTGAATCTACTATATTACTTGTGTCAAAATATTCATCATCATCATCACTATCAAAACCTTTATGCATTGATGTCCATCGTTGTTTATTTCCTATATATTCTTTTGGTATATTAATATCTTTTAAAATTTTAGAAAAATAATTCCAACCAGTTGGAGGTTGTGATTTTTTTCTTTGTCTAATTACATCATTAACTAAATCTATTATATTTGAACCTGCAATTGTTTTACCATTAATTTCTAAAACCCCCTTATCATCCCATGTTATATTTGGATCTTGTTTTAAACGTTCTAATAATAATGTACCTTTATGTTGCATAGTTTTAGGAATACTTTCAATAATATCATCATTAATTCCAGGTACAGTATTTTTGATAGTAGTTTCAGAAATATTTTTAGGTTGTACAAATGATATAGCTTTAGAATGCGATAATTTAAATTTATGTAATGTTTCACCAAATAATCTTGATTTATCTGATTCATTTAAATCATCTCGTTTTAAAATATTACCCATTTCAGATTGTAAATTTGACGTTTTACTAATATCAGGATTAACTGGTAAAGTAGGTCTATGTTGTGCCTTCCATTGATTCATCTCTTCTAATGTTTTCATCGGTACAATAACCATTTTTTTCATATTTCTTTTAAAATAGGTTTAATAATAGTTCCTAATAATGAAAGTAAATCACTATTATTTTTATTATTTAATATATATTTATTTTTTAATACTTATTTTATGATCAGCTAAATTTCGTATGTGTTTACTATGAGCTTTCAGCTGTGATGTATGACCATTTGACATAGGAACATTGCCCTTTAAAACATTTTTACAACATTCGCATATACTATTAATTAAGTCATTTGGTGCATGTACAATTATATTTCTTCTAAATTTCTGAGGTGCATTTGACAATGCTATTAACATTTCTCCATTTTTTTTAATTAATGGTGTCTTATTAGATTTTACCATTATAAAAAACTATAGTTTTTCAATTAAACCTCCAAGTGATTTTTGTATAACTGGAGCTAACATTGAACCAAGAATCAACAATGGCATAGCAACACCACCACCTACTTGATTTCTCCTTCCTCTTTTACTAGGTCTTTTACCTCTACCTCTACCTTTCTGTACTCTTTTGATAGTAATATTATTACGCCTTCTTTTAGATTTTCTTCCAGCCATACCTTCCAATGTATTTATACCTTAATTAATATACTTTTTAATCAATTTTTTATTTTATTTATTTTCTTTTTCCAAAAAAAAATTTTTTACTCATTTTTTTATTTGGGATTAAAAATGATACTTCTTTCTCTTGAGGTGTATTTAATGCTTGAAAACGTGATATTATATGACTAGGAGATCTAGGATCATCATATACAAATGACATATCACTAATTGGTGTAGAAGTTCTACTTGGATGAAAAAATGATAAATCATCTGATATTTCCGGACTCCCCAATAAAGCTTTTGGATCTACCTTTGTAGCTGTAAATGGAAATGTACTAGTATCATTATTATCCATATATAACCCAGATATATTTGTTATATTTGAAAAATCATTTATGTTTGGAAGATTATTTATAGATCACTCCCAAACAAGTTGATGATGAGGTTCTAAAGGTAATGGTACATGACTACTATTAATACTATTATTAATACTATTGTTAATAAATGTATCACTATCAGGCACATTGCTTTTTTCTATGGATGATAATAATTTTGATACATTATTTGGAGACAATGAAGGTAATATAGGTGATGGAGATCTAGATTTTAAATTTTGATTATCTAAAATAAATGAATTTTCAGATATTAAATCTGATAAATTTTTTGTTTGATTTTGATGATTTATATTTATAACAGGAGTACCTAATATTTTTCTAAGTAATGGATAGCTAGTAGAGTTTTGTTTATTTAATATTTTATTTTTTAATCTTAGTTTTAAATTTGCTTGACGATCACTATTTACAATGGTTTTTCTTACGGTTGGTGATTTTATTTTATTTTTAGTTTGTTTTTTAACTACTTGTCTTTGTTTACCAAATGATTGTTTTCTATCCTTTTTTTTACCACCATTTCTATTAGGAGAATTTTTAGAAGACTTAAAACTTCTAATCATTTTATTACCATCCCATTTTATTAGTGTTTTTATTAAACCACCACCCAAAAAACCCATACCTCCAGGAGTTAAAATTAATTCTCTCTTTTTATCTAAACTTACATTATCATCAACAATTTGTTCAAGAATATGTTTATTTTTATCCATAAATTTTTGTGTAGGTTTAGGTAATTTAATTTTTTTATCTAAAATATTTTTTGAAGCTAATATAAACCATTTCAACATTTGGGATAAACCCTTATTTAATAAAATAATTATATTTTCATGATTACTTTCAGAACCCAAATTTGTTAAAGCCCTAATTAATGAAATTGGAGTACTCTCCATGATTGCTAAAATATAAATGAAAAAATAACATCTAATGTGTATATATTATAGCTCCTCTATCATCCCCTGTTTGACAATGATGAAAAATATCAGTTCTAATTCTAAATTGTTCTGGAGTTGATGGATGAAAATCTAATAATAAATAACCATGAGGATTAGTAGTTGCATCATGGTATGCATGTAATAAATGGGGTAATTGTGTTTGATTAGCTAATACCTTTATTTGTCCTTTATCTCTACTATTTTGAAATAACACCATATAATGAGAATTTAAACTTATTGTTCTAGATGATTTAGATTGTTGGTACATATTTTGAGTTATATATATTATACCAGCATTACGATGATGCCCTTTACGAGTAAACCATAATTTGATTTTTTCTTCATCAACATCCCCCAACATATCGTCAAAAACTATTAAACCTGGAATTGATATATCAAATATAATATCTTCATCATTTTCAGGAATTCCATCAATAAACTTAATTGCATTACCCTCACTCTCTTGTAAATCTCCATAAATAAATTGCCATTCTTTATAACACCATATTATTCTGTCTGGAACAATATCAAATATATCTTTTTATATTTGATTAATTGTTTAACAAATTGTGTTTTACCAGAACCACTCGGACCACAAATAAAAATATTACATGGATGGTGTAAAAACATACTGACCTCCATGATGTACAAGTAATGACTAACATAAATAATGCTAAATATGATATTTAATAATATTCTCAATACTATCAAAATCTAAAAATAGTTCAATATAGTTCATATATTGTATTGTCCATAGTTCATATATTGTATTGTCTAACAAATGAATTACAATTCCAGCATATATTGTAATTCTTTCATGCCATTATCCTCAAATAGTCTCCGTATAATATAGCGCTTCCATGTCATCATCTTTAACATTGTACCATCCAGGTTTAATATCCATCTCCATATACGTCTTCCAACATTTAAATAACCATACTGGAACATTGTCGTTGTTTACTATCTCAGCAGTAAATTCATCATGACTCCAACGTACAACTTCACATAGAAATATAAGGCTCATGTACTCGACGCTGTCTAGAAAGTCACTGTAAAAGTGGGGTGACTTCAATTCTTGATCTATAATATCATAGCTCATATCGTCAAGTTCATCCGTGTTATTCATAAAAGCATGAACTAATGCTGCTTTGTGTACATCGCTATCCAATGTACGTGTGTTTTCAGCCATGTTAATGCTGTAAATGATTATAGACATATAGACTAATACAAAAGCTATTATTAGATATATAACACAATCTTATAGCAGCTAATACAAATCTATTAATAGTAACAGGTCATATTCAAAAATAAAAGTTCATATAATGTTATGTATAACAAAAACTTACATTTCTAAGTAATGTATTACACCATTATAATTTACATCCATATATAATTTCCAATAATCATATAAGTATGTTACAACATTTTTTGTATTTACTAATTCAGTGTTTTATTTAATCATGATAAAAACCATACGGTACAGTTGAATAGTTATCTTCAACTACTCGTTTTGTATATACTGATCGAAATGTTTTTGTCTGAGTTTCACTAGTGACCTTTCTATTTTTAGATTTTTTAATACGGGATTCATATGTGATATGCATAGAATAATTTTTTCTATCATTTATACATTTAATCATAGATTCAAAATTTACTTTTTGAGCTGTATTGTAATCTAATGTTATTCCTTTTACTTTACATTTAGTCAATATAACACCATTTATATCATATTGATAACCATACTTTTTAGGTCCTAAACCAACATAACTTATAATTTTTCCATCAGGGACTTCATCAGTCCATTTACCTAAACGACTATCTACAATAGGAATATTGTATTCTCCTGGTTTATGTATATACATACAACTGTCTGTATCAAAGTATAATACTCTTTTACCTAATAGTTCAAGAACTGCATACAATTCTAATCTTGCATATGCAGTTACAAATGATGCAACCACAACATTAGCTGATGAATGAGGTTCAATTTTGCCAGTTAAATCTTTATAATTCATCAATATAAAATTATCATGATCAAACATATCTATACTACAAACCTCAATATTACTATCATTCATAATATCAAAAAATCTTGAGACTTTACTAATATATTCACAATAGGGTAATATGTTATTTTGAGCATTTTTACCCCATAAACAATTAAGCATAGTTTTTGCAAATGCTCTTTTTCCAGGATTATAATCAATATTGTCTAACACAATACCTTCTGCTTCAAAATAATCGGTTTTAAACATATTTGTATCATCTTCATTGTTGACCCAGTTTGGGTATCCACTTGCCTCTTGTTTCATTTCATTCAGTTTTGATATACATCTGAACTCCACTCACTCCAATGCCATATTTGATATATTTCTAAAATATGATAACCCTTATCTAACGCTTTCTGTATTTCTACAGTCTATTTGGTCCATGTACCAATCAATGATCTTTGATTTTCTGTATGTTTACAATAATCATCTTCTTTTTTTGCACATGTATAACAGAGTAAATATCATTTTTTTATTACAATGTATTGGTCATACCGGCATCCATAATGTTTGAGGAGGTAGTATTTTGCATTTTATTAAACCTTGATAGTCACTAATATATGTTATATCAATTTGTTCCGGACTTATTATATTTGGATGTCCACATGGATATTTTTTATACTTATTAACATATGGATATAACGAACATATATCAACATATTTTATTTGTTCATCATCTTCTATTTTATGATATAATTTTATAGCATTTGTTCTACCTCCAAATAGAGCATCTCTAGGTTTAATAGGTTCTCTATATGGATATAATTCAGTTATATTATTCTTATATTGGATATTGATATTTTTATAATTATCAAAATCACATTCCCATATATATATAATTTTATATCCTAGTAATATAAGAGTGCCAAATCGGTTAATAGTTTCTTCATGAAGTTGCATCATTGTTTTTTTTGTATATGGGTTAATATATTTTCTATTTGGATAACACTTCTCACAACCATGATATAAACACCCTAGAAATTCATATATTATACCATCACAATAACCATCAACATGATATTTACCTATTTTTTTTTCACCTCCATTTAATGCATGGCAAATTTTCTTATTTAAATCAGTGCTACATGCCTGAACCCATCTTACACCTTTAATAGAATATTTAGTTTTGTTAGGATATCCACTATCAGATATAACTCCAAGACTATTTTTAGGCATATAATTTTTTCTCCATGCTTTATTACAGGCTTGAGGTAATGTCATTGCTTCCCTAAAGGGGTTAATTTGATCACTATTTAAGAATTGTGTTATAAATTCTCCACAACCTCTTCTTAAAATATCAACATCTGAAATACAATATTTTTTCATTTCTTTTTTAAAATCAAAAAATTCTTGATTATTTATTTTATCTTCATACCATTTAATAAATATATCACGATTTTCAGGTTTCATAGACCCTGGTTTGTAATAGTCTAATGGTAAATATGGGCAAATATAGTTTTGATATTGACTAGTATTAGCCCAAAACGGAAACCAACCCTTTGCTAATTCTTTTAAACCAAATGTTTTTGGGAATGATGCTAGAGGTAATCCTATAAAATTTAATGAATCAGTTAATCTTATATTTTTATATTTTAATAACATAATATTATTACCATTCATAATTAAATCTGGTTTAATTGTACCATGGGTAATTATGTATCTTAAAACAAAGTGTGTATCATAACTCTTCCATTATGAGCTATTACTGTTGAATAATTATGAATAGGGTTAAATAACCATTTACAAAATTCCTGTAATGTATTTTCACCTTCAAATATCATTTGTTTTTCACCTTCAATATTATTACAATGGTCACAATATTCGGTAACTGATTTACAAATACATTTATCACATGCCCATTGAGCTACACAATAATTTGGTTTATGTTCACCATCATCAAATTGACATTCAAAGTCATAAAATATATAAGGACCTGTTTTTGGGCCTTGTTTTAATGGCTCAGATACATATATTGGTATATAGCAATCATGATCCAATGATACTATTAATTTACAATATTTACATTTTTTAAACCCTGTACATATATGATTTTTTTTATTTTCTATTAATAAATTATCACATTTTTTACACAATTGAACTGAGGTACATATATTTTTCTTATGTTTTAATTGTTTTATGATTTTCATAACATGATATACTAACAAACCAACGCCTGCAAGTATTACAATGAACGGATTCTTTTTTTTCCCACATAATTCATGCGAATAACATCTACATATATTACGGCATTTATGATTCTCTTTATTACTATAACCTACATCACAATATTCACAAAAATAACTATACCCGAAAAAACCTCTAATTGAGATAATACTATCATAATGATTATCATGATAATATAAATGAATAACTTTACTATTATCATGCATTGTATATGGTTCAAATAAATGTTCCCCATGTTGTTGATGTATTTTAATAATATATTCCGGATATAATTCGTTTTGAATTAATTTATATTCTTCAATACCACATTTCTGATCTATATTTAGACCTACTTTATTTAATAGTTTTTCTGCCTCTTGTTTTTGAAGAGGTCTGTCTGTCCTTCTAATTTTCCTCCATTTTTTTTCCATTCATCACTTTTATCATCATTTAATTTACACATACATACAACAATAGATCTAGCTAAACACATACTATCCTCACTATTTTCAATTTTAATAATGCTACGTTTTATATTTATCATATTATCAATGCTTTTTTCACTACCATGATGCATTGTTTTTCTACTACCTCCAATAGGCATTGATGTATGCGTAAATTCAACTCTCAAACCATTATCATGTATTTTAAATTCTTTAT
Source organism: Archivesica marissinica (assembly GCA_014843695.1). Lineage (NCBI taxonomy): Eukaryota > Metazoa > Mollusca > Bivalvia > Venerida > Vesicomyidae > Archivesica > Archivesica marissinica. The sequence continues at coordinate 77,333,259 of CM026386.1, read as the reverse complement.
TACTTTGAACTACTTTTTCAATTTCATTCAATAATGTTATACCTGATATATTTTTTGCATCATTAAATGGTATATGAATACCAAATTCTAATGTAGGATGTGTAATAGAAAATCTAATTTTATCATTTGGTTGTACATTTGATTTTTCTTTTATTTGGGTCACTAAATTGTTAAATAATTCATTAGTAAAATCATATGGTTTATCATATTGATTAAACGTTAAATCATATACTTTACTTTGAGATCTATATTTTCTTGATTTTCTACTTTGTAATTCATTAATTTTATAATATTTATCATTACTCTGTACTATTTTATTTGAGGAATCTTCATTTGAAGAATCTTCATTTGAAGATTCATCACTACTAGACGAGTCAGAATAATCAACTAATTTTGTAGCCATTATTATGTTACTGTACGGTTATTTTGATTTTCTATTCTTATATACACTTTTATTTTGAGCTATTAATAAAACATTTCTATTTATATATCTATTATCTAAATTACATCAGTTTACTATAAATATAGGTTATTTTACCAATATTATTTATTCACTACTTTGACAATCATACATTAACAATCATGAATATCCAACAACAATTAAAAGAAATGAATTTGAAGTTAAATGAATTATGGTATAAAGCATATGGCAATGAACATACACAAAATAACATTTATTGTTATATTTGTAAGAAAAGAGGACACTATGCAAATGAATGTAAAACAGAAGAACCTACGACGTTTATAAATAATATAATATGTTATAAATGTAACAAACCTGGGCATTAAAAAACGCAAATACATGTCCGGATAGATATACATTGAAAAAAGAGAACACTATCTACCCAAAGCATGATAAACCTAAAACAAGTGGTTCAGATTGTTCGGATAATGGTAAACAAAGAGAGAAAGCTATGACCCCACTAGCCGATAAAACATGGGATGTGGAGGATATTTCCGCCATGGATGTAGATTTGGACTCAGGTATTTTACCTGGAACACCATTTAAGGGAGAACTACCACATATGACATGTTCAACACCCAAACAAAAAGGAAAAAGAACCTTGATGGATACTCTAGATGATATTGAGGAACCGATGAAAAAGAAACAGAGAGTTGAAGAATCTACCAAGGAGAGATCTGAACCGTTGAATGCATTTCGCATAGACGGGGATTCAGGTATTTTACTTGGGATGCCGTATAAGGGGGTACTACCACATATGACTCGTTCAAACCCAAACAAAAAAAAAACAATACTTCATGGATAGTTATTACAGTTTCTTATACAGTTAATGATTAGTTAAGTTAGTTAAGTTAGTTATTAGTAAATAAAAGATTGAAAAATATTACGTGTTATGTTATTTTTGAGGAAATTAGATACTGTTTATGTTAATTATAAAAATAACCAATGTTGTAAATGTGAAAATTTTTCTAGATATTTGACAAAACATGAGATATATTTTCTTATCGAACTATATGTAGTGGCCCTGAAAAGGGCCGTTATATATAGTCCTAAGAAGGACTGTTGATATCTAAGTTTTATTAATAAAACTCAGATAAATCTGGATATAAATTAACCAGTTTAACATATGGTTCATAAAACTCTGATAAATCAGGGTATATATTCACCAATTTAACAACATACGGTTGTTTTCTTGGCCAAACAACATTCCGTCTAAGGAAGAATTGCTCCAGGTCACACCGCCGTTGTTCCTTGTAGTCCGTATATTCATCATCGTCAATGTTGTCTTTAGTCATAACTTCCTCATACTTTATCCTCCGATAATTTCTTATCTTCCTAAAGATCTTCCTAACAACCCGTACTAATCGACTTCCAATCATTTTAATAACTGGTATACATTTTCATATTGAACAGATATTTTATAGTGGAATATCGGATTGACCTACTTACTAAATATAGATTCTATATACTACCTACATAGTATTGGTTTTTGACCTACTAGATTATATAGCATTTTTTAATATATGATCTAGATCATATTTTAATAGTAAGTGTATGTTTTGGATAGGACTAATATATTTTGACAAAACATGAGAGATATATTCATATCGAAAAATATGTAGTGGTCCTGAAAAGGACCGTTTTTTCAAAATATGTTTATTTAATAAACATATTTCCGTAACTGCCTTGAACATCATACAATGGTTTCTTTACTTGAGGTATAGTATGTACCTCTTTCTTCTCATCTTTCCTGTTCTCCTTTTTATGGTATGGTGTTTTCTTATGATTCTGTCTATGTTTTTCCTCACCGGCAGATACTTCTATCTGCACTGGATTTGTGCACACGCAGACTACCGGGATTTCAAGAGGCTGACATGAAAAGTTGAGTTTTATTTCATCTGGCTTCATTATTGGTTCCTCTTGGTTCTTTGCAGTTTTATTTTGTCCTGCTTTTTCTATATTATTGGCTATTGTAGCCAAATTAATATTGATCCGCTGTAATTCCCCATATATACCAAACAACACTTTGGTTTTCATCTGGGGCTCTTCCTTATTTGGTTGTAGTTGTTGTGGTGTAGTCTGAGGATGCTGGTACAGTAGTTGTTGTGGTGTAATCTGAGGCTGCTGGTACATCATTGTAGGTTGCTGAACCATAGGCTGTTGAAAATATGTCTCTGAAGGTAGAACAGTTGTATTCATTGTCTCTGAAGGTAGAACAGTTGTATTCATCGCTGTAGATAACAAATCTTGTAGGTCTGCCATTGTAAATAACAAGTGATTCTATTCTTCAATATTTCCTTTTTATACTAGTAAAGTAGGTCAATCCGATGTAATAATAACATACACTATACTTTTACAAAAAAGTTATTTTTAGCATGGAGGTCAATCCTACATTTTCCTATAAAATAACGCTTACGCTTCATATTTTCATTACTGTTATTTTGCCATACAGTGAAAAGCTATCATGTCGAATTTGTATATGGACGATATTATCCGGAGGATGAAAGTGTTAGAGGCATTACAGCGCTATGAGGAACAGTTGTATTTGGAAACGGCTGATTTGTTAAGGGGCGAAGCTGTAGAATTATCCTGCAGACGCCGAGCATCTAGACAGGCACGACATACTCTAAGGAATATTAATACTTTGAGATATAGACCGTATACAGCAGAACGATCCACAGAATCTCAACCTAGAGACCGGATTCCACGATCTCCAATTACAGCACCGCCTAGGAAACAGGTCCAAAGATCTCCTGAAACTCCAGTTACAAGAAGCTCTCCGGAATCTCCAGAGCCTGAGACAACTCTAACTACAGAGTCGGTTTCAAGATCTCCGATACCACAATCACCTCAACACCAGACACAGGCTGCAGAGATAGACACAAGACCAGGGTATTCAACACCTATAAAGTCGGAGAGTGCAGTTCGATACTTTGGAATGGAACCTGAATTACCTATACCCACGGAGACTGCAGTACGATACTTCGGTATGCCATCACCAATAACTGCGGCACAACATCCTCAAATGAGAGGGTTTGGTAGACCAGCCAAGAACTGGGTCGCTGCAAAGGTTCCAAATGATGTACCAGAGGAACCTCAACCTACATGGTGTAGTTGTTGCCCTGGCCAGTTGGGTAACACACCATGTCCAGGGTATACTGCCCCTTATCATACTGGAAATTTTTAGTATGAGGGGTAGAAAAAACAGCCCTTTTCAGGGCTAATTATAACCAACAGCCCTTATTAGGGCTATATATAAAATGGCCCTTTTCAGGGCCACTACATATTTTTCGATAAGAAAATATCTCTCATGTTTTGTCAAATATTTAGTCCTCCAATCATAACATACATAACATTACACTAACCTAGTTCATATTTTATACTTAACAAAACAATATGGTTATATATTTTAAAGATATAGCATGGGAATTTTATGAATCAAAATTTAATAAAACTAATATATTAGAAGGTGAATGTCAATGTTATAATATTAGTATTTGTTTTGATAGTGAAGCAGATATCTGGGAAAAAACTGTTAGGTTATTTTTGTCATTGGGTGTAGTAAAGAAACCTATTACTGTGACCGCTGTTATGAACATAACAATTTCTTACTTATGCATGGATTACGTTTATTTTCATGGAATATTTAAAATGTAGGTTACCATAATGTTATACATTAGACATGTTACTATTTATAGACTATAGGTCAAAGCCAATATTTTCTACTATATATACAGTCAGTTAGAACTATCGTTATTCATTATTGATTACAACAATGTCTGGATTGATAGATTGTTCGAATGACCCTATGCTAGGGCATGGAAGTCCTGGATGGTGGTGGTCAGACATCATAGAACACATTATAAAGACATCTACAACAACATCACAACCATTACCGGAGAGGGATGATGAATATCTCCGAAGAATGATGAGTTATGTACCTGTTTATGCAGGGTTTACTCCAGTTGAATATTGGGGTTCCCCTGTCTCTAACACAATATTTACTCCGGATATTATCGACCCTGTACCTGAGAGCAACAATTTAACATGATATTGTTAGGAAGAAAAAATACGGTCCTTTTCAGGACCACTACATATTTTTCGATATGAATATATCTCTCATGTTTTGTCAAAATATATTAGTCCTATCCAAAACATACACTTACTATTAAAATATGATCTAGATCATATATTAAAAAATGCTATATAATCTAGTAGGTCAAAAACCAATACTATGTAGGTAGTATATAAAAATCTATATTTAGTAAGTAGGTCAATCCGCTATTCCACTATATATACAGTCAGTTAGAACTATCGTTATTCATTATATTTCAACGATGGAGGCTCTTAATGACGTTCAACTACAGGGTGTTATGACACAGTACCAAAAGCTTGGCGAAGTTATAGAAGCCCATAGGAATCAACTACGGCAGTTGGAGGCTACAATTAGACTCTATGAGTATAACCATGCTCATTTAGGGGGCCTAATAGCGTTTCAGAAACCTCTACAACAACCTGTTATCCAGCAGTCAAACGATCAAGAAAACAAAGAAAATTATCCACCAAACGTCGGAGCTTCTACCGAGAATGAAAATTGGAACGATGATAATGAACCATTGTGCACCTTAACGGAAGGCCGTGGAAGGTTGATGGACGGTACTTATTGTCAAGGGAAGAAGGTTCCAACCGGAACATATTGTCCTACATGTCGTGGGAAACATTGTGGCGAATAGTTTTGTAAAAAACTATATACCAACGGCCCATTTCAGGGCCAACAATAAAATGAAATAAAAGTCTCTTAGATTTGTCAACTACGTTTTATTAAAAAAAATTATAAAAAAGTAAAAAAAAAAATTTTTATTTATTAATTTTTGTTATTTTATTAATTTTTTTATTTATTTTATTAAATTTTTTATTTTATTTATTAATTTTTTTATTTTTAATAAAAATTTAATTTTATTATTAAAAATTTTATTTTATTTTTAATAAAAAATTTATTTTTTATTAATATCTCTCATGTTTTGTCAAATATCTAGTCCTATACAACCTACATTTTGTAATAAAAATATTTACCCCTGTATAATAAATCTATATTGTCTAGTAGGTCAAAAATCCTCAATACTATGTATTATTATTATTATTATTATTATAATCACTACTTTGACAATCATACATTAACAATCATGAATATCCAACAACAATTAAAAGAAATGAATTTGAAGTTAAATGAATTATGGTAGAAAACAAGGCAATGAACATGGGTAAAATAACAGATGAATCTACATGTAGAGTGGACGATCACTCGCTGCTATGGGCAACGAGCTGTATTACGTCATAGCGCATACATGTACAGTGACTGTGTAGAGGTTTAACAAGATTTAAAATTGTGTACTACTGGAGAATAAGAACAGATGTATTTATAGAAATGATAAATGAGGAAATAATCAGAAAAATAGGTTCAGATGTTGACTTAACAACAATAGATGTTACTGTTTTTTAGTTATTAGTTAAGTTAGTTAAACACACTTTTAATCAAATACTTATGATAAACATGTTACTGTTTTAGTTATTAGTTAAGTTATTTTTAGTAAATAAAATATATTGAAAAATTATTACTTTTTATGTTATTTTTAGTAGTCACTAGTGTAGGCGGTATGGCCCGGTGCCCCAGATCACCCCAAAACTATTAGTAGTCACTAGTGTAGGGCACTATGGCCCGGTGCCCCAGATCACCCCCAGCACCGGGCCATAGCGACACACTACACTACTGGCGTCGCTCATATGGGCAACCGGTAGCGACGATAAATAAACGTAAAACACACACACACTCCTCCTAGATAAAGATACATAGGTAAATATGTTAATCTAAGTTCTGACTCAATTTATTTCTGAATTTAGTTTAAACATATTTTATTTCCCAATATAATACATATTGAACAATGCATACATCACACATAATCAAAATAGAGAAAACGGATTAGAATGAAAGACAGAGTCTTATTTAATTCTTCTCCTCGTGAATTTCTGAATTTAAAGACGATCGGGTTTCGTATTTGATATATGGCTATCCTGGATGTGTTAGCTAACATTAATTTAGTTTATACACATTTATATTAGCTCGATTGCGAAACAAGTTCTTATAACTTATATTAATCACTAGCTTGGGTTGTAGTCTGTTGATTTTTCACTAATTTACTTCTGGCCAAAATGACATCAGAAACTCAACACGACTCCATTAATGATCTCGGTGTCAAATTATATTTATATTACTGACATGCTATGTTGGCTTAAGTCCGCCTCCTTGGTCGAGTGGTTAAGGTCGCTGACTTGAATACCACTGTAACCTATCATCACTGATGGTCACAGGTTCGAGCCCCGCTCAGGCCGTGTCTCATTTATATGAAAGAGTTGGCAGTTTCTTAAGGAGGTTGGTGCACCCAAGTACTGGTTAACCGCTGGAGCCTGCCCAGGAAAGGTGTTGCCAGGTAAACTGCCCGCCGGCGATATAGCCCGAAATGGTGCTGATGCAGGCGTAAAATCCGAAATTTAAATATAACAATGTTGCTTAAAGCAAGGGGAGGTAATGTCCCCACTTCTATTCTTCTTCTTTTTAGACGATTTAGAAATGAATTTATTAAATGATGTTTACTCTGGTATAACATTATATGATATTACATTTATACTAATGTTGTTTGCTGACGATAATGTAGTTTTACGTAAGTCGCCAGAAGATCTGCAAAATAATTTAGAATATGTTATACCATTATTGCACTTGATGGGATTAACAGTGAACATTTGATAACAGTAAGATAATGGTAAGAGAACCAGGCAGAAAGAGAGGACCAGTGCGAAATAATGAACAGTGATTTTACAATAACGCCCCTCTAGAAAGTGTAAATAATTATAATTATGTAGGTACGGTGTTTAACTATACTCAGTCTGGTAGTTGCAGTCTAAAGCATGAGCATTTAACTGGTAAAGGCCTGAAAGGGTTAAATATTGTATTCTGTAATATACGCCACACCCCCTATTATAATCAGTATTGCCCTTCCGTTTATTTTACAGGGAAAATAGTCAAAGGTCATTGTGTATCTAGAATCAATTGTTAGACACAGTCATTGTGTATCTAGAATCAATTGTTAGACACAGTCATTGTGTATCTAGAATCCATTGTTAGACACAGTCATTGTGTATCTAGAATCCATTGTTAGACACAGTCATTGTGTATCTAGAATCCATTGTTAGACACAGTCATTGTGTATCTAGAATCAATTGTTAGACACAGTCATTGTGTATCTAGAATCAATTGTTAGACACAGTCATTGTGTATCTAGAATCAATTGTTAGACACAGTCATTGTGTATCTAGAATCCATTGTTAGACACAGTCATTGTGTATCTAGAATCCATTGTTAGACACAGTCATTGTGTATCTAGAATCCATTGTTAGACACAGTCATTGTGTATTGTGTATCTAGAATCAATTGTTAGACAAAGTCATTGTGTATCTAGAATCCATTGTTAGACACAGTCATTGTGTATCTAGAATCCATTGTTAGACACAGTCATTGTGTATCTAGAATCCATTGTTAGACACAGTCATTGTGTATCTATAATCCATTGTTAGACACAGTCATTGTGTATCTAGAATCCATTGTTAGACACAGTCATTGTGTATCTAGAATCAATTGTTAGACACACTAAAGTAAACACTTACACAACTGTACAGCTATTGTTTAAAATTTCATGTCATATTAGGAAATAACTTATTTTCCCTTCAATAATTTCATGCCGCGAAAACACATGACACACACTTCTAACGCTGTAAATCGCTCATACTTACAGAGCAAGTGGACTTAAATGGAGTATATTTGGTGTGGAACATGTTGTAAATTCCATTGATCGAAAAGCCACGGTCTACCACCCTTATGTCGTTGAACTTGCACCCAAACCATCGCACAGCAATCAAATAGTTGCTGTCGCCGGTCTCGTTGGATACGGGACAGGTAAAAAACGCGGTCACGACAACATTTTCCGGGACCGATGTTAAATTGGCAATAAAAAAATTACAGTCGTGGGTAAAACTAGACGGTCGGTGTGGTGCATTCAGTGGTACTTTCCGGTGTTTTTTGTAAGAAGTTCTTTTCTGTACTTTTTAAATCTTTGCGAAAAAGAGCAACTCATGCGCGGAAGTCGCCTTTGGTGAAATTGTGTAAAAATATCCATTTTCCACCACTTTACAGCCCTCATGGTGTAAGTTTTGTTGTCCTAGTAGGAAAGTAAACTTTAAAGTAATTTTCGTCAGAGTGTCTTTTTTGACACATTTCTCGAGTCTCGTACCCACCTTCGTACTTTTTCGCCCTCATAAGAAAACTGTTTAGTTTTAATAAGTCACTTAATTTAGACATGTGAGGTGAAAATTGTACATCTGTTCTAAAATACTATTGTATTGTCTTTTCAGTGTTTTACCGCACACACATTGGACTGGTTGAATAAACACGTATAATGAAAAGAAGAATTGTCTTGTATTCATGAACTGATTAATCACCCTGTAAAGCCAAACTGGTTAGCTAGCTGCTACAAGGGAGCATAGTCGGGTAACCGGAAACAAGCTTCTTATTTTTACTCCTAAGCATATTGAATGACAATCATTTATATATATAATTTCGGAATTTCTTTGCGCAGCATACTGTGATTGAATAATTTCGTTGGAAGGAATGTCGGCGGGGGAGCAGCGGTGCGAGTGGGTATGGATGCCGGATCGGGGCTCGTATTATACATTATATATTAAATCTTCGCCATTGCATTTCATAGTAAATACTCTGTAACTCCGTAAACGATTATAGAAAATTATGTTATGTAAAATCATGTTACATATATAAAATGTATTCTATACTGTATTTGTGTAAAGGAGAGAGAAAACCAAAATAATAAAAAAATTATAAAATAAAAAAGAAATTAAAAAAAAAATTCCGGAATTTCCTAGTGTGTACCGATTATAACGTGTTCTAATTCTGCATAGTAGGGATAAGTACTAGGTATATTCCCTTCCGGGTAGTGTTAACTGTTTCAAAATTCAAACTTTCACTTTTACGAGTGTGTAGATCGCATACAGACGGATGTGTAGTCCAGTGGTAACACACTGGACTGGTAATCCAGGGATCGCAGGTTCGGACTTTAAACCGAGGTCTCGTGTCGGTGCTTTACACCGTGCACGTAACTGAACAAGAGGAGACTCTGGAATGGATCTCTGTCTGTATCATTGCACTATCCTCCAAAAATCTAATATGACTAATCTCTTCAGGAGGCGTCGCTCATATGGGCAACCGTAGCGACGATAAATAAACGTAAATCACACCAGTAGATCGCATAAACCTCGTTTACTGATGAAAATTAAATTATTCAAATTAATTCGGAGGAAGTTGTAGTGGCAATGATATATGTGAAAACATGCACGTTTTTGCGATGCGATTCTGCTTTAATGGCAAAATTAGTTTCAGTTTGGCGGAGCAAATCTCATCACATTATTTTGAGTACGTGACAAATACTACATATACAGGATATGTCTAGAATGTTCATTTCAACGGTACTGGAAAGCTGTTGCATTACATATATCACAACTGACAACCTTAAAACTAACGTTAATCGTATTAATTAGCATAAATAATAAAACAGCTTAAACCCATGCACATCTTAGATATGCAAAATAATTGCATTGCTTAGGGCCGCTCACCACCATTAACATTTCCACCACCAAACAAAATTATTTGTGGAAATTTCCCAAGACCTTGGCATCTGAAAAGCATTTAGCAATATTGTCTTGTAAATTTATTTGAGCAGACACTATTGATTAACTTGTATGCAAATATAGAACATATTTAATATGACATTAACCAGTACTAATGGAAATTCTATAGAATATGAATACATGCTACAGTTAATACTGTTGTGCTCAAATATCCGCCACATAAGCGAAAGCAGTCAGCTATGGACAAGCGTCGTATGCGACATGCATGAATAGTTATGTGACCAATGATCACAACGACAATTGGTGTTCTGATTTACCGTTATTCTTCACACCATGTACGTGTCTGAATTAAAATATCCATAACCGACAGTATCAATCTATAATGAACATTCAAAGACTATACTCCAATAATCAATCAATCCCTTCAGCTAACCGTTTTAGGAAATTCCAACTTCCACTTTTGAGAGTTCAAGCATGTAGATCGCTAGAAACATTCTTACTGAAATTCAACTGTTAAATTTATTGCGGACGAATCCAGTATTGTAGATTTAAGAAATAATAGATTTAAGAAATCGGCCTTTGTGATATAGTTCTACGCATAAGAACTTCAAACTCGGGTTATTCTGGGATAGACCACGGTTGATACTTATTATTTCGATTCTAACACGACTTACTTCTAATAATTTTAAAGTATTTAGAGTATTTTCTTCAAACGCCGCTGCATTTGGCTTTCGAAATGTCCTCCCGCGTAAGGGGTGATGACGTTATTTTTTATGGAAAATATCAATTTCGTGCATAAATGAACAAAAGTTGTAACGGATCAATAATTGTATTTATGTTGTCAAATAAAACTGTACAGAATAGTAACTGAAACGTTACTTAGCAGAAAAACAAGACGGACAAGAGATTATCTGATTCTAAAAATAGCTGACTTCCGTGAATTCCCGAGGGTATTTTTTACAAACATCACGTGACTTTCATTCATAAAACTTTACACGCATTGTATAAATGGAATAGCCAAAACACGGTGCGCGCGCAGCATAGTTCAAGGTAGGTATATCGCAGAATAACCCGAGGTAGAATTTACTCTACTAGTATGTATGCTATTAGCTGGATCGTGTTAGAATTATTAATAGTCGTCTCCACCGAGTCATATGGGCTGCTGTATACTATTATCAGCTTAAGTTTATATCTTGTCTGTGTGTGTTTTACGTTTATTTATCGTCACTACCGATTGCCCATATGAACGACGCCTCCTGAAGAGATTAGTCATTTTAGATTTTGGAGGATAGTGTAATGATACAGACAGAGACCCATTCCAGAGTCTCATCTAGTTCTTTTATGTGTACGGTGTAAAGAACCGACACGAGACCTCGGTTTAAATTCCAATCTGAAAGACTGTTAATTTTATTAGGGTCAGACGGGGGATCGAACCTGCGATCCCTGGATAACCAGTCCAGCGTGTTAACACTGGACTACAGATAAGTTTATTACTTAAAACACACACTTATATAGCAAGTTTCAAGTTTATTGGCATTATCAGCAATACATTGCCTTTGGCCATTTAATGTAATACACCAATAATAATGGGTACTATATGTATATGCAACGCATAAATGAAGATAATACCTAACTAGGTGGTTATACACCTTCTCCGTATGAATGTACACGTATGTTTTGGTTCGTTGGACGAAAATATAAATGTACGCAAGATTCTTTAAATGAAAATTATTATCTATATAGCCATTACACACATTAATGACCTTGATTTATGATTGACTGTATATTGTATTCCTTGTGTTTATTTCATTGTCTTCTTGTTGCGTCATTGTATTACATCTATGTTTATGTTTGTTGTATTTTCACATGGGCCTCTGGCTTACTGAATTTGAACTTAAACTATCTACTATATCCCAATGATAACATGATTCCCGCGAAAAAGATAGCACGGACTAATATTATTATAACGGGTAAAAAGAAGTTTTAATTTAATATTATCATTTATGTATGCATTACTTAGCACACAGGATTGTTGATTACACCCTACGTATTGATTTGGCTTATTCCAAACCTATTTATAGTAAAATGTTTGTAAATAACACGGTATCGTTGGGCCACAATATATTACTTGGCAACATTAAACTGAGACTCATTAATCTCCGCCAAAGCCTTTGTAAGTTTCCGTGAACTACGACCAGGACATACGTTAGGTTTTTACCGTTAATATTTGAATCAATTACGTAAGTAAGTGTACCATAATCTAAAGCTCATATTTTACTTCGGAAATCCGATTATTAACGAAGTAAGTTCACGGAATATGCAAATGTCTCAGTTTAATATTGCCAAACAATAGTATCTATCTATATTGACTACGATTATTATTTCGTTCATCGCATCGTCGGTAATCGTGTCTGGTAGTGTAGATGCGTACTGGGTGTCAGATTGATGACGCTCCGTCGTCCATCTAATCCTCTTCCAATGGCAACCGGATCCGGAAGTTAGTATATGATCGTTTAAGTCGTCACTCCAGTGACGAATGTGTTGTAGTAATTATTTTATTCTTTTTAAACTTTATTTATTTTACAACGATTACGAAGCAAGTTTTAACAACTTATATTAATCACTCTCGTTGGCGCGAATGAAAGCGTAAATGTGATCATTCGTGTGGGAGGAAACCGGAGTACCCGGAGAAAACCAACCTGTCCGATCTGGCGACCACCGTACCATCTCACATACTTCCCTGTCCGAGGATCGAACCCGGGTTGCATTGGTGAGAAGCGAGCGCCCTAACCACTGCGCTAATCGGACAGTAATACTATATACACATGGATCAATGTATTTGCTTAGTGTCAATTTATTCGGCTTTGAAAGCAATATTCAACCAAATGTGTTTATTATGCCGATTGTGCAGAATAAACAAGTTCTGTCTATATAATCAGCCTTAACCATTGGGCTAAAGCCAACATAAATATTTCAATAATGTTACTTGTTCAGAACAAGAAGTAATTGATGCACTCTCGAATACCGTTAACGCCAATGAACCAGACAACATAAGTCACAACTATTTACTAATTGTAAACCACTTACTGGGCTGTTTAGCAGCTTTCTAGAGGAAGTATTCCTGGCTTGGAGTCTCAAAACTCAGTCTCAATCGTCTGATTGGTTCAGCTGACAGTAACACTCAGAATCAACCAATCATATCACTCAAGCTTGAGTTTGAGATCTGAGAAAAGTTTTATAACCTCGGGTCCACGTCTCATGTGACACATACATCGTCCTGATAGTATTGGAGTATCGGTATGTGACGTCATTATTCAGCCTCAACCAAAGACTTGCGAAACTACGTCTTAGCTTATACAAATGCTATATATATACGTGAATGCCGAATTATACATGTAGAAATCGTAGTGCGCAGTTTTAGCGCGTTCGCTTCAGGTGCGAAAGACCCGGAGTTCGAAAACCTCTAGGGCCGTTACGATTGTGCCCTTGTGGAAGTCGTGATATCGCAGTGGATGCCCGTTCGCTTCAGATACGAAAGGTCCGGAGTTCGAGCCCCGCTGGAGCCGTTACGAGTGTGCCCTTAGGCAAGGCATTTAAATTAAACGTTGCCTCTTCTCTCTCCCTCGTGGTGATGGATTCCATCAGGAATGAGGTCTCGAGAGTGATTAATATAAGTTGTAAGAACTTGTTTCGCAATCGAGCTAAAATAAATTTGTATATAATTTTACATGTCTATATGCATCATATTTGTCTTTACGATATGCTAAAGATCGATAAATAAGGATAAATTAACAGTCGGTATGCATGGTAATCTCTCTGACAGGTTATATCAGTACCGACCGTATGTCCGCCAATGGAGCGGGAGGTCGAAGGTTCGAATCTCGTCAGGGGTTCGTTCTTATATGGCCGGTTGGTGAGCCGCCAGCTAGTTAAATAATGGTTACCGAACGTCTACCAGCCTGGCGCCTGGCATACAAGCATATGATTCGGGAAGTACTGATGTTCATTAAAAAGGGTGTCTCATATGTCAACAAGATACACACAACAAGATACATACAACAAGATACGCACAACAAGGTACACACAACAAGATAGCACAACAAGATCCGCACAACAGGATAGCACAACAAGATACGTACAACAGATACACACAACAAGATACGCACAACCAGTTACTTGCCAGTGCTCTATGCATACTACAGAATCGTAAATATTCAGCTGATATAGATACCTAATGGAGAGGATGCCGCTTCGATTGAAGTATGGTGGTTCATGCAATGGACCCAGCATACTTACTTCAAGAACTGGGAACTGACATGCATAGCTTGTGCTATCAATTCGAGAGAGGAACTTTGCAATATATGTCCAATAATTGCTCCGAATTGTGCCTTGTGTCTGTGCACTTGATCAACGAATTACTACCGATGACTCTCGGTTACTTTTGTGTTTATAACCCACTTCATGTGTATACAATATTGTTAAGGTGAATTCAGTTACACCTAATGTGGTGGATTCAGTTACACCTAATCTGGTGGATTCAGTACACCTATTGTGGTGGATTCAGTTACACCTAATGTGGTGGATTCAATTACACCTAATGTGGTGGATTCAGTTACACCATGTTCTTTTCTACCATCCTAACCTATTGTGGTGGATTCAATTACACCTAATGTGGTGGATTCAGTTACACCTAATGTGGTGGATTCAGTTACACCTATTGTGGTGGATTCAGTTACACCTATTGTGGTGGATTCAATTACACCTAATGTGGTGAATTCAGTTACACCTATTGTGGTGGATTCAATTACACCTAATGTGGTGGATTTAGTTACACCTAATGTAGTGGATTCAGTTACACCTATTGTGGTGGGTTCAGTTACACCTATTGTGGTGGATTTCATGTCCAACTTTATGTATTTTGAACATTGTTACGGTGCATTCATTTACACCTTTTGATTATCAGTTTATCTTGTTTCAAAATAAACCGTCTGTGTCCACTATGGAGTCAGACATATTCGTTCCTATTCAATTGTTTGTGTTCCTTTACAATGGTTGTGAATGTTTGGAATGACGAGCCGTTCTATTAACAATTATTTGGAGGTAGACCTTAACTTTGAATAGTACATAAATGAACTTCGAGACATATGTGATGTTGGAGGACGTATAAATTATATTAGCGGACACGAGAACTTGAAGTTTAGCTATAAATGATAGATTGATTTGTTATGTTCCCTAACGTTCCTTCAAATATTGATATAAATGTTAACCATGTTCTTTTCTACCATCCTAAACTATATATGCAACCAGTATGGAGAAATGACCAATCAGTATTCAGAAACAGTTCCTTAAAGCAGCATTACATCGTAAAGTTTTTTTTTTGTAAAATATAAATACTAATGTGTGTGTGTTTACAAAAATCGAAATAGTCGCTAAACGATAAAATTCCAATAAATTTAAACCGTCGTATACGCGAATTTGTTTATCAACACACGAAATAAAAACACGCACAGCGCGCATGCGTGAAACAACAGAGGGTGTAGAAAACAACGTATATATTTTGAACATAAAATACAATTTATCTTCCTCTAATGTCGAACCCCTAGCGGGGATGTAGAAATGTCCCTAAAAGACTTAGCTAACAGAGGTATGAATCAACATATCAAGAAATTTAATTAAAAACGACACAACGTGGGACAAATGGGGACGTTGCATTCCGAATGTCAACAAGTGCGGACGATGCGTTCCGGTTGTAAACAAGTGCGTGACCGATCGACTCGGAAAGTCCTAATTTCGGTTTCGAGTTTGTTTTATCGCAAAAAACACTGTTTACCAAATGAACATAAGCATACAAAGTATAGTGTTAGAATGTGTAGCAGCATTGCTACCCATACGTAAAAATTGAATTTTTCAAATATCTCTTATTTCATACGATGTAATGCTGCTTTAATTATATTGAAAAGCAGCATTACATCGTATGAAATAAGTGATATTTATGTCTAGCCGGCTCTCTTATAATTCCATACGTGACTTTCATATGGTACAGAAGCCTTACTTGGAAATGTAATATTGAATATAATTTCCAAAATCATCGTGAGACGTCTCTATTTGTATTGCATACTACAGAATCATAGCGCACGATTTCATTGGGTATAACAATGAGCCCGACATACTGATATACGGTGTGTTCTCAATTACACGTTCCCCGTTGGTATTTGTACAGAGCCCACTCTGGGGCATTATCGTACGTCAGTATGTTATAGTTGAGGTCACTCACCTTTCCTGGGTAGAAACAAGCAAGCTCGAAGGTTATAACAAGGTAGTCAATGAAGTCGTGATAGCGCAGTGGATTCGCGTTCGCTTCAGGTCCGGAGTTCGAGCCCCGTTGGAGCCGTTACGAGTGTGCCCGTAGGCATGGCATTTAAATTCCAAGTTGCCTCCTCTCTCTCACTCATGGCGATCGATTCCATCAGGAATGAGGTCTCGAGAGTGATTAATATAAGTTGTAAGAACTTGTTTCGCAATCGAGCTAAAATAAATGTGTATAGAGTAAGTACTCGAGCCACTGATTGGGTCTGTTGAGTGTAAAACTCCGATTCAACCAATCATATTCCCTGGGCCTGAGTTTGTGATGTGAGAAAAAAAAATGTAAAACATTATGTCCAAGCATGGAGGTTGTAAATCTTTTCAAACTCCATCTCAACCTTCTGATTGGTTCGGCTAAGAGCAAATATCCGACTCAACCAATCAACTTTCTTGAGCTTCTTAAGTTTATGTTATACTATTTGTTGACTGTTTTCTTAGGTGTTCTTGAAGACTCACGTAGATCTGTGTTTTACCGTGCAATTGTGGTAAATGTTGGTGTTTAAGTCATATATTGAAAGTAAGTAAGTAAGTAAGTTTTTATTAAAGTGACAAGTGCACATTTCAACAAATATATATAGCAAATATTAAACAACAAGAAGACGCACCCGGCCACGTGGGCCTATACGTCACCTAATAATATACTTTCAATAATAATTATATAGTGTGAACAGAAGCGATCTGATCATTAGATTAATAAATTGAAAAATATCGCGCTATTCACAAATCATATGGGTTATCAATGTACAAAGTAATTAAGAACGTGTCCATAAGACACAGGTGCCCCAGCTTCTTCTCGTATCTGCGCTGACAAGGTTCATTACTGTGACATAATAGCGCGGTAGTACAAACAAACCAGTCGAGCGCACGCACGCACAAGAGCAGATGTGAGTCCCTCACATTGGAGCCCAACAAGAATTGCAATGGTATACAATACTGTCACCGATTTCAGTCGGCCGCGTCACTGATTGCATATGAACATTGATTTATTTATTTATTAACCTTACTAAATAGTGTAATGCTATGTCACGATTAATATTATCATCACATAATTTAGCAGTAGAATCTGTAACGGGGCACAAACCACAAAGTATACCATGTGATGATAGCAAATGCTCAGTATGTAATGCTTTAGAAGATGAATAGCCGGTGTTACTAGAATGTTCAATATATAAAGACATAAGAATGAAATATATTAATAACTATTTTTTGGAAAAGACCAACTTATGAATATGTATAAATTAAGAGAACTATTTACAGGTGGTAATAATGACGGAAATAATTAGAAAATTGAGTGTATTTATTTATAAAGCTTTTGAAATACGGACATTCAAGCAGCCCTATATCGCGTGAAATAAAAGATATTTGAACAATTCAAATTTTACGTATGGGTAGCAATGCTGCTACGTATTCCTACATTATAATTTGTATAATTATATTCAATTAGTAAACAATGTTTTGTTGGCGATAAAACAAACTCGGAACCGAAAGTAGGACTTTCCGAGTCGGTCGGTCACGCACTTGTTTACAGGTTGTATATATGTAAGTATGCATAAGTGCATCCGCGGTCCACTTCGAATGTAGTCCCAATAACTAATATAGTTAATTATTCTTTTTGATAAAAATGTATTTTCATGACAGGCAGTGTATAGTTTTTGTGTTTTTTGAGAAATTATGTGACTTGAGAAGACTTCAGACTAGCTGATGTGTAAAAATGGTGTGGTATAAGAATTCAGGCTATTGCAAACTGAAGGTTGGTATACTGTATTATTTGGCGGAGAAATACAGTGACGTTATTCACAGGTGAGAATTTGTTATTTGAACCTTATAATTTGAAATATTCTTGGTGTGTTTCAGGCTGATTTGAATACCTCTTCACAGTGGATGTGGTATCAGAAGAAATGAAAGATTGGAAATATAAATGAATAGACCGTATGTTTCTACTTTTTACTATGTATTTAATAGGCAATTAAGTTGTTGTTTTACAACCTTGTTTATAATCGAAACGCATCGTCCGCACTTGTTTACATTCTGAATGCGTCGTCCACATTTGTCCCACGTTGTCTTTTTTAATTGAATTACTTGAGATGTCGATTCATACCTCTGTTATCTAAGTCTTTTAGGGACATGTCTACATCTCCGCGAGGAATTCGACATTAGTGGAAGATAGATAGATAGATAGTCTTTCATGCTCAAAATATGTTGACATTCCAACGTGCGTTTCTACATCTGCTGTTGTTTCACGCATGCGCGCTGTGCATGTTTACTTACATTTCGTGTGTTGATAAACACATTTCGTTTGTTGATAAACAATTCGCGTATACGACGGTGTATATTTATTGGATTTTTATCGATACTTTGTACTTATCTTAAATTTATGAAATAATTAGAAATTGAGTGAGTTTATGCATATATATTATATGTATATTGAAATACGTTCATTATATAATCATGTTGTATTGCATACTTTGCCATCTCCACATAATTGTCACCATTATTTGTTATTAGTTTGTATGTATATTGTTGTACCTCATGGGTCATATTGACCTACTGGGGTTTGAAAATAAAATTTAAATGTCCTACATATGTCATAATCCGTCATTTTCTTTCATTATACATTAGTATAAACTTGGTTTATTTTACAACGATTGTGAAACAAGCTTTAACAACAGTTATTAATCACTCTCATTGGGTAGGATGAAAGCGTGCATATGGTCATTAGTGTGCGAGGACACCGGAGTACCCGGAGAAAACCCACCTGCCCGATCTGGCGATCACCGTACTTGCTCACATATTTCGCGGTCCGAGGATCGAACCCGCGTTCCATCGGTGAGAAGCGAGCGTGCAGTGGTTGTACTGCACTAATCGGACAGCCATACATTAATATGATGTTCTGGTGGGTGCCGTTTTCTTATACTTGCTAAAAACGTGTGGCCCAAACAATCTGTATTATGATGACATATTTTCTGTACTCATGTTCAATGCATATTCAATGCAAACAACTAAGATTAAATTAAAAGATTTGGTTCGATATACGGGGCTAAATGAGGATAATCCGCATACATAGCTTAAATATGAAATTACAACTAAAGGAAATGATTGGAGTTCTATGCAGTTGAACCTCAATAATTAGGACGAAATACAAAATTACAGAAAATTACGAGACTGTCGATCATGTTCTCCAAGATTTTCATCATGAGACAAACGATTACTATTAAAGCGACACTACATCTGTGAAAAAGCCAATTTATGCATCATGTAATATCTTATTATATTGCTGAGATAGCGTCTTTTAAAAAATAATCTGAGTATTGCAACTAATAATCAAGCGTCGTATACGACGCTTGATGACAACAAAATAATGTAAATAGGGTCAACCCTAATGCGTAACACAACACGTGTATCATGTATGATATCGATTTACCGTTCTACATATATGCATATTTATTATTAGAGGCTAATCTGATTTAGTATCTCTAAGCGACAATATCACGCGCATAATATCACTCCACAAATAAACAAACGTCTATTTGTATATAAAAAAAAAAAAAGTTATCGATTGAAAGTGCGTGTTCGAATTATTTCGGAAGAATTTGTATTAAAGTCGCACAGGCAGATTAAGTCATATGGCGGCTATCCAGTTATTATTGGTGGAGGAAGACCCAGGTGCCCTTCATAGCAGTAGTGGGGACACGGAGGGGCAACTAGGTATAACCTTCCTCAAGTCAGCTTGATATCATCATCACGTGAAATAATTCAACACCCTAAGTGGGATTAGAACCTCCAGTGGTGAGCGGCGGCAAGTGATTTGAAGTCATCTACATTAACCACTCGACCACGGGGACACCTTGGAAATTATACCTTACACTGCTATTTACTAGAAATGTAACACAAGCACATTTTACTTGATTTAGTCATACCACGGTGCATCATTTCAACACAGCATAACTACATCGTGTTCACAATGCTAATATTATATTGTTTGATGACAGTCTTATTCACGATTGCACCCCCCCCCCTTTACCTTCGTTAAATTCTGATTCGGTGAACTTTTTTTTTTAACTTTATTTATTATACAACTATTGCGAAGCAAGTTTTAACAACTTATATTAATCACTCTCCTTGGCGCGGATAAAGGCGCAAATATGGTCATTCGTGTGGGAGGAAACTGGAGTACAATTCAGTGAACTTGGCACGGGATATTCACTTTTCACGAAGTCTATTTAGACTGCACTACTCAACTAAATTGGTACACAAGAACTGTGTGAAGATTGCAACATGTTGGAAGTTACGTCACAGGTGGTGGTTCAAATCTTCCAACAACGATTAACGACTTATAACTACGTTTAACATCGCATGTTCGATCCCCCGTCTGACCCTAATAAAATTAACAGTCTTTCAGATGGGACGTTAAACCGAGGTCTCGTGTCGGTGTTGTACACCGTGCACGTAAAAGAACTAGAGGAGACTCTGGAATATGTCTCTGTCTGTATCATTGCACCATCCTCCAACAATCTACACTTACTCTACACTAATCTCTTCAGGAGGCGTCGCTCATATGGGCAACAGGTAGCGACGATATATAAACGTACAAAAACACATACGTTGGTAAGAGTTACATTTGATATATAATGTATTTACATTTGTTCGAAATGTGTTTATTATATGTGAGCTTACAATGAATGTAGATCTCCGTGGTCGAGTGGTTCATGTCCTCACTTCAAATCACTTACCCCTCACTCATATAGGTTCGAATCCTACTGCGGGTGTCGAACTCTTTCATGTGAGGAAACTATTTAGCTGACTTGTAGATGGTTGGTGGTTCTTCCTGGGTGCCAGTCCGTGTCTGCGTTACTGCTCGGATGGGTCTTTTCCACCAATAATAGCTGGAAAGTCGCATACTATGACCTGTTGCTGTGACTTATAATCACAAAAAAACAAACAAAAACAAAACGTTTTAAGCATTCCTTTGGTGTATACACAAACTCATTGTTTAGTGAATGTACAATCATACAATATTATTATGTTAAAGCAGGTTATTGTGCTAACACAGAAATATGAATGTGAAACCGGTTGTGCAACCTCGAGACAAAACGCCTACACATGCTCAACAAACACTATAAAACATGATCGCCAAGATTCAAATGACTACATATTCAAGCTTCATGAAACGTCTACGTATAGCTGCATTATATACTCATTACTGTTACCAATGTCAGTTGGTTCAATCAAAGAAATAGGTTTTACATGATGGCCGCCATGTACAACATCACTTCATATACTATATAATCAGGCCTTGTTTTACATGATGGCCGCCATGTACAACATCACTTCATATACTATATAATCAGGCCTTGTTTTACATGATGGCCGCCATGTACAACATCACTTCATATACTATATAATCAGGCCTTGTTCTACATGATGGCCGCCATGTACAACATCACTTCATATACTATATAATCAGGCCTTGTTTTACATGATGGCCGCCATGTACAACATCACTTCATATACTATATAATCAGGCCTTGTTTTACATGATGGCCGCCATGTACAACATCACTTCATATACTATATAATCAGGCCTTGTTTTACATGATGGCCGCCATGTACAACATCACTTCATATACTATATAATCAGGCCTTGTTTTACATGATGGCCGCCATGTAGGACATCCTTCATTACTATAAATCAGGCCTGTTTTACATGATGGCCGCCAAGTACAACATCCCTTCATATACTATATAATCAGGCCTTGTTTTACATGATGGCCGCCACGTACCGGAAGACGATATCCCTTTCATATACTATACAATCAGGCCTTGTTTTACATGATGACCGCCACGTACCGGAAGACGATATCCTTCATATACTATATAATCAGGCCTTGTTTTACATGATGGCCGCCACGTACCGGAAGACGATATCCTTCATATACTATACAATCAGGCCTTGTTTTACATGATGGCCGCCACGTAGGACATCCCTTTCATGTACTATACAATCAGGCCTTGTTTTACATGATGGCCACCATGTACCGGAAGACGACATCAAGATACAAGATACAACATTTATTTTGAGTCGGCATGATTAAACAATGAACATTAGCTATGCATAGCTATTAACCGACATGATAAACATATAGTATAAGTTTAACAAATGTATATATACCTGAAATGAAGAAAGTATTTGAGATGTCTAGCATTTTAAACTCAAATGATTAATAAATAACTTGTAAATTAGATTATAACTTAGCGCAAGGCAAGCATGCTCCAGTTTACAAGGGGTAGCAAATATAACTATAAATCAAAGCATAAAAACATAAACAGCTAGGATGCACAAATATGCCATACATATGCAAACCAGGAATTAAAATTGTAATACATGCAGCATATTATATAAGACATTATGACATTAAGCTATACAAGCAACTTAAAACAACAATAAAACTAACCATTATCAATACAGAAGGAGCAGTGGCAGCTATCTCCCCTCCAGGCGCCGACCAGGCTCCGAAACTGATTGAAGTTTGTTTCTTCCCGAAAGTGTTGGGGTAAAGTGTTCCAGAGCTTGGCAGCGCTGTAGCGGAAAGAGCTTAAACCATAGCTACTCGTTCTCACCTGTGGCACTGCTGCAGTGTTGGTATATCTAAAAGAATATGAGCTGTTTATAATATTTAAAAGATCATGTAGATACGATGGAGTTTGCTTAAAAATAATTTTATAACTTTCAAGTGCCATGTATCGCATACGACGAACTTTTAGTGTTGGTAATTGAGATTTTTCTAAAAGGGATACATAGCTAGATTTGTAATCATTATATATAAATTTGAGAGCTCTCTCTTGAATTTTTTCTATCTTCTTGGTGTTTACCTCACCACAGAAGTGCCATGTCAGAGGACAATAATTAAAATTGGACATGATAAAAGAGTAATATATATTGAGCTTACCTAGCTTACAAAGATATTTACCTATTCTTTTTAAAACATTCAACTGTCTGGATGCCTTTTTACAAACATTGGACACATGGCTATTAAAATTTAACTTAAAATCAAGTGTAACGCCTAAAAGCTTCACTTCTTCATCACATATAACTTCATTATTATCTAAATTAAAAGAAATATTACATTTTCTGGTCTTGGAGCCTATGGCAATGGCTTGAAACTTATCAGGGTTAGCCTGCATCTTATTGTCGGAGAACCATTTAATAAGTGATAGGCTATCAGTTTCTAGATTTGATTTAACTGTATCTATGTTATGGTGCGCGCATGATAATGTGTTATCATCAGCATAATTGTAAAGATCACAGTTGTTGACATAGCTAAAAATATCATAAATAAATATGTTGAATAAAACAGGGCCTAAGATGGATCCTTTCATATACTATACAACCAGGCCTTGTTTTACATGATGGCCGCCATGTACCGGAAGACGATATCCCTTTCATATACTATACAATCAGGCCTTGTTTTACATGATGGCCGCCATGTACAGGAAGACGATATCCCTTTCATGTACTATACAATCAGGCCTTGTTTTACATGATGGCCGCCATGTACCGGAAGACGATATCCCTTTCATGTACTATACAATCAGGCCTTGTTTTACATGATGGCCGCCATGTACCGGAAGACGACATCCCTTTCATATACTATACAATCAGGCCTTGTCCTTCATCGCTGTAGGTTTGAATCCCGATGTAGGTGTTGAATTCTTCCATACGAGGAAGTTATCCAGCTGACTGGTGGAAGGTCGGTGGATATACCCGGTAGCCCATCGGTTCCTGAAATACTGCTCGGATTGTGATGTCATTGAAATAAATTATTGTAATAAACATAGCCAACATGTCTGCCGAAAGAGGTAATCTAAATGTATGTAATGGTCAAATACATTTCTCGTAAACTTGTATATGTATGTATGTATGTATGTTGTGGTTTGATATATAGTTCTTTTGACATTGCTTTGTGCGCTAAATCCGTTGGTGTTTCTTAGAATGACATTATTTCGTCATTATTTCCTGTAAGAGACCACTCCATTATCCAATATACCAAATTTAATAAGACTCAGAAAAACTTCGCGTAATTCTGTCCCAATGGGTCCCAGAAATAATGGACTCAAGTAATACAAATGTCTGGCTTTAATAAAATATATGTTTAATCCCGCGTAGTGTTTTCTTAGTACCGGTGTGTGAATAAAGCATGATTATTTACAACAAGTGTTGGATATAAGCCGAAAACGATGCAATATGTAACATTTTGGACTGTGTGTTTGTGTGTGTGTTTTATGTTTATTTATCGTCGCTACCGGTTGCCCATATGAGCGACGCCTCCTGAAGAGATTAGTCATGTTAGATTGTTGGAGGATAGTGCAATTATACAGATAGAGACCCATTCCAGAGTCTCCTCTGGTTCTTTTACGTTGCACGATGTAAAGCACCGACACGAGACCTCGGTTTAACGTCCCATCTGAAAGACTTTTAATTTTATTAGAGTCAGACGGGGATCGTGTTGGACTGTGTGAGGGACGTTGCGCCGAAGACACTACCAATAGTTTACATATTGGATCCGTTTGAGGCTTATATCTTACTTAAAACACACACTTAAATAACAAAATCCTACTAATTCAAATTGTTCATTTCGTACGTGTTAATATAATAATCTGGCCTTTTGACACTAGTTCAATATTAAAAATAATGGACTGCAAGTACTGATGACGAAGTACTGATGACGTCACGACAGTGTTTTAATGTTAGATATAATAGCCAGCTCTAAGCGAGCGGACCATTTGCTCGCATAGTGAACTTTACGGTAACGTTAGATGAGAAAATAGTGTCGATATCAATCTAAATTTTTAAAAGATTGTACCGCAAGTGTGATTCGCCGGAAAGAGCTAATGGACCATCTACATGGAGACCCGGTCCGGAAGCGTTCTTATCAGATAGATTAAATATATGTCATCTGAAAACAAACGCCATCAACTTGCAATATTTAATAGTCGAGTAAAACGCAATAGTACGGTACAGTATAAACATTATTAATAATAAATTGCATGCCAATTGCACATCATTGGAATTAGCTTGTCTTCAATACATATGATTTAAATCTTCGAATCGGAAGAAAAATGACTGCCATTTTTCAGTTTACAAGAACGTGCAAATATATAATTGTGACGTGATTTATCAAAAGGGACCCACTAGGTGAAATTTTCAAAAATGTTTTATTTATACCAGAATTATGTTTTTCAGTCATTTCCTTAAGCGATTTTCAATATTTAAGGTAATTCCGTTTAGATTATTTGTTCTAAAATGAATTTTAAACTTACATTTAATTTTTCATAATTATTTTATATGGAAATCAAGTATACAATTACATACTGTTAAGAATATAATTTTCGAATCCCAATAAATTATTGTTTTCAATATTTTTTGAATATTTCATAAAAACTTGTTATGGAAATCAAGTGTACAATTACATAATTATACCAATGTCATTTTTTTTAAATACATGCATCATAATTCTGGTTTAATTTTTATAATTAAAAACATGTACAATATCACAATCGTTGCTGTAGTACACAGTAGAAATAGTAACACTGTAACAGCAGCAGTAACATTATAACATTGAAAAACTATTAGCCCCGGTCTTGGATTCAATCGTATTCATGTGTGGAAGCCCAGTTTGGTATGCGAAAAGCAAGTGGTTCTACTCGGGTGCCCTTCGTATATATAGAGAGTTGATCTATGTTTCTTTGTTTGTTTGCTCGGGTTTAAGCCTTCATTAGCACCATTTTAGGCTATATTGCCGGCGGAACATCTTTCCAGGACAGGCTCCAGCGGTTAACCAGTACTTGGGACACCAACCTCCGTAAGAAACTTACAACTGTTTCATATAAAGAAACACGGGGCCTGATCGAGACTCGAACCCGTGCTCATCAGTGATGATAGGTTACAGTAGTTGGTATACAAGTCAGCGACCGTAACCACTCAACCACGGAGGCGGGCTTGGGGGAGGATTGATCTAGTAGCAAATGTTAAATCTAAACCAAAATGGTTCGATCATAAATCCAGATATTCTGATGAGTAAAAAGAGCCGTAAATAACAGTTGTCTGGATACATCACATTCGTTGTAACAAAGCTAGATAATGTGCTACTTCAAGCCACTTGCCGACAGATATGTAGTCCAGTGGCAACACGCTGGACTGGTAATCCAGGGATCGCAGGTTCGATCCCCCGTCTGACCCTAATAAAATGAACAGTATTTCAGATGGGACTTTAAACCGAGATCTCGTGTCGATTCTTTACACCGTGCACGTAAAAGAACAATAGGAGACTCTGGAATGGGTCTTTGTCTGTATCATTGCACTATCCTCTAACATGACTAATCTCTTCAGTAGGCGTCGCTCATATGGGCAACCGGTAGTGACGACCAATAAGCGTAAAACACATACTAGTTTAGTTTATACAAATTTATTATAGCTCGATTGCGAAACAAGTTCTTTCAACTTATATTTAATCACTCTCGAGACCTCATTCCTGATGGAATCCATCGCCACGAGGGAGAGAGAAGAGGCAACGTGGAATTTAAATGCCTTGCCTAAGGACACAATCGTAACGGCTCCAGCGGGGCTCGAACTCCGGACCTTTCGCACCTGAAGCGAACGCGCATCCACTGCGCTATCACGACTTCCACAACACATACTCACTCCCCCCACCCCCTCATCGCCGTTACGTGAGGAAACTATCCATGTAGCTGACATGTGGAAGGTCGGTAATTCTACCAGACCAACAGTAGCTGAAGAGTAGTCGTATGACCTAGGCTGTTGGTGCGACTGTTACCCCCCCCCCAAACCCCCCAAAAACCCAGGGAGCGTGCTTTGTTTTACAGAATTCAAACCTGTGTATGTGGTCACCTCTATTAAACAACCACCTGTGTTAAGCAGCCACTTTCTGTGAGTCCCTTGGCTCGCTGCTTACGATAGGGTTGGTTGTATATCATTTGTATTTAACGTCATAATGATAACACATCAGGACAAAACATTGGAGAAATCACAAACTCATTACCAGTTATATATATATCACTTTAACAATATACGCAAAACATATTATGCGTCATGAATCCATTGTGTGGTTGATGCTATGGTTACCAATGTGTTATCCTACCGATGTTCACGTTGTCTTCTATAGTGAATTAAAAGCTTTCAACGTGGCACAATGATTACTGTCGTGTTCTATAGTCATTTGCTCCTAATCGCTGTAGGTTCGAAGCACACTGGCGTGTCGAATTGTTTCATATAAGGAAGCTATCCAGCTTAATTGCGAACTGTGGGTGGTGGTTATACCCGGGCGTCCGTTTGTTAGTGAAATACTGCTCCGATGAGCATTCGGCATCTTCCTACATTTGTTTTAATACAAATTTAGTTTAGCTCGATTGCGAAACAAGTTCTTACAACTTATGTTAATCACTCTCGAGACTTCATTCCTGATGAAATCCATCGCCACGAGGGAGAGAGAAGAGGCATGTGGAATTTAAATGCCTTGCCTAAGGGCACAATCGTAACGGCTCCAGAGGCGCTCGAACTCCGGACCTCCTACATTTACAAATAATAACCGGATAGTTAGCACAATTATGACCTAAAGAGTCCAACAAGAGAGTGGTACATAGTGTGTGCACATTTAATTTAGCTCCATTGCGAGACATCTTTTGATGAGGAAGACAGAATACTGTAAAACACTATTTGTTCGAGAGCATTTATATTTCGCTAATATGTCAGCGAATTCTTGATTCCCGTGAAAGATAACGTGTCCGAATTTAGAGCTACATCCGAAATATATTGCATTTTATCAATGTTCGAGAGCATTTATATTTCGCTAATTTGTCAGCGAATTCATGATTCCCGTGAAAGATAACGTATCCGAATTTAGAGCTATATTGTACATCCGAAATATATTACATTTTATCAAAGTTTTAAAAATCAATACAATTAGCGTGAGTGAGCTAATCATGATCAGGGGAGTACTGCGGGGATTATATGGAGATTTAAAGCGACACTACATCGGTGAAAACGCAAATGTCTGCAGGATGTAATTTGCTATTATATTGTATAATGTTTTCCCAAATTATTTGCCTCAAAAACTGAGTATTTCAACAAATAAACAAACGTCGTATACGCGGTTTGTTTACATAACAAAAATAATGTAAATAGGGTCGACATACAACGCGTTTATCCTGAATAACACGCGGTGTTGTACATATTTATCGTGATATCTCACATGTGTGCCAATGCATATTTATTTATAGGCTAATATTAGTTAAATTATCTCTAATCGAAAGTACCACGTGTTTAGTATTGATTCCAATGACAAACAAACGTCAATTCAGGAGCGCGGTTGACCGCTATATGAAATGCTAATTTCACTTTTGAAAGTTTGTATACCACAAAATCAATGTTAGTGTTCGAATGTATTCAGAAGAATGTGTAGTAGCAATGTATGTATACGTGAAACAATGCATTCTATTTGCTTTTTGCAATGTAATGTCACTTTAAAGCAAAGTTACTACCGCATCTTACGTTTCGCGATGCATCACGGATGCGCGAATTCAACACACCGCGAATAAATTTTAAATGTTCAAAATCGTGAAAATTATGTGTTCGCGAAATTATAGTGTTTTACAGCATACGAATGTGGGTTTATATTTCAAAGGATACCACCATCATGGTTCTTGCGAGGCTCGAGCTAACAACCTCGCGGGCACCGTACCGAATATCCCGGGACTCCGCTACATATACCGTCTGTTTGGCCTAGTTGTTATGACTGACGCCACCTGAACTGTGGGGTGGTTTGAAGGTTTGAACCTCTCCAGGGGTTCATTCTGATATGGCCTGTTGGTGAGCTGCCATCTAGTTTAATAGTTGTTACTGGTTGCCTCTTAGCCTGGGGTATGCACTGGTTCTGATGTTCATCACTGATAGATGGCTGGTAGTCAGAAAGTGCTGGTTCTTTTAATAGTTTATACACATTTATTTGAGCTCGATTGCGAAATAAGTTCTTTCAACTTATATTAATCACTCTCGAGACCTCATTCCTGATGGAATCCATCGCCACGAAGGAGAGAGAAGAGGAAACGTGGACATTAAATGTCTTGCATAAGGGCACACTCGTAACTGCTCCAACGGGGCTCGAACTCCGGACCGTTCCTGTTCTTTAAATAATGGTGACACTATAACAATCACACAATTGACTTGTATGCTCACTCCAATACAATGACACATTGTTAGCGCAATAACAAGCTAACGCTTTGCACGCCAGCGGTGAAAATAACAGTCAATTATGCCAGGCAATTCCATTAGTGTCGCAACGACACAATTCCAATGAAAATCCATGATTATATATATATGTTATATATTATACTAAAGGAAAACGCACACTTCGGATGAGTCTGTTGTTACACGAAAAACAATAACTATATAAATATATTTAAACATTTTGGAATATTTTTAGTTGTTCAGTTTGTGTTTCATAATAAGGATATATCTTTGATGGATTCCTTGGTATTTCGTCCTTAGTATATAATGTAGGTGTGCGTTTTCTATGTCCTCTAGTATATAATGTAGGTGTGCGTTTTCTATGTCCTCTAGTATATAATGTAAGTGTGCGTTTTCTATGTCCTCTAGTATATAATGTAGGTGTGCGTTTTCTATGTCCTCTAGTATATAATGTAGGTGTGCGTTTTCTATGTCCTCTAGTATATAATGTAGGTGTGCGTTTTCTATGTCCTCTAGTATATAATGTAGGTGTGCGTTTTCTATGTCCTCTAGTATATAATGTAGGTGTGCGTTTTCTATGTCCTCTAGTATATAATGTAGGTGTGCGTTTTCTATGTCCTCTAGTATATAATGTAGGTGTGCGTTTTCTATGTCCTCTAGTATATAATGTAGGTGTGCGTTTTCTATGTCCTCTAGTATATAATGTAGGTGTGCGTTTTCTATGTCCTCTAGTATATAATGTAGGTGTGCGTTTTCTATGTCCTCTAGTATATAATGTAGGTGTGCGTTTTCTATGTCCTCTAGTATATAATGTAGGTGTGCGTTTTCTATGTCCTCTAGTATATAATGTAGGTGTGCGTTTTCTATGTCCTCTAGTATATAATGTAGGTGTGCGTTTTCTATGTCCTCTAGTATATAATGTAGGTGTGCGTTTTCTATGTCCTCTAGTATATAATGTAGGTGTGCGTTTTCTATTTCCTCTAGTATATAATGTAGGTGTGCGTTTTCTATGTCCTCTAGTATATAATGTAGGTGTGCGTTTTCTATGTCCTCTAGTATATAATGTAGGTGTGCGTTTTCTATGTCCTCTAGTATATAATGTAGGTGTGCGTTTTCTATGTCCTCTAGTATATAATGTAGGTGTGCGTTTTCTATGTCCTCTAGTATATAATGTAGGTGTGCGTTTTCTATGTCCTCTAGTATATAATGTAGGTGTGCGTTTTCTATGTCCTCTAGTATATAATGTAGGTGTGCGTTTTCTATGTCCTCTAGTATATAATGTAGGTGTGCATTTTCTATGTCATCTAGTATATAATGTAGGTGTGCGTTTTCTATGTCATCTAGTATATAATGTAGGTTTGCGTTTTCTATGTCCTCTAGTATATAATGTAGGTTTGCGTTTTCTATGTCCTCTAGTATATAATGTAGGTGTGCGTTTTCTATGTCCTCTAGTATATAACGCAGGTGTGCGTTTTCTATGTCATCTAGTATATAATATAATGTAGGTGTGCGTTTTCTATGTCCTCTAGTATATAATGTAGGTGTGCGTTTTGTATGTCCACTAGTATATAATGTAGGTGTGCGTTTTCTATGTCCTCTAGTATATAATGTAGGTGTGCGTTTTCTATGTCCTCTAGTATATAATGTAGGTGTGCGTTTTCTATGTCCTCTAGTATATAATGTAGGTGTGCGTTTTCTATGTCCTCTAGTATATAATGTAGGTGTGCGTTTTCTATGTCCTCTAGTATATAATGTAGGTGTGCGTTTTCTATGTCCTCTAGTATATAATGTATGTTTGCGTTTTCTATGTCCTCTAGTATATAATGTAGGTGTGCGTTTTCTATGTCCTCTAGTATATAATGTAGGTGTGCGTTTTCTATGTCCTCTAGTATATAATGTAGGTGTGCGTTTTCTATGTCCTCTAGTATATAATGTAGGTGTGCGTTTTCTATGTCCTCTAGTATATAATGTAGGTGTGCGTTTTCTATGTCCTCTAGTATATAATGTATGTGTGCGTTTTCTATGTCCTCTAATATATAATGTAGGTGTGCGTTTTCTATGTCCTCTAGTATATAATGTAGGTGTGCGTTTTCTATGTCCTCTAGTATATAATGTAGTTGTGCGTTTTCTATGTCCTCTAGTATATAATGTAGGTGTGCGTTTTCTATGTCCTCTAGTATATCATGTAGGTGTGCGTTTTCTATGACCTCTAGTATATAATGTAGGTGTGCGTTTTCTATGTCCTCTAGTATATAATGTATGTTTGCGTTTTCTATGTCCTCTAGTATATAATGTAGGTGTGCGTTTTCTATGTCCTCTAGTATATAATGTAGGTGTGCGTTTTCTATGTCCTCTAGTATATATAGGTGTGCGTTTTCTATGTCCTCTAGTATATAATGTAGGTGTGCGTTTTCTATGTCCTCTAGTATATAATGTAGGTGTGCGTTTTCTATGTCCTCTAGTATATAATGTAGGTGTGCGTTTTCTATGTCCTCTAGTATATAATGTAGGTGTGCGTTTTCTATGTCCTCTAGTATATAATGTAGGTGTGCGTTTTCTATGTCCTCTAGTATATAATGTAGGTGTGCGTTTTCTATGTCCTCTAGTATATAATGTAGGTGTGCGTTTTCTATGTCCTCTAGTATATAATGTAGGTGTGCGTTTTCTATGTCCTCTAGTATATAATGTAGGTGTGCGTTTTCTATGTCCTCTAGTATATAATGTAGGTGTGCGTTTTCTATGTCCTCTAGTATATAATGTAGGTGTGCGTTTTCTATGTCCTCTAGTATATAATGTAGGTGTGCGTTTTCTATGTCCTCTAGTATATAATGTAGGTGTGCGTTTTCTATGTCCTCTAGTATATAATGTAGGTGTGCGTTTTCTATGTCCTCTAGTATATAATGTAGGTGTGCGTTTTCTATGTCCTCTAGTATATAATGTAGGTGTGCGTTTTCTATGTCCTCTAGTATATAATGTAGGTGTGCGTTTTCTATGTCCTCTAGTATATAATGTAGGTGTGCGTTTTCTATGTCCTCTAGTATATAATGTAGGTGTGCGTTTTCTATGTCCTCTAGTATATAAGCTAAAATAAGAAAAACACATTAATGAATTATTACAATTATTTGAACTATTTATAGCCTTTATTTTACCCAGCATTCAAATAGTTAGATGCTTCAATAATTTGCTTTTACTCGACTTTTACCAGTACGATTCCAATAGTAGATATTAGGTAACATCTTGTCTACCTACTAGTAGAGGTATGCACATATTATCATCAACAGAAAGACACGATATATCCCGAGGATCCATACTACTAGGCCACAAAGAACAAAGCCATAAATCCGGCCTTTCATAATGTCTGTTAAATATCATCACGCCGTCTGCTCGTCCATGCGAATTTCACTACGTCGTCTATTGACTGATCTCACATGCGAAGCAACATCTAATAATGAAAGGTTTCGTTCGCCGGTAGCACCGACAGGACGGCCGAAACAAGAATAACAAAATAACCGCCGGAACTGACACCAGAATATCGTATTGAATATACAGTAGATCACGAAATTTGCGGCGGAATTGATCAACAATAATAGATCCGTTATTTCCCGAATTCCTCTAGCCAGATAATTTTCCTCCGAATAACCAAGTCCAAAGAACGTAGACATAATCGTATCTGGAGTTATACATATGAGAAAGACTAGAATCACAGTTATCAGCATTGTTGTTATGCGGTGTTTCTTCGGAGATTTTGAGCGTAGGAGCCGGCACCGACGAAGTCCATATAAGATACACGTATTCAAAATAATCAAAATCACAAGCGGTATGATAGAGCGCATAAGGTTCTGGAACCAGGTATATACATCACTAAATAGCTGGTTCTGCCAAAGATGAGACACAATGACGTCATACTCCGTGACCCCAGTTTCGTTGTTTACTTTCTCAATCGTTCTATATCGCATGGCGTATGGCACTGCAAGAATCGACATAATGAGGAATACAGAAAACGAAATTGTTCTTGCTTTGTATATATTACAGTAGGATTTGACCCGTGTCGGATGGCAAACGTACACGTATCTCTCCATCGCTACAGACACAATAAGCCACGCCGACACGCATAGCGATGCATTAAATATGTAATGTGCGTACGGATATAGAAATACGTACGCCTTGTTCCCAGTTGACGTATCAATTTGATTTAATAATATCACCGTGAAGTAGAGAAAATCCACAAACAGTTTAATTAGGTCGGATATAGCCAATGCGAATAGATATGTATTTGTTGATGACCTCATTTGTTTTTGTGACATCACAATTATGCTCATTATGTTTCCGGTCATTCCTAGTATACATAAGATCGGATAGAACACGAGTCCGGTTATGTACTGTGCACGGTAATAGAATGTCTCGTACGCATCCATGGTAACGGACGGTCCAGTCGTGGTCATCTGTAACTGGGTCAGGTTGCTAGCGGCCTGCTCCATGACCAGCAATTTGGCAATCGTCATTTGTGAGACCTGAAACAAGGAAATATCTAATTATATATCAATAATATACCACTTATATATAAATTATATACCAATTTTACATTAAATATCTAATTATATATCAATAATACAGCAATTAGATACAAATTATATACCAATGTTACATCAATTAAGGGGTGGACAGACAGACATACAGACAGACAGACATACAGACAGACAGACAGACAAACGGACGGACGGACGGACGGACGGACGGACAGACGGACAAACAAGTAACATAGTTATCAAAGTATCGTATATATTGGACCCTTTGTCATTTTGCTCATTTTAATAAGAACGTTTAGGATCCACATATATTTTGATTGCTATTTAGAAATGAAAAATAAAACGGAAACAGAGCATTAAGAATCTGAAGATACACACGGGCACTAATGCATAGCTAAGAAATGTTTTGGGACATCGAAATATCAACCTCGAAATGTTTTGGAAAATCAAAATTTGAACCTCGAAATGTTTTGGGAAATCAAAATTTCAACCTCGAAATGTTTTGGGGAATCAAAATTTCAACCTCGAAATGTTTTGGGGAATCAAAATTTCAATCTCGAAATGTTTTGGGAAATCAAAATTTCAACCTCGAAAGAAATGTTTTGGGTAATCAAAATTTCAACCTCGAAATGTTTTGGGGAATCAAAAGTTCAACCTCGAACAGACCGAGCGTGTATTAATTAGCAGCTAATTCTCGCAGCCGATTTTAGAAAATACAAAAAATAACAATAATTAAAACTACACTAGACACGATTGACACATATAAAAGCTATGCCTTTGTAAAATTATTAAAATCAGGTTTTGGCACAGATCTATGCGAATCAAAACATATAATGTAGACGCACACTTTAATATTATGACTGTCTTTCCCCGTTGATTATGATAGGCAGTTGGTTTAAACAGTATTTATGTTTTTCAATGGTATGCATATACAGTATAATGTTCAAACAATATGTACTATGGTTAATGTGCATACACTTACACATGTCACAAACAATATGTACTATGGTTAATGTGCATACACTTACACATGTCACAAACAATATGTACTATGGTTAATGTGCATACACTTACACATGTCACAAACAATGTGTACTATGGTTAATGTGCATACACTTACACATGTCACAAACAATATGTACTATGGTTAATGTGCATACACTTACACATGTCACAAACAATATGTACTATGGTTAATGTGCATACACTTACACATGTCACAAACAATATGTACTATGGTTAATGTGCATACACTTACACATGTCACAAACAATATGTACTATGGTTAATGTGCATACACTTACACATGTCACAAACAATATGTACTATGGTTAATGTGCATACACTTACACATGTCACACAGTAATAAGGACCTGAAAACATGTCTTGGGAGACTTATATGAATTCATTTCCTAATATGAATTCATTGATAGGCAGTTCCTATTTCGTATTAACAGAACTATGAACTAAAGGAAGCTTTCCATTTGTCTAGCTCAGATCTAACTCATATCATCTAATTTAACTCCCATAGGTATCCTTTGCTTTTTAGTTAATAGAAATTTTATTTTATCTCCATTGCGAAACAAGTTCTTACAACTTATATTAATCACTCTCGAGACCTCATTCCTGGTGGAATCCATTGTCACGTGTGAGAGAGACGATTCAACGTGTTATTTAAATACTTTGCTTCTTAAAGGCACAATCGTAACGGCTCCAACAGGGCTCGAACTCCGGGTATTTCACGCCTGAAGCGAACGCGCTACCACAGCGCTATCACGACTTCCACCTTTGCTTTGTATGCTTATTGACACCGATTTTCTAGTTAGGTTAACGTATACCACTGTAACCTATCATCACTGTAGGTCACGGGTTCGAGCCCCGCTCAAGTCGTGTCTCATTTATTTGAAAAAGTTGGCAGTTTCATACGGAGGTTGGTGCACCCAAGTACTGGTTAACCGTTGGAGCCTGCCCAGGAAATGTGTTGTTAGGTAAACTGCCCGCCGGCGATATAGCCCTAAATGGTGCTGATGCAGGCGTAAAATCCGAAATATAACATATAACATAACGTTCGGTTAACAATTCATTTTGTGGAGAGTACCAGTACAGATGTATTGACCTTTGAACTTCTCGATCAAATAATGTACGAGCTTGTACACACTGAGATTTTAAAACAACTTTGTTATTTCTCTCAGTAAACTGTAACCAACTATACTCAATCTATATATTTTTAGTGTCATGATCATGTCTACATAGCTTTTAGAAAGTAAAACATGTTTACGTTATTGTAATATGCTATTTGTCTCTTATAATTCTCATTTGTAGAATGGCGATGTGCAATTTTTGTTTTATAATATAAATTGAAATGTATGTATTGTACATAGATGAGACAGAAATAAAGATATAATATATATTTACATGCATAGTTGAGACAGTCTATCACCGCACCAATGTTTCCCTGGTCTACAGCGTTTTTGGTCTTAAGCATATTTTATTTCCCAATATAATACAAATGTGATTTTATTTAGTTTAAACATATTTTATTTGCCAATATAATATAAATGTGATTTTATTTAGTTTAAACATATTTTATTTGCCAATATAATAAATGTGATTTTATTTAGTTTAAACATATTTTATTTGCCAATATAATAAATGTGATTTTATTTAGTTTAAACATATTTTATTGCCAATATAATAAATGTGATTTTATTTAGTTTAAACATATTTTATTTCCCAATATAATACAAATGTGATTTTATTTAGTTTAAACATATTTTATTTCCCAATATAATACAAATGCACTCAGCTATGTCGACAAAGTTAATATTGTCACCATCTATTCTCAAATTAAATACAAACACAAAATACAAAACAACCAAAAAACAACAACAATGTTAAGTAATTACCCACGAAAACAGGTTATAGAAAAACATTATGACACGTGCAATAAAGTAATATCAACAACCAAATGTCACATTCAACATCGTAACTATTATTTAATAAATGCATTACCAATAACATATAATCCTCAAAGCATTTACT
Source organism: Archivesica marissinica (assembly GCA_014843695.1). NCBI lineage: Eukaryota > Metazoa > Mollusca > Bivalvia > Venerida > Vesicomyidae > Archivesica > Archivesica marissinica. The sequence goes on along the minus strand of CM026386.1, from coordinate 77,295,857 downwards.
TTTGACAGATAAAACTCACGGTTAACTCAAGAATGTGCATTCATTCAACAGTATTTGGTCACACACACACGTGACCAAAACAACCATCGAAAACGAAACAATTTCCCTGACCTATAGTCTGTTTCAAATCAATCATAATACATTCAAACCAACAAGTAAATGAAACAAAACAAATTAATAGAATTGCCCGCTCTTTTTTCCCATCTCCAAACTTGACTTTTCTCTCTCCTATGCTCTTATTATTTATATATCAACCGTGTCACAACATCTGTTAACTAATTACATGTATACTCATATGTCATGTAAATGATCTGAGTTAATAAAGAATAAAGAATAATTGAATTGAATTGACAAAAGTCTTCCATTTTAAAATATTTACATTGCTATTGTATTTTCTTTGATGAATGTATGTGCCCTGAGTGTGTACATATTCGTATGAGGGTTCGTAACTATTGATATGCAGCTGACATGTGCATTCGAAGTTGCGGGCATGCATATATATTTATTTTTTCTAGTATATTAAAATGTTAAATGTGATTGATTTCATTACTGCAAGACATTATGTAATTAATATAACAATCATATGATAGAACAGAACAGAACAGAACAGAACTTTATCCCATTTTCGATTTTGGACATTACGTGCATCGTCATCTATGCTATATACAGAGCGTACGTGAATATGTCCAGCGAGAGTGAATAATATAAACATTAACATCAATTGGGAAATTAAGGGCTGCAGCACTTCACTATAACAAGAATATTTAAAACATGTAAACATAAACGTCATATTATAATTACAATCATACGTATTTCTAAGCATTTAAATATGCTAAATGATTTTGTCTCTGTTTACATGCTTTAGTATAAAATAGAGCTAGTTTAGTAATTATGTGTTAGTTGTATTCAAAAGTTCAATACATTTTCACATACTTGGATGATTAAAATAATACCTTGGAATGTAATGTGTTCTTAAAATATCATATACTGGACAGATTAATACAAAATGGTATTCATCTTCAATGTCATTTCGTTCACATAACGTACATTTTCTTTCATTTCTTTCGATATGATTGTGTGTTCCAGATTCAATATTCAGCTGGTGAGATGATAATCTTAGCTTACTGATCTATAGCATTTCTATGCTTAACACAGTATAATATACTTAAATAGTCTGAAATTTCAAAATTGGTCTTTAATTCTCTAAACAATGTTAAAGCGACACTACATCGGTGAAAACGCAAATATCTGCAGAATGTAATTTGCTATTATATCGTATAATTTTGTTCCCAAATATTTGCCTCAAAACCTAAGTATTTCAACAAATAAACGAACGTCGTATACGCGGTTTGTTGACATAACAAAATAATGTAAATATGGTCGACATTCATGCGTAATACAAAGCATTTATCATAAATATGCTACATATTTACCGTGATATCTCACATGTGTGCCTATGCATATTTATTTGTAAACTAATCTTAATTCAATACGAAAGTATCACGTGTTTAATATTGACTTCAATGACAATAAACGTCAATTCAGGAGCCTGGATGACCATTATATGAAATGCTACGTTCACGTTTGAAAGTTTGTATACCAAGTAATAATGTTATCTTGATTCAATGTTAGTGTGTGATGTATTCAGAAGAAGTTGAGGTAGCAATGCATTTATACCTGAAAAAATGAATTTTACTTGCTTTTTGCCATGTAATTTCGCTGTAATGATGATTGTATGCATATGCCTTGTCTCCACTGATTTATATACATTCTAAAAATCGTAATAAATGTATATATAAACATATTAATTTCAACAGAAGAAGGATATAACCATACGTCATTAAAACCCGCATAGCAACTATTTTTGAAATTGTGACAGTTAGTTTGAACTGGAATCATCATACGCTCTGGTAAATTTATTTCACAAAGGCATATCAGAAGATCAATGTGACAACATTATTATTAAACATAGAACACATTCCCTGTAAACTCGCAAAATCCCATACAGTGTAGCGTACTAGAGACCACCAAACGGAAGTATAAAAAGCTCTTACTACAAACCAATGTGTTTTTGATCAGACGGATCTGCAGTACAGTGGTAACACGCTGGACTAGTAATCCAGGGATCGCAGGTTCTCCCGTATGACCCTAATGAAATTAACAGTCTTTCAGATGGGACTTTAAACCGAGGTCTCGTATCGGTGCTTTACACTATGTACGTAAAAGAACCAGAGGAGATTCTGGAATGGGTCTCTGTCTGTATCATTGCACTATCCTCCAAAACTCTAAAATTACTAATCTCTTCAGGAGGCGTCGCTCATATGGGCAACCGGTAGCGACGATAAATAAACGTAAAATACACACACACACTAATGTGTTTGAGAGCGTATTCCTATGTGTAGATATCCAAATATCACAAGATCAGATTCCATAATATCAGGAACATCGTGAAGAGTATGCGTTCCAATATCACATTATCAGATGCTTATCCTAACCTATAAACGATACCCAGAGCAGAAGCTAAAACAATGAGTTGTTTGTTAGATTGTCATTATTTTGTTCTGGATTCGAGAACGGTGTGTATTACGTAGAATTGTCGTCATTTTGTTCTGGATTCGAAAACGGTGTGTATTACGTTGAATTGTCGTCATTTTCCCCAATGGTTCTACAGTCTGCATCCGTTATGTCAAAATCGGTTATGTCGAATTATCCGGTTATCTCAAAGTCGGATCAAAGTCCCGTTTCAGACACTATCATTGTACATATAACTGGTTCCGTTTATATCGAATTTCGTTAAGTCAAACTTCGGTTATGTCGAAGTATTTTTGTTCGGTCCTACGGAATTCGACATAACCGATGTAGACTGTATATTATTTTGACAAATTTAAGCTTGTCAGTCGAGAAACGGTAATGTTATAGACATAACATACAATTCTTTTGTTATCATGTTTGGCTTAATAGCCATACCAAGGGGTCGGAAATTGAATAGTATTCATCGCATTGTTAAAAAACAAATACTTACTTTAGAATCACCCAGAGCCACAACATAATACGTCTTTGTATTTAGATTCAAGGAAGACTTATTAAAAATAGAAATAGAAATGTGGAAGTCCTTATAGCGCAGTGGATACGCGTTCGCTTCAGGTGCGAAATGTCCGGAGTTCGAGCCCTGCTCGAGCTGTTACGAGGCAAGGCATTTAAATTCCACGTTGCCTCTTCTCTCTCCCTCGTGGCGATGGATTCCATCAGGAATGAGGTCTCGAGAGTGATTAATATAAGTTGAAAGAACTTGTTTCACAATCGAGCTAAAATAAATGTGTATAAACTAAAAAAATAGAAATTTCAGAATTGCAGTAACTAGATTAAGACTGTCAGTACATATAGCATCAATTGAAACAGGAATATGACATTTAACAATACTTAATACTTCTAAACATGAACGAAAGTGCCTAAAACGTAGCTCATTATTTACTTAATTCCATTTTATACTAGAATGTAAGAATTATATTGATATTAGAAAGACATATACCAGGAAGTATGTTGGCAATAATCCAAATATTTCCAAATGTATTGAAAATATTTAACAATGTAAGCATTACATCTTCCCTATACATACCAAAAGGTATTATTGAACGTGTCAATAGTCATGCCAGAGGACAACCATAAGCTGTATAGCTTTCTGTCCAATTTCAATTGTTGAAAATAATCATGTACATGATAGAAAATAAATATGCTTAAACCAACATTTAACAACCGACAATGTTCATGAATTGAAATCTTATTTCCTATGCAAGTTTTACTGGTTACTGTTTACATGTTTCATTGTACTATTTCAGGTTTTAATTTGTTGAGGGCCTCATGGTAGATTGAATTAATTGTTCAAATGAGTTCTCTCGTTACATAAGTATTTATTATTATTATTATTATTATACTATCTACTTTTCGTTTTAATATTTTGGAATAAGGAATCAAATGTATCATTAATTCAATTGATTTTAGTACAAACAAAGATATTTATTAAGACGGCAGTTGTTAATTTATTTGATTATAAATATTATTTGCAAAATTGGTGTTTGTATAAATGTATATATTTAGATTTAGATACTTTTATTTCCTCCAAATTCGGAGAGCAAAACATTATAAACATACATCAATATACATTGACTATATACATGTATCATGTGAGTGACAAGGTATACAATTACATGCATAATTATACATAGTATTATTTTGCACTTCATTTCCAGCGGTTATATGAACAGTTCATACACTATATCAAGCAGACATATGAACAGTTCATACACTATATCAAGCAGACATATGAACAGTTCATACACTATATCAAGCAGACATATGAACAGTTTATACCCTATATCTAGCAGACATATGAACAGTTCATACACTATATCAAGCAGACATATGAACAGTTCATACCCTATATCTAGCAGACATATGAACAGTTCATACACTATATCAAGCAGACATATGAACAGTTCATACAGTATATCTAGCAGACATATGAACAGTTCATACCCTATATCTAGCAGACATATGAACAGTTCATACCCTATATCTAGCAGACATATGAACAGTTCATACACTATATCAAGCAGACATATGAACAGTTCATACCCTATATCTAGCAGACATATGAACAGTTCATACACTATATGAAGCAGACATATGAACAGTTCATACACTATATCAAGCAGACATATGAACAGTTCATACCCTATATCTAGCAGACATATGAACAGTTCATACACTATATGAAGCAGACATATGAACAGTTCATACCCTATATCTAGCAGACATATGAACAGTTCATACACTATATCAAGCAGACATATGAACAGTTCATACAGTATATCTAGCAGACATATGAACAGTTCATACAGTATATCAAGCAGACATATGAACAGTTCATACAGTATATCTAGCAGACATATGAACAGTTCATACAGTATATCAAGCAGACATATGAACAGTTCATACCCTATATCTAGCAGACATATGAACAGTTCATACCCTATATCTAGCAGACATATGAACAGTTCATACACTATATCAAGCAGACATATGAACAGTTCATACAGTATATCAAGCAGACATATGAACAGTTCATACAGTTTATCTAGCAGACATATGAACAGTTCATACAATATATCAAGCAGTCATACGAACAGTTCATACAATATATCAAGCAGTCATATGAACAGTTCAAAAAAAGTTGTTAATTTATTTGATTATGTTTGTAAATTTTGTGTTTGTATAAATGTATATAATTTTTATGTGTCATGTACTGGTTTATGATCCTTTGCTAAATACAATCTAGTCTACGTCATTATTATACTCAACTCTTTGATATTTGTCTGGTATTACGTGCGTATTGGAATGTATAAATTATATTAACAGATAACATGTTGACAGGAGAGTGCTGCTGTGTTCATCGTATTATACACCGCCCCAATATGAAACACTTCAAGTGTTCCTAATGATGTTCTACTACACTAATATGACAGTAGATATACCCATGTCTGACAGGTCTTGTTCACAGATTTACCAATGCAACCCGTGATGGCTCCTCGAACTGGTGGAGTATGTTGCGTCACGATTAATTGACGCGTTGTTAACAATAAATACATCCCGCCTAGAATTGTATTCGTACAGTTTACTTATTGCTCACGTGACTTGAATTAGTCTGCTGAACAGACGGATCTGTAGTCCAGTGGTAACACGCTGGACTGGTAATCCAGGGATCGCAGGTTCGACCCCCCGTCTGACCCTAATAAAATTAACAGACTTTCAGATGGGACTTTAAACCGAAGTGATTTACACCGTGCACGTAAAATAACCAGAGGAGACTCTGGAATGGGTATCTGTCTGTATCATTGCACTATCCTGCAAAATCTAAAATGACTAATATCTTCATGAGGCGTCGCTCATATAGACAACCGGTAGCGACGATAAATAAACGTAAAACACACAATTAGTCGACTGAATACTGTGTTTTGTAAACATACGTTTATGTGAACTATGTAAAAGCTGCTAATCCATCCATCCATCCCTGATCTGATCAGACGTGGTTCTGATTTCTTAAAACATATTCTAATTTGCGCGGTAGTACTCTTTTTCCTTGTCAGTATTTTAAATATGTTTAGTGTCATGATTAGCGACTTTTACATAGTGTGTAGAAAGTAAAACATGTTTAACGTTATTGTAATATGCTATTGTCTCTTACTTATACTTCTCATTTGTAGAATGGCTATGTGCAATGTATGTGTTATAATATAAATTGAAATATATGTACTGTACATAGATGAGACAGAAATAAAGATATAATATATACGTCACATAGAACAACACACAAAAGTTTGTTTTAGTGTGCATTGCAATTTGAGCAAGAGAGAAGTGATGCAATCCATCGAGAGAGAAGAGGCATGTGGAATTTAAATGCCTTGCCTAAGGGCATAATCGTAACGGCTCCAGCGTGGTACGAACACCGGGTAGTTCGCACTTGAAGCGAACGCGTTACCAATGCGCTATTACGCTATTCATAACTATATTTATGTTGCATGTAGATCCCCAGAATTGCAATTTGGCGCAATCCCCGGAGTATTGGGTACAGTGGCCGCCTCGTAATCGAGATAGTGTGAGTTCGAACACTCCAGAACCACGGTAGTGATGTCCTTAGGCACGACAACACATCATCTCTTCGCTCTCCCTCATGAGGATGCATTCCACCAGGAATGAGGTCTCGAGAGCGATTAGCTAATGTTGTAAGAACTTGTTTCACAATCAAGCTACGGCAATTTGCATAAACTAATTACAAATTGGTTGTTTTTTCCCCGCAGAAATAACCCACTATAAGGTAACATATTATTGAAACATGAAAATATAAGACAGGGCAGGCGTTCCATACACTATCTGGATATGCAGAACATTCAATGCAAACGCATATTAAGGCTTTAGCTTTCTCTGAATATAATACCAGTAAAGACATGCTATAAATGTAAAAGCTTTTAATCAGAACACCACAATGAATCCCATGAAATATCGACGCTGAGACTTTACATCAGATTCTTAACAGACCGGCTGGCATACAGACATGAAGACATTTGTTTCAGTGCCATATGCGTTTAAAGTTTAAACTCTATTTATTTTACAACGATTGCGAAGCAAGTTTTAACAACTTATATTAATCACTCTCGTTGGCGCGGATGATATGACATGTGGTCATTCGTGTAGGAGGAAACTGGAGCACCAGGAGAAAACCCAACTGTCCGATCTGGCGACTACCGTACCATCTCACATGCTTTCCGGTCTGAGGATCGAACCAGGATTGCATTGGTGAGAAGCGAGAGCGCTAACCACTGCGCTAATCGGATCTTTGTTTGGATCACGGATCATCTTACGTCTTTCACAACGGTTAGGACAACCAAATGTAAGTATGCAATAGCCAATGTTAAGATCATAAATAAAATACATGTATATAATTATATTATACTGGAAGACATAGAAAACGCACACCTACATTTAAATTTATATGTTATAATATAATATATATCTTCCAATTCAAGTCACCACCAATAAGTGCACACATGATGACAAAACATGTTACAAATTTCCCCACTAATCACAAGTACGCATGCAAGCACCCAGGACCAGTAGGGGCTAAATAACTTAAAACAATTCCCGTCATGTCTCACTAACCGCTCTCAATGCGAACAACTGTATATTGTAACATCCTCATGGAAAGGAATTTACATAAGCTCTCAGCTTGTTTTCCAATCCATTTCAGATATCCTGTGTATTTGTATACCGTAGATATATATATATATATATATATTGAATGAACTGAATAAAATATGTTTAAACTAAACTAATTAAATTTATATGATTATTATTACAGAAAACGAAATACGAAGGATTCCATCAAAGATGTATCACATCTTTATTACAAAACACATTCAAACTGAACAACTAAATATATTCCAAAACGTTTAAAACCATGTATTTATATAGTTATTGTTTTTCATGTAAAAATACATTTATCCAAAGTGTGCGTTTTCTATGTCCTCTAGTATATGTTTTGCGATATATTCACATCCAAACAAGCTATGCTTTTAGATATATTCACATCCTAACAAGCTATGTTTTCCGATATATTCACATCCAAACAAGCTATGCTTTTAGATATATTCACATCCAAACAAGCTATGCTTTTAGATATATTCACATCCAAACAAGCTATGCTTTTAGATATATTCACATCCTAACAAGCTATGTTTTCCGATATATTCACATCCAAACAAGCTATGCTTTTAGATATATTCACATCCAAACAAGCTATGCTTTTAGATATATTCACATCCTAACAAGCTATGTTTTCCGATATATTCACATCCAAACAAGCTATGCTTTTAGATATATTCACATCCAAACAAGCTATGCTTTTAGATATATTCACATCCAAACAAGCTATGCTTTTAGATATATTCACATCCAAACAAGCTATGCTTTTAGATATATTCACATCCAAACAAGCTATGCTTTTAGATATATTCACATCCAAACAAGCTATGCTTTTAGATATATTCACATCCAAACAAGCTATGCTTTTAGATATATTCACATCCAAACAAGCTATGCTTTTAGATATATTCACATCCAAACAAGCTATGCTTTTAGATATATTCACATCCAAACAAGCTATGCTTTTAGATATATTCACATCCAAACAAGCTATGCTTTTAGATATATTCACATCCAAACAAGCTATGCTTTTAGATATATTCACATCCAAACAAGCTATGCTTTCCGATATATTCACATCCAAACAAGCTATGCTTTTAGATATATTCACATCCAAACAAGCTATGCTTTTAGATATATTCACATCCAAACAAGCTATGCTTTTAGATATATTCACATCCAAACAAGCTATGCTTTTAGATATATTCACATCCAAACAAGCTATGCTTTTAGATATATTCACATCCAAACAAGCTATGCTTTTAAATATATTCACATCCAAACAAGCTATGCTTTTAGATATATTCACATCCAAACAAGCTATGCTTTTAGATATATTCACATCCAAACAAGCTATGTTTTGCGATATATTCACATCCAAACAAGCTATGCTTTTAGATATATTCACATCCAAACAAGCTATGTTTTGCGATATATTCACATCCAAACAAGCTATGCTTTTAGATATATTCACATCCAAACAAGCTATGCTTTTAGATATATTCACATCCAAACAAGCTATGCTTTTAGATATATTCACATCCAAACAAGCTATGCTTTTAGATATATTCACATCCTAACAAGCTATGTTTTCCGATATATTCACATCCAAACAAGCTATGCTTTTAGATATATTCACATCCAAACAAGCTATGCTTTTAAATATATTCACATCCAAACAAGCTATGCTTTTAGATATATTCACATCCAAACAAGCTATGCTTTTAGATATATTCACATCCAAACAAGCTATGTTTTGCGATATATTCACATCCAAACAAGCTATGCTTTTAGATATATTCACATCCAAACAAGCTATGTTTTGCGATATATTCACATCCAAACAAGCTATGCTTTTAGATATATTCACATCCAAACAAGCTATGCTTTTAGATATATTCACATCCAAACAAGCTATGCTTTTAGATATATTCACATCCAAACAAGCTATGCTTATAGATTAGTATTGTAGTCATGTTGTATCATAATTAGATGCATTTTCTTATTATTATCAGATTCTATATGCCACATGACCACGATACAATTGTTGTATATATTTACATCATATATATTTGTATATATGTATTTAACGATGTACCATGTACAAGTCTTAATAAAATTTCTGTTCTGTTTCTATCATAACTAAAATATATCGCGATTTATTTCATGTGAGGAAGCTATCGAGCTGACTTGAGGAAGATCCGTGGTTCTACCTGGATGTCCGCCCAAACCAGCCATACTGCTCGGATGCGGAAACCGAGGTCTTCCTCTCTCCCTCCACAAATACTAGCTGGAAGGTTGCCATATCACATAAGCTGTTGGTACGACGTTAAGCCACACAACAAAATGTGTGCATGCCTGTAATTATGCACGTTATTCTCTGTTGTAGGAAGTGTCATATCCATAAGCTACCAATAATTACGACACAACCGCAATTATATTCCTCATTTTAGCAGTGTTCCTAGACGCAACATTTCTAATAAACATGATTATAGTGCCATCGACTCTTGTTTGTCGAAATTAGAGTGTGTAGGTGTCCCGTCTTTATACTGGTAATTTTAAATAAACACGCTGGTCGTAATTTAATCACATTATGTTTCTTGCTACCATCATTTGCTATGCAAGTCGACGGAACAGGATACAAACAGTTCAATGTTCGATTGATATCGCCACCAATGAAAGCTCTGGCTGGATCGGTTCAATGTTCGATTGATATCGCCACCAATGAAAGCTCCGGCTGGATCGGTTCAATGTTCGATTGATATCGCCACCAATGAAAGCTCCGGCTGGATCGGTTCAATGTTCGATTGATATCGCCACCAATGGAAGCTCCGGCTGGATCGGTTCAATGGTCGATTGTCATCGCCACCAATGAAAGCTCTGGCTGGATCTGTTCTATGTTCGATTGTTATCGCCACCAATGAAAGCTCCGGCTGGATCTGTTCTATGTTCGATTGTCATCGCCACCAATGAAAGCTCCGGCTGGATCGGTTCAATGGTCGATTGTCATCGCCACCAATGAAAGCTCCGGCTGGATCGGTTCAATGTTCGATTGATATCGCCACCAATGAAAGCTCCGGCTGGATCGGTTCAATGATAGATTGTCATCGCCACCAATGAAAGCTCCGGCTGGATCGGTTCAATGTTCGATTGCCACCAATGAAAGCACCGTGGATGGGGGGGGGGGGGGGTTCGTCAACTGCCAGAAGTAGCCCGTTTATTTTTTCATAATATAATTAACAAATAGTTATGACTATATTACTCCACACGTGCAGTGCGGCGGGCTATATTACTCCACAAGTGCAGTGAGACGAACTATATTAATCCGCAAGTGCAGTGAGACGGACTATATTATTCCACAAGTGCAGTGAGACGGACTATATTATTCTACAAGTGCAGTGAGACGGACTATGTTATTCCACAAGTGCAGTGAGACGGACTATATTATTCTACAAGTGCAGTGAGACGGACTATATTATTCCACAAGTGCAGTGAGACGGACTATATTATTCTACAAGTGCAGTGAGACGGACTATATTATTCCACAAGTGCAGTGAGACGAACTATATTATTCCACAAGTGCAGTGAGACGGACTATGTTACTTCACAAGTGCAGTGAGACGGACTATATTATTCCACAAGTGTAGCGAGACGGACTATATTACTCCACCAGTGTAGCGAGACGGACTATATTACTCCACCAGTGTAGCGAGACGGACTATATTACTCCACAAGTGCAGTGAGACGGACTATATTACTCCACAAGTGTAGCGAGACGGACTCTATTACTCCACACGTGTAGCGAGACGGACTATATTACTCCACACGTGTAGCGAGACGGACTCTATTACTCCACACGTGTAGCGAGACGGACTATATTACTCCACACGTGTAGCGAGACGGACTATATTACCCCACACGTGTAGCGAGACGGACTATATTACTCCACACGTGTAGCGAGACGGACTATATTACTCCACACGTGTAGCGAGACGGACTATATTACTCCACACGTGTAGCGAGACGGACTATATTACTCCACACGTGTAGCGAGACGGACTATATTACTCCACACGTGTAGCGAGACGGACTATATTACTCCACACATGTAGCGAGACGGACAATATTACACCACACGTGTAGCGAGACGGACTCTATTACTCCACACGTGTAGCGAGCCGGACTATATAAGACTATATAAGACAGACGGATATGTAGTCCAGTGGTAACACGCTGGACTGGTAATCCAGGGATCGCAGGTTCGATCCCCCGTCTGACCCTAATAAAATTAACAGTCTTTCAGATGGGACATTAAACCGAGGTCTCGTGTCGGTGCTTTACACCGTGCACGTAAAAGAACCAGAGGAGATTCTGGAATGGGTCTCTATCTGTATCATGCACTATCCTCCAAAATCTAAAATAACTAATCTCTTCAGGAGGCGTCGCTCATATGGGTAACCGGTAGCGACGATAAATAAACGTAAAAACACACACGCCGGACTATATTACTCCACACGTGTAGCGAGACGGACTATATTACTCCACAAGTGTAGCGAGACGGACTATATTATTCCACAAGTGTAGCGAGACGGACTATATTACTCCACCAGTGTAGCGAGACGGACTATATTACTCCACCAGTCGAATGATATACAAGGTTTTCTTATGAACCCTCCATAGTTCCCATGCCTGTTATTTAAAGTTCTCCGATTGTACATTGTATCTAATCACGCTTAGCTTACCAATACTGTTCCCAAACAAATAACAGTATATATTTATCTCTCTCTACTTCCTCTCTCTCTCCCTCACTTCTCGCCTTCCTCCCCTCCCCCTCTCTATCTCGATCTCTCTCTCTATATATCTCTTTGTAGAAATACAACAATGTGTGTGTATCACGAACGCTAACTAATAACAGTATAAATTTATCTCTCTCCCTCCTCTCTCCCTCACTTCTCGTCTCCCCCCTCTCTCTCGATCTCTCTCTATATATATATATATCTTTGTAGAAATACAACAATATTGGAATACCAAAGCATCAAACATCAACACACCTGTCCTCGAATATGCAGCTCGGGGCAAACATCCAGAAATTTCTACACCAACATAAAGTAAATTTTATTAAATTTCGTTTTTCCTGGAAAATGCCACTCACTTGCAGACTACGTTCGGGCCGACCATTGCCTGTGATATAATGTATTTCATTGAATAAACATATTTGGTACACATATACTCCCACCATAAACAACTGTACACTTTTATATTGAGTGTTACTTTTTCGTTACACATTTTAGAATTATGGATTTTACTAGAAAATAATCCTTCACGCTTTTGCACTACTTTACCCAATATTTAAGAGCATATACGTCCAAATTGGCCTACAGATTTTTTTATATAAATTTTACCTCCGAGGCAAGTGCACAGTTTCTATTTGGTGGCATTATATATTGATAGATTCATAGTACACCAACAGGCTGTCATGCGGTTCTCACCCTATAACCAAATCACAATTAAGTACGCTCTGATTGTTCCATTTTGTCCAGCTTTCTTGTCGTTTATTTGTGGACTTTTAGCTTCGGGTTTTGTTGTTCGTTTGTTGTTGCATTTTTGGAGTAAGGTTAAAGCGACATTACATTGCAAAAAGCAAATAAACTGCATTTTTTCACGTATAAATTCATTGCTACTACAAATTCTTCCGAATACATTCGAACACTAACATTGAATCAATAAACGATGTTTTTGTGGTCTGCAAACTTCAAAAGTGAAAGTAGGATTTCATATAACGGTCATCCGCGCTCCTGGATTGACGTTTCTTTGTCATTGGGGATATGTAGCATCATGTGGGCATATATGAGAGAAAAGACATTGACCTAAATGATGATAACCATCGAACTTTGCAATGTGAGACTATGTGGTTCCATAGGAACTCAATCTGCCTCGTAAGCTATGGATGAAGAGAGCGAACATGGACAGAGGAAAGAGGCTAAAATCCACAATGCTTCACCTCTTTCCGTCATGGCGACAGATTCAATCGAGAATTGTGCTTGTAGCCTGTATATTAGCCAAACTTCGCTACGAACACAAACTAAATGTGTATAAATGTTCGCTATATTCTGTATAATTAGCCAAACATCGCAACGAACACAAACTAAATGTGTATAAATGTTCCCTCAAATTCTATATATTAGCCAAACATCGCAACAAACACAAACTAAATGTGTATAAATGTTCGCTCTATTCTATATATTAGCCAAACATCGCAACAAACACAAACTAAATGTGTATAAATGTTCGCTCTCTTCTGTATATTAGCCAAAAATCGCAACGAACACAAACTAAATGTGTATAAATGTTCGCTCTGTTCTGTATATTAGCCAAACATCGCAACGAACACAAACTAAATGTGTATAAATGTTCCCTCAAATTCTATATATTAGCCAAACATCGCAACAAACACAAACTAAACGTGTATAAATGTTCGCTCTATTCTATATATTAGCCAAAAATCGCAACGAACACAAACTAAATGTGTATAAATGTTCGCTCTGTTCTGTATATTAGCCAAACATCGCAACGAACACAAACTAAATGTGTATAGATGTTCGCTCTATTCTATATATTAGCCAAACATCGCAACGAACACAAACTAAATGTGTATAAATGTTCGCTCTATTCTATATATTAGCCAAACATCGCAACGAACACAAACTAAATGTGTATAAATGTTCGTTCTCTTCTATATATTAGCCAAACATCGCAACGAACACAAACTAAATGTGTATAAATGTCCGCTCTATTATTTATGACCACTTGAGGATTTCATATGATGCATTATGTTGGAAGCAATATTCGTCTCCTACATATCTAGGACATTATTACGTTATATTTAAATATTGATTTTCATTTGTGTGCGTTGCACGAACGCTAACTAGAAACGGGCGATTTTCTCTACATTTGCCAGTCAAAATCGCATAAACATACAAAAAATGAAGTAAATTTCTAATGTAACTGATTGTTTCTTTTTCATATCCATTATTCCAATCTGCATAAATCTCGTAAACAACAATCCGTCACTCAAGAGCGGATGTAGGAGTATCCGTCCCACAGCCCGTTTGATTGCCAAATTCCGTCCTTGTTTTGCAGACAAAAACGAAAGTTAGGACATAGTATACCGTCTCCGACTGTGGTGTTGTGTTACATGGTTCGATAAGCTAGGTACCAAGAAACAGTGTATCATAGTCCAAGTAATGTTGTATCATAGTCCAAGTAATGTTGTATCATAGTACAAGTAATGTTGTATCATAGTACAAGCACTGTTGTATCATAGTACAAGTAATGTTGTATCATAGTACAAGTAATGTTGTATCATAGTCCAAGTAATGTTGTATCATAGTACAAGTAATGTTGTATCATAGTACAAACACTGTTGTATCATAGTCCAAGCACTGTTGTATCATAGTCCAAGTAATGTTGTATCATAGTACAAGCACTGTTGTATCATAGTACAAGTAATGTTGTATCATAGTACAAGCACTGTTGTATCATAGTCCAAGCACTGTTGTATCATAGTCCAAGTAATGTTGTATCATAGTACAAACACTGTTGTATCATAGTACAAGTAATGTTGTATCATAGTACAATTTATGTTGTATCATAGTCCAAGTAATGTTGTATCATAGTACAAGTAATGTTGTATCATAGTACAAGTAATGTTGTATCATAGTACAAGTAATGTTGTATCATAGTACAAGCACTGTTGTATCATAGTACAAGAACTGTTGTATCATAGTACAAGTAATGTTGTATCATAGTACAAGCACTGTTGTATCATAGTCCAAGTAATGTTGTATCATAGTACAAGTAATGTTGTATCATAGTACAAGCACTGTTGTATCATAGTACAAGCACTGTTGTATCATAGTACAAGTAATGTTGTATCATAGTCCAAGTAATGTTGTATCATAGTCCAAGTAATGTTGTATCATAGTCCAAGTAATGTTGTATCATAGTCCAAGTAATGTTGTGTCATAGTCCAAGTAATGTTGTATCATAGTCCAAGTAATGTTGTAGCATAGTCCAAGTAATGTTGTATCATAGTCCAAGTAATGTTGTATCATAGTACAAGTAATATTGTATCATAGTCCAAGTAATGTTGTATCATAGTCCAAGTAATGTTGTATCATAGTACAAGTAATGTTGTATCATAGTACAAGCACTGTTGTATCATAGTACAAGTAATGTTGTATCATAGTACAAGTAATGTTGTATCATAGTACAAGCACTGTTGTATCATAGTCCAAGTAATGTTGTATCATAGTCCAAGTAATGTTGTATCATAGTACAAGCACTGTTGTATCATAGTACAAGTAATGTTGTATCATAGTCCAAGTAATGTTGTATCATAGTCCAAGTAATGTTGTATCATAGTCCAAGTAATGTTGTATCATAGTCCAAGTAATGTTGTATCATAGTCCAAGTAATGTTGTATCATAGTACAAGTAATGTTGTATCATAGTCCAAGTAATGTAGTATCATAGTCCAAGTAATGTTGTATCATAGTACAAGTAATGTTGTATCATAGTCCAAGTAATGTTGTATCATAGTCCAAGTAATGTTGTATCATTGTCCAAGTAATGTTGTATCATAGTACAAGTAATGTTGTATCATAGTACAAGTAATGTTGTATCATTGTCCAGGTAATGTTGTATCATTGTCCAAGTAATGTTGTATCATAGTCCAAGTAATGTTGTATCATAGTACAAGTAATGTTGTATCATTGTCCAGGTAATGTTGTATCATAGTCCAAGTAATGTTGTATCATAGTCCAAGTAATGTTGTATCATAGTACAAGCACTGTTGTATCATAGTACAAGACCTGTTGTATCATAGTACAAGTAATGTTGTATCATAGTCCAGGTAATGTTGTATCATTGTCCAGGTAATGTTGTATCATTGTCCAAGTAATGTTGTATCATAGTCCAAGTAATGTTGTATCATAGTACAAGTAATGTTGTATCATAGTCCAAGTAATGTTGTATCATAGTCCAAGTAATGTTGTATCATAGTCCAAGTAATGTTGTATCATAGTACAAGTAATGTTGTATCATAGTACAAGCAATGTTGTATCATAGTACAAGCACTGTTGTATCATAGTACAAGTAATGTTGTATCATAGTACAAGCACTGTTGTATCATAGTCCAAGTAATGTTGTATCATAGTACAAGTAATGTTGTATCATAGTACAAGCACTGTTGTATCATAGTACAAGCACTGTTGTATCATAGTACAAGTAATGTTGTATCATAGTCCAAGTAATGTTGTATCATAGTCCAAGTAATGTTGTATCATAGTACAAGTAATGTTGTATCATAGTCCAAGTAATGTAGTATCATAGTCCAAGTAATGTTGTATCATAGTACAAGTAATGTTGTATCATAGTCCAAGTAATGTTGTATCATAGTCCAAGTAATGTTGTATCATTGTCCAAGTAATGTTGTATCATAGTACAAGTAATGTTGTATCATAGTCCAAGTAATGTTGTATCATTGTCCAGGTAATGTTGTATCATTGTCCAAGTAATGTTGTATCATAGTCCAAGTAATGTTGTATCATAGTACAAGTAATGTTGTATCATTGTCCAGGTAATGTTGTATCATTGTCCAAGTAATGTTGTATCATAGTCCAAGTAATGTTGTATCATAGTACAAGTAATGTTGTATCATTGTCCAGGTAATGTTGTATCATAGTCCAAGTAATGTTGTATCATAGTCCAAGTAATGTTGTATCATAGTACAAGCACTGTTGTATCATAGTACAAGTACTGTTGTATCATAGTACAAGTAATGTTGTATCATAGTCCAGGTAATGTTGTATCATTGTCCAGGTAATGTTGTATCATTGTCCAAGTAATGTTGTATCATAGTCCAAGTAATGTTGTATCATAGTACAAGTAATGTTGTATCATAGTCCAAGTAATGTTGTATCATAGTCCAAGTAATGTTGCATCATAGTACAAGCACTGTTGTATCATAGTACAAGACCTGTTGTATCATAGTACAAGTAATGTTGTATCATAGTCCAGGTAATGTTGTATCATTGTCCAGGTAATGTTGTATCATTGTCCAAGTAATGTTGTATCATAGTCCAAGTAATGTTGTATCATAGTACAAGTAATGTTGTATCATAGTCCAAGTAATGTTGTATCATAGTCCAAGTAATGTTGTATCATAGTCCAAGTAATGTTGTATCATAGTACAAGTAATGTTGTATCATAGTACAAGCAATGTTGTATCATAGTACAAGCACTGTTGTATCATAGTACAAGTAATGTTGTATCATATTACAAGCACTGTTGTATCATAGTCCAAGTAATGTTGTATCATAGTACAAGTAATGCTGTATCATAGTACAAGCACTGTTGTATCATAGTACAAGCACTGTTGTATCATAGTACAAGTAATGTTGTATCATAGTCCAAGTAATGTTGTATCATAGTCCAAGTAATGTTGTATCATAATACAAGCACTGTTGTATCATAGTACAAGCACTGTTGTATCATAGTACAAGTAATGTTGTATCATAGTACAAGCACTGTTGTATCATAGTACAAGCACTGTTGTATCATAGTACAAGTAATGTTGTATCATAGTACAAGTAATGTTGTATCATAGTACAAGCACTGTTGTATCATAGTCCAAGTAATGTTGTATCATAGTACAAGTAATGTTGTATCATAGTACAAGCACTGTTGTATCATAGTACAAGCACTGTTGTATCATAGTACAAGTAATGTTGTACCTTAGTTCAAGTAATGTTGTATCATAGTACAAGTAATGTTGTACCTTAGTTCAAGTAATGTTGTATCATAGTTTAAGTAATGTTGTATCATAGTACAAGTAATGTTGTATCATAGTCCAAGTAATGTTGTATCATAGTCCACGTAATGTTGTATCATAGTACAAGTAATGTTGTATCATAGTACTAGTAATGTTGTACCTTAGTTCAAGTAATGTTGTATCATAGTACAAGTAATGTTGTATCATAGTCCAAGTAATGTTTTATCATAGTACAAGTAATGTTGTATCATAGTACAAGTAATGTTGTATCATAGTAAGTACAAGTAATGTTGTATCATAGTACAAGTAATGTTGTATCATAGTTTAAGTAATGTTGTATCATAGTACAAGTAATGTTGTATCATAGTCCACGTAATGTTGTATCATAGTACAAGTAATGTTGTATCATAGTACAAGTATTGTTGTATCATAGTACTAGTAATGTTGTACCTTAGTTCAAGTAATGTTGTATCATAGTACAAGTAATGTTGTATCATAGTCCAAGTAATGTTGTATCATAGTACAAGTAATGTTGTATCATAGTACAGGCACTGTTGTATCATAGTACAAGTAATGTTGTATCATAGTACAAGCACTGTTGTATCATAGTACAAGTAATGTTGTATCATAGTACAAGTGATGCTGTATCATAGTACAAGTAATGTTGTATCATAGTACAAGTGATGTTGTATCATAGTACAAGTAATGTTGTATCATAGTACAAGCACTGTTGTATCATAGTACAAGTAATGTTGTATCATAGTACAAGTGATGTTGTATCATAGTACAAGTAATGTTGTATCATAGTACACGCACTGTTGTATCATAGTACAATTAATGTTGTATCATAGTTTAAGTAATGTTGTATCATAGTACAAGTAATGTTGTATCATAGTACAAGTAATGTTGTATCATAGTACAAACACTGTTGTATCATAGTACAAGTAATGTTGTATCATAGTTTAAGTAATGTTGTATCATAGTACAAGTGATGTTGTATCATAGTACAAGTAATGTTGTATCATAGTACAAGTGATGGTGTATCATAGTACAAGTAATGTTGTATCATAGTACAAGCACTGTTGTATCATAGTACAAGTAATGTTGTATCATAGTTTAAGTAATGTTGTATCATAGTACAAGTAATGTTGTATCATTTTCCATTTTAGTCGCAATCGTATTTAGCTTAGGATTAAATAACAGACCAGCACGAACAATGTGCTTATTGTCTGTATCCATGTAGTATGTGTCATATAACATACTTATATTCGAGAGCCATACAATTGACATTATATACCACACAGTGCACGGAACACTTTTTTAAAACTTTATTTATTTTACAACGATTGCGAAGTAAGTTCTAATAACTTATATTAATCACTCTCGTTGGCTCGGATGAAAGCGTATACTATTTTGTTATGTGGCCATTCATGTGGGAGGAAACCGGAGTACCCGGAGAAAACCAACCTATCCGATCTGGCGACCATCGTACCATCTCACATACTTCCCGGTCCGAAGATCGAACCCGAGTCGCATTGGTGAGAAGCGAGCGCGCTAACCACTGCGCTAATCGGACAGCCATGAAACACTCGCATACACTGCATGAAACACTCCCATACAGTTTACGGAACACTCGCATACAGTACATGAAACACTCGCATACAGTACATGAAACACTCGCATACAGTGCATGAAACACTCGCATACAGTACATGAAACACTCGCATACAGTACATGAAACACTCGCATACAGTACATGAAACACTCGCATACACTGCATGAAACACTCGCATACACTGCATGAAACACTCGCATACACTGCATGAAACACTCGCATACAGTACATGAAACACTCGCATACAGTACATGAAACACTCGCATACAGTACCGGAAACACTCGCATACACTGCATGAAACACTCGCATACAGTGCATGAAACACTCGCATACAGTGCATGAAACACTCGCATACACTGCATGAAACACTCGCATACAGTACATGAAACACTCGCATACAGTACATGAAACACTCGCATACAGTACCGGAAACACTCGCATACACTGCATGAAACACTCGCATACACTGCATGAAACACTCGCATACAGTACATGAAACACTCGCATACACTGCATGAAACACTCGCATACACTGCATGAAACACTCGCATACAGTACATGAAACACTCGCATACACTGCATGAAACACTCACATACACTGCATGAAACACTCGCATACAGTGCATGAAACACTCGCATACACTGCATGAAACACTTGCATACAGTGCATGAAACACTCGCATACAGTACATGAAACACTCGCATACACTGCATGAAATACTCGCATACAGTACCGGAAACACTCCCATACAGTGCATGAAAAACACTCGCATACAGTGCAGGTACCACTCTCTGGACAGGAATAAGACATTAAGACATTATTTACGTGTGGTCATGTTGAGGTATCTCGACACATGATAAATGAGGAACCAAGTACTACCGAAAAGGTTTGACTGTTTATATGCCACAATCAAACTCATTTTTACAGAGCTACTTCCAAATGCAATTAATTGAAAATAGCGTGTTGCTGAATAGTAAACTATCTATTCATAGAACTACATACTTAACACAAGCAGTTTATAGTCATTTTATAACTAGAATGTCTGTCGCATTGTTTGCTTTAATGCATTCGTTCAAAGTAAACGAGAAAATTACAAATTATGGGAATGTCCTGTTTTGTGTGCTTGCGTGCAAACCAGCAATCATAAAATTAACAATTTCATTGTATTTCCACATAAAGTTCTGACATATCGTTCTATCACGTCCAGCACACCGTACTGGATGTTGTCGAGCAAATACTGGACATAGTACACAGGTACTTGACGTCGCTCGGTTATTTTATATAAGACCAGAGATAGCTAGCTGTAGGTTTAGACACACTAAAACGTATAGTTTTAGATGTATTTTGTATGTAGGTGGGAAATACAATTAGTTGGAGCCGTTACGATTGTGCCCTTAGACAACGCATTTAATTTCCACGTTGCCTCTTCTCTCTCCCTCGTGGCGATGGATTCCATCAGGAACGAGGTCTCAAGAGTGATTAATATAAGTTGTAAGAACTTGGTTCGCAATCGAGCTAAAATAAATTTGTATACACTAAGCATATGCGACACAGAGGTACAAACCACAATGGTGCCTCAGTGAGTACTGGATACGGTGTCTGTCTTGCAACCGAGGTGCTGCGAGTTCGAGCCCCACCAGAGCCATCGTGGTTATGTTCTTATGCAAGATACATACATCTTCTTCCTCCCTCAGGAGAGTGAGGTCTCGAGAGCGAGTATTCTAATTTAAGACTTGTTTCGCAATTGAGCTAAATTAAATTTGTATAATATTTAAAAGAAATCACATTACTTTACAGAATGTTTTTATACAACAATGTGTGTGGTTATTATTCGTCACTACCTGTATCATCTCACAGCTGTATTTTCGATTACTTTCATGGGAAGAATACATTCAGAATGATGCGTGATTTACACAGGTTCCCCCTTCCTCTCAACCCCCACCTACACATGTACCGGAAAAACTGCCCCGAATGACGCCAATGGGTCTGTCCTCGCTTAAATAAAGTCAACACCCACCTACCCATGTGCCGGGTATACTGCTCCGAATGACGCCAATGGATCTGTCATCGCTTAAATAAAGTCAACCCCCACATACCCATGTGCCGGGTATACTGCTCCGAGTGACGCCAATGGGTCTGTCCTCGCTTAAATAAAGTCAACCCCCACCTACCCATGTGCCGGTTATACTGCTTAGAGACGCCACTGGATCTCTCCTCGCTTAAATAAAGTCAACCCCCACCTACCTGATATATTGCATCGAGTGACGCCAATGGGTCTCTTATCGCTTAAATAAAGTCAACCCCCACCTACCCATGTGCCGGATATACTGCTCCGAGTGACGCCAATGGGTCTGTCCTCGCTTAAATAAAGTCAACCCTACCTACCCATGTGCCGGGTATAGTACTCCGAATGACGCCAATGGGTCTGTCCTCGCTTAAATAAAGTCAACCCTACCTACCTATGTGCCGGATATACTGCTTAGAGACGCCAATGGGTCTGTCCTCGCTTAAATAAAGTCAACCCTACCTACCTATGTGCCGGATATACTGCTTAGAGACGCCAATGGGTCTGTCCTCGCTTAAATAAAGTCAACCCTACCTACCTATGTGCCGGATATACTGCTTAGAGACGCCAATGGGTCTGTCCTCGCTTAAATAAAGTCAACCCTACCTACCTATGTGCCGGATATACTGCTTAGAGACGCCAATGGGTCTGTCCTCGCTTAAATAAAGTCAACCCCTACCTACCCATGTGCCGGATATACTGCTTAGAGACGCCAATGGGTCTGTCCTCGCTTAAATAAAGTCAACCCTACCTACCCATGTGCCGGGTATAGTACTCCGAATGACACAAATAGAACTTTCAACGCTTAATAAAATCAGTTACGGGCATCAATTTAGCTTAACTTAAAACACATCTCCCTTTGTAACAACGTTGTAAACCTAAAGCTAGTTTACTCCAAAATGTATTTCCGTATGTTCAGACAAAATAGAAACATAAAAGATAATCATTTTAAATACCTCTGAGAAATTGGTAATACGTGTTTCTTTAACAGCAGTTAATTAAAGTTAGCATAATTATGTGTTCGCTTGTTGTTTGCGTCTAATGATGCACGACAGCTTAAGCCGTATAGACAGATAGATAGATAGACAGACAGACAGACAGACAGACAGACAGACAGACAGACAGACAGACAGACAGACAGACAGACAGACAGACAGACAGACAGACAGACAGACAGACAGACAGACAGACAGACAGACAGACAGACAGACAGACAGACAGACAGACAGACAGACAGACAGACAGACAGACAGACAGACAGACAGACAGACAGACAGACAGACAGACAGACAGACAGACAGACAGACAGACAGACAGACAGACAGACAGACAGACAGACAGACAGATAGATAGATAGATAGATAGATAGATAGATAGATAGATAGATAGATAGATGATAGTTTTATTCTGGTAAAAATAGAATATATGTCATAAAACAAATACAAAATCATTGTCAACATAGTACATGTGAGCATTAACGTGCAGAGTAGATGACATATAATCAATACCAATGATAACACAAAAAGAGAGCAACAAAGCTCTCTTATTTCCATTGTGGTTCTTAGAATTAATCACATGACATCGGAAAGGCAAATTAGTCAATCAAATTATTGCACATAGTGAATTACAGTAAAATAGCACATGATTGCATGAATATTTATATAATATCACAGGGAATTGCTGACATTGAACAGATATTTACTAAAACTCAATACATTGGAAATAAAACATTAAATGAAATAAAAATAATGACCAGATAAAAGGACTAGATTGATACCGATTGCATAAAATGTTCCTTCATAGATTTTTTAAACTGACTGTGATTACTAATAAATCTAAAATGTGACGGCAACCCGTTCCACACCCGACAGCCATTATATTGGTAGATATAACCTGGTACCCCTCCGAGCAGTATTTCTGTACCCCTCCGAGCAGTATTTCTGGCAGGGACGGATACCAGGGTGGAATCACTGACTTTCCGCAGAGCAGCTGGGTGGCTTCCGCAAAGCAGCTGGGTGGCTTCCGCAAAGCAGCTGGGTGGCTTCCGCAAAGCAGCTGGGTGGCTTCCGCAAAGCAGCTGGGTTGCTTCCGCAAAGCAGCTGGATGGCTTCCGCAAAGCAGCTGGGTGGATTCCGCAAAGCAGCTGGGTGGCTTTGTCATAAGAAAGATTTCGACATAATGACGTCACAAAGCTACAAACCATGGTTTATTGCAGATTTGAACAACTTGTAGGGGTTAATGCTCCACGAGGTAGAACGAAAGGAACTAGGTATGTTACCATCGGTTAGGGTCTACTGGACCGGAAATAAATTCTTGGCACGTTCAATTTGATGATGCATTTTGCTGCTTCCTCATACTAGACAATATTGTATTGCTAGTTCCATTATTAAAATAACATGACCCTGTATTATGCCTGTATATGCAATGAAGGAATTTACCGTTGGCTGTCCGCAGCGCAGTGGTTAGCGCGCTCGATTCTCACCAATGCAACCCGTGTTCGATCCTCGGACCGGGAAGTATGTGAGATGGTACTGTGGTCGCCAGATCGGACAGGTGAGTTTTCTCCAGTACTCCGGTTTCCTCCCACACGAATGACCACATTTATGCTTTCATCCGCGCCAACGAGAATGATTAATATAAGTTGTTGAAGCTTGTTTCGCGATCGTTGTAAAAATAAATAAAGTTTAAACTTAAATGGCTAATTCTAAAAGTAATATGTTAACATAAACTGTATACCACGTAAACAGAAACTGTGTACAACGTAAACAGAAACTGTGTACCACGTAAGCAGAAAGTGTGTACCACATAAACAGAAACTGTACAACGTAAACAGAAACTGTGTACCACGTAAACAGAAACTGTGTACAACGTAAACAGAAACTGTGTACCACGTAAACAGAAACTGTGTACCACATAAACAGAAACTGTACAACGTAAACAGAAACTGTGTACCACGTAAACAGAAACTGTGTACCACGTAAACTCGCTCATTATCCAGAAAATAGTTCAATGTTTGACTCAAGCTGTTTTCTGTAAGAGGATATGTCAATCAAACGCGTTTCAATCCTGACAAATTAGTGTTATATAGCAGTTTGATTGGCTATATGCGTGGAGCGAAATTTACATCCAAATATAATCGAAAGAATAGTGTTAACCCTTTCAACACGACTTACCTCTAAATGGACTTACAACAAAATGTGTGACGAACCGTTTCATCAGGATCTGCACTGCGTGCCAATAATATTACTATTTTTAGACAAAATTACCCATTTTGATAAAAGGACTGGACTGAGGTCCAAATGTAATTTTTCTGATTAATTTATTGGTCTAAAAATATGATGCACCAGTCCATGTCAGTTACTTGGTGTTGAATGGGTTAAATATGATGCACATGCACCAGTCCATGTCAGTTACTTGCTGTTGAATGGGTTAAATATCATGCACCAGTCCATGTCAGTTACTTGGTGTTGAATGGGTTAAATCATGCACCAGTCCATGTCAGTTACTTGGTGTTGAATGGGTTAAATATCATGCACCAGTCCATGTCAGTTACTTGGTGTTGAATGGGTTAAATATCATGCACCAGTCCATGTCAGTTACTTGGTGTTGAATGGGTTAAATATCATGCACCAGTCCATGTCAGTTACTTGGTGTTGAATGGGTTAAATATCATGCACCAGTCCATGTCAGTTACTTGCTGTTGAATGGGTTAAATATGATGCACCAGTCCATGTCAGTTACTTGGTGTTGAATGGGTTAAATATCATGCACGAGTCCATGTCAGTTACTTGGTGTTGAATGGGTTGAATATGATGCACCAGTCCATGTCAGTTACTTGGTGTTGAATGGGTTAAATATGATGCACCAGTCCATGGCAGTTACTTGGTGTTGAATGGGTTAAGCTATGTCATTCGTCGTCATCATCATCATCGGCAATGGCTTGATGTGATAGATATTGATTCGAACTGTTTACGCTCTTCATGCATAGATGCTAGGTCTGGCAACACGACTTCACAGTTATGGGTATTTGCTGAAGGTTCACAGGTCCTCCTCCGTGGTCGAGTGGTTACGGTTGCTAACTTTTATACCACTGTAACATATCATCACGGCTGGTCACGTGTTCGAGCTGGGCTCAGGCTATGTCTCATTTATATGAAAAAGTGGCAGTTTCAAGTTCGCCTCCGTGGTCGAGTGGTTACGGTCGCTAACTTGTATACCACTGTAATATATCATCACTACTGGTCACGGGTTCGAGCTAGGCTCAGGCTATGTCTCATTTATATGAAAAAGTAGGCAGTTTCTTACGGAGGTTGATGCACTACAGTAAACAGTGTGGCGTCCGTAGTCCAATGGTAGAGCGTCGGATTTAGAACCGAACGGTCCCGGTCAGGCCACGTATGTAGTGTCATTGAGCGAGGCACCTCACACACATTGCTTAGTACTGGTTAACCGCTTAGGTCGGCTAAGCCTGCCCAGGAAAACATATATCGGTCCCGCAATGGGTTTGACATTAATGGAACATACATACAAACAGTGATTGATAGCATGCTCTTTCACTGAGAACACTTAATCACTCATTGGAAAGCATAACAGAAATGATTATAGGGTATACTCGTACCAGAAGTGGATATCGTATAACACAAACATTATACGATGATATTATACGACCTTACCGCTTCTCATTAAACACACTTTTAGCTTAATCATATTGTATTGCTCGATTCGTTTTGCATATACATGTGAATACAAAACATGACCAATTAAAGAAAGTCCGATTAGCGCAGTGGTTGGCGTGCTCGCTTCTCACCAATGTAACTCGGGTTCGATCCTCGGACCGTGAAGTATGTGAGATGGTCCGGTGATCGCCAGATCGGACAGGTGGGTTTTTCTCCGTGTACTCCGATTTCCTCCCACATGAATGACCACATATACGCTTTCATCCGCGCCAGCGAGAGTGATTAATATAAGTTGTTAAAACTTGCTTCGCAATCGTTGTAAAATAAAGCTTCGAAAATCATTGTAAAATAATTTTAAAGTTTGGAAACACTACAATCGCGCAGGGAATAAGAAAACTGCTAGGTGCAAATTGGATTTAACAGATTCGGGTACAAGATCAATCTGAATAATCATTTGAAAAATAAACACACTTCAACGGAAAGCAGTTCAAGTGAAATCGGCTTCATTTGTGAAAACGCCCATAAATGTACAGTGGCCGATAATAATAACTGAATGAATCGTCGTCATATTTGCATGGCCTTACAGGAAGAAGATGACGTTTAGTAATTTAAAAGTAGCTTAATTTGGCATTTTTTATGAGAATTATATAGTGATTTTGAGTTTTTAATAGAATTAAACCGAATATTC
This sequence comes from Archivesica marissinica, assembly GCA_014843695.1. NCBI lineage: Eukaryota > Metazoa > Mollusca > Bivalvia > Venerida > Vesicomyidae > Archivesica > Archivesica marissinica. Next base: position 77,268,223 of record CM026386.1, on the reverse strand, counting down.
GAATACCTTACCGACCGGATATTCGGATAGTGAAATCGCTATTCGTTGCCATCCCTAAAAATAAATAAAGTTTAAACTAAAGAAAGGCAAACGGGTCGGGTCCTAGGTTCTAGCAACATTGGATACGGCCCTTCCAGAACACGTAAGTAAGTATGTAAAGTAAGTAAATTGATCATTATAGTGATATGTGTTACAACATACATTTAAAACATACATAGAAACACATAGACCACATACATAGAAACACATAGAAACACATAGACCACATACATAGAAACACATAGACCACATACATAGAAACACATAGAAACACATAGACCACATACATAGAAACACATAGACCACATACATAGAAACACATAGAAACACATAGACCACATACATAGAAACACATAGACCACATACATAGAAACACATAGAAACACATAGACCACATACATAGAAACACATAGACCACATACATAGAAACACATAGAAACACATAGACCACATACATAGAAACACATAGACCACATACATAGAAACACATAGAAACACATAGACCACATACATAGAAACACATAGACCACATACATAGAAACACATAGAAACACATAGACCACATACATAGAAACACATAGACCACATACATAGAAACACATAGAAACACATAGACCACATACATAGAAACACATAGAAACACATTGACCACATACATAGAAACACATATACCACATACATAGAAACACATATACCACATACATAGAAACACATATACCACATACATAGAAACACATAGAAACACATAGACCACATACATAGAAACACATAGACCACATACATAGAAACACATATACCACATACATAGAAACACATATACCACATACATAGAAACACATATACCACATACATAGAAACACATATACCACATACATAGAAACACATAGAAACACATAGACCACATACATAGAAACACATAGAAACACATAGACCACATACATAGAAACACATAGAAACACATAGACCACATACATAGAAACACATATACCACATACATAGAAACACATATACCACATACATAGAAACACATAGACCACATACATAGAAACACATAGACCACATACATAGAAACACATAGACCACATACATAGAAACACATAGAAACACATAGACCACATACATAGAAACACATAGAAACACATAGACCACATATGAATGAGTATTTATTAATTCACGTGACTATATGTATACGATAGGCATACGATATGTATACGTTAGTATAGCATACATACATATTGCCCCTATTGTAAATGCTCTTGCTTTCCTACAAACGACACCCACACCATAATTGATGCGCAACGTAACAATTGAAGTTGGCAATAATCCGTGTTGTGAATATTACTGAATCTGCCTGTAAGTCTATCGTACATACTGTCTGCATGATGTTAGCTGCTTCTCGCTGGTTTTGTTGTTACAAGAATAAACTTTATTTATTTACAATGATTGCGAAACAAGACTCAACAGCTTACATAAATCACTCTCCGAACTCCGAAAACTGAACCATGTCACATACTTCCCGGTCACCTGGTTTGAAACCATGTTGCATGGTTGAGAATCGAGAACTGCACTCATTGACCAGTCATATATATGGCTTTGCTTTTAATAAGTATGTGCATGTGTTAAGTCATGTTGACAACATTAATATAAGAATACAATCTTTGAAAAAATTCAAAAATGGTAAGATGGGAACCAACTGTGAGCCATGAACGTGGGACCAGTGCATCAATATAATGTGGGTAACGCTTCGTATACAACGTTTTGGTCACACCTACCATATTTTCTTTTCGCATCAAAATGTTGATATGACGTTAAAACCCACATATATACATATATTTAAATATATCTCACATGACACAATAATGTTGCTAATGAATTATATTATAACATAGCATAATTACTAAGCTAAACAACAACTCCTTCTTAATCTAATAGTCTTAGCTGTCCATATAGTCATAGAAAAGTCTAAACGTTACGATTGTGTCCTTAGGCAAGGCATTTAAATTCCACGTTGCCTCTTCTCTCTCCCTCGTGGCGATGGATTCCATCAGGAATGAGGTCTCAAGAGTGATTAGTATAAGTTATAAGAACTTTTTTCGCAATCGAGCTAAAATAAATGTGTATAAACTAAACAGGGACTGACGCGCTTGCATAGTGATACACCAGGGAAAATGTATGCGTTATTTCATCGCTTCCTACCCCTCCCATTCCCCGTTTATCTAGCTATAATTCCATACACTTATTATATATTTTGGTCTTACTACATAATACGTTTACGTTTTAGTCGCCTATAGTGCATACATTTATATATGTAATGGAGACAATCACAATAAGCTTTAAGCTTTCGGTTAAATCCATTTTCATTCTGTATACAAGTTATATGTACTGTATATTATGAATAAATAAATATGTTTATACCAACAACTCCTTCATTTAAAATAATCCCATGCCATATTTAGGGAATGTAAGGGGATAGCAAAACTACATATGTCAAGCATATTGATAGGTTTACCAGAAACATGCGATCAAGTAAATATAGAAGACAATTTCTTAGAAAATGATTCTTTTTTTCCTTAAAAGAAACAGAACAATTTCCTGTTCAGTTCATATGTCCTAACATACTTCTATATATAAAAACGTGACCATTATATGTGATTTCTAAATGAAGTGTTCATACACGCGTATATGTGTTATGAGGGTTGTCTGAAACGTGATTTTAGTAATTGGATAAAGTAGAGTTCTGTAAATAAGCTGTCGAATTAATTAACTTTTTTCTGGTCTGTTGTATTAATATAGTCAAGAAAGTACACATACTCAGTGTATTAACAACGTAATTCTGTATAAGCTGTCTGCAAGTCTCTATAAAAATCATGGATTAGTAGAAAGTGACATTCGTCTTCAATATCGCAGTCACTGACCTCATACTTGACATAGTTTTTCGTTTCTCTCTATACTGTTTCTTCCATACCATCGTCGCTATGCCTCGTTTGTTTCAAAATACTCTCAGATATGTGAGCACCTATCTATATCATTTATCATCGTCGCTATGCCTAGTTTGTTTAAAAATACTCCAAGATATATGAGCACCTATCTATATTATTTATCATCGTCGCTATGCCTAGTTTGTTTCCAAGTACACTCAGATATGTCAGCACCGAAACATACTCTCAGATATGTGAGCACCTATCTATATCATTTATCATCGTCGCTATGCCTCGTTTGTTTCCAAATACTCTCAGATATGTGAGCACCTATCTATATCATTTATCATCGTCGCTATGCCTAGTTTGTTTCAAAATACTCTCAGATATGTGAGCACCTATCTGTATCATTTATATCGGGACAACATTTAGATAACATGTACGATACATAATACATGTTAAAACATAAAGCTTGCAGAGCAATTGCCCTAATTTACAATACTCTCAAATAATGTCCAATAGACAGATGATAACTAATATAAAACGATGGTACCGTTATAGACTTATTCGCACAGACGGATTTGTAGTCCAGTGGTAACACGCTGGACTGGTAATCCAGGGATCGCAGGTTCCATCCCCCGTCTCACCCTAATAAAATTAACAATCTTTCAGATGGCACATTAAACCGAGGTATCGTGTCGGTGCTTTACACCGTGCACGTAAAAGAACCAGACGAGACTCTGGAATGGGTCTCTGTCTGTATAATTACACTATCCTCCAAAAATCTAAAATGACTAATCTCTTCAGGAGGCGTCGCTCATATGGGCAACCGGTAGCGACGATAAATAAACGTAAAACACACAGACTTGTTCGCGCCATCAGGTTGATCACAATTTATACATAAGCTCTATGAAATAATCAAAATTAGCAAGTGCTTTAATTCTGCCCGATACAGAACATGATTCCGAAAGTCTTTAGCAAATAATTTGTTTTATTTCATATTATTTAATTAAGAAGTCACGGAGAAATCGTTTGTACTCAAAAGTGTTGTTTACAAGTTATTCGCATGCATACTCTATGTATCTCTGTCTCTGCCTGTCTTGCTGTCTCTCTATGTCTCTCTCTCTGTCGCTCTCTCTCTGTCTCTCTCTCTCTGTGTGACTCTCTGTCTCTATCTCTTTCTCTCTGTCTCTCTCTGTTTCTCTCTGTCTCTCTCTGTGTCTCTGTATGTCTCTCTCTGTCTCTCTCTGTGACTCTCTGTCTCTATCCGTCTCTCTCTGTCTCTCTCTCCACAGTCCGTGCACGAAACTGTCTGTAAACCATGAAAATCATGTGCACTCGATCATTCATATTTCATTCATTACTCCACCCATCCATCCACAACGCACTCATAATGCGTGCATTCATTTAACATTAATTTAGTTTATAATGTTATACACATTTAGCTCGATTGCGATTGCGAAACATGTTCTTACAAATTATATGTATCACTCTCGAAACCCCATTCTTCATGGAATCCATCGCCACGCGGGAGGGAGAAGAGGTAATGTTGAATTGAAATGCCTTGCCTAAGGACACACTCGTAACGGCTCCAACGGGGCGCGAACTCCGGGCCTTTTACCACTGCGCTATCACGACTTCAACACATTAATTTAGACACACAATTAAGTGTCTAACAAATCCAGACCGCAAATACACGTTAATTACACCATTAGACTAGACATGAGTAATTAGAAATACAGACAGTGCGCAACAACTACAGGACATGTTCCCATCCCATGTCTTCAGAAACTGCCACACACCTAGGAAAAAAACTGCAAGATCCTGTTATTCACGACATCTATGCACGGCAACTATTTAACGCGGTATTCCAACAATATATCCGATAACAAACGACAACATCGAGTGACGTCATAGAGCTATACAATTTCGTCAATACGGATGGAATGACAATTCGTCAATTACAAAACAAGATAGCAATCTGAAGAAGTAACTCTCTGGTAGTTGACGGAGAACTAACTGCATGTCCCAACTATATTCGATTCGATATAAATTCGAAAGTGTAGATGTTTGGGCTGTAGAAACTTTAGGTGTTTGGACAGTAGAAAAAGTAGGTGTTTGGACATTAGAAAGTGTCGGTGTTTGGACAGTAGAAAGTGTAGGTGTTTGGACAGTAGAAAGTGTAGATGTTTGGACAGTAGAAAGTGTCGGTGTTTGGACGTAGAACGTGTAGGTGTTTGGACAGTAGAAAGTCTAGGTGTTTGGACAGTAGAAAGTGTAGGTGTTTGGACAGTAGAAAGTGTAGATGTTTGGACAGTAGAAAGTGTCGGTGTTTGGACAGTAGAAAGTGTAGGTGTTTGGACAGTAGAACGTGTAGGTGTTTGGACAGTAAAAATTGTAGGTGTTTGGACAGTAGAAAGTGTAGGTGTTTGGACAGTAGAAAGTGTAGGTGTTTGGGCAGTAGAAAGTGTAGGTGTTTGGACAGTAGAAAGTGTAGATGTTTGGACAGTAGAAAGTGTAGGTGTTTGGACAGTAGAAAATGTAGGTGTTTGGACAGTAGAAAGTGTAGATGTTTGGACAGTAGAAAGTGTAGGTGTATGGACAGTAGAAAGTGTAGGTGTATGGACAGTAGAAAGTGTAGGTGTTTGGACAGTAGAAAGTGTAGGTGTTTGGACATTAGTCCATGCACAGATCACACTAAGCATAGAAATATCTAAATCCCTAAAATAATGTTATTAAAACAATACTAACTAGATTGCGACAGGCTACTGTTTATTTGTTTTCTGCTGAGAGAACCAACATGTTAGGTCATATGGCAACTCCCCTGCTGTTCTTGCTGGAGGAAGACAATGTGCTCCCCCGAGCAGTATTTCATACATGACGGGCATCCAGATAGAGCCACCGATATCACATACGCCAGCTGGATTCGAATCTACAGCGGTGAGGGTCAGGTGATTTGAATTCAACGACCTTAAACACTCTGTCACGGGGGCCCCCACGAGCTCCTGGCATAACACTAGTTCCTGTGTGTTGTTCCTGCGACTGAAGGGTAATCTGCACGCCGCCTCAATATCACGGACAATTGAATAACATTATGTAGATATCCACCAAGCAGATACGATGCACAATTAAATAGAGACACTTAAAGCAGTGAAAACGCAAATATCTACAGAATGTAATTTCCTATTATACAGTCAAACCTGTCTTAAGCAGCCAGCCTAGGGAATCAGAGACAGTGGCTGCTTAACACAGGTGGCTGCTTAATAGAGGTCAAATATATAATAAAACAACCGATTGGGAATCTGGAAACTGGCTGCTTAATACAGGTTGGCTGCTTAATTGAGGTGACCACTAACACAGGTTTGACTGTATAGTATAATTATTTTCCCAACATTTGCCTCAAAAACTGAGTATTTCAACCAATAAATAAACGTCGTATACGCGGTTTGTTAACATTACAAAATAATGTAAATATGGTCGACATCCATGCGTAATACTACGCGCATATCCTGAATAACACTATTTATTATACAGATGTACCGTTATATCTCACATGTGTGCCTATGCATAATTATTTGTAGACTAATCATATTTAAATTATCGCTAAACAACAGTCATGCGTTTAGTATTGACTCCAATGACATACAAACGTCAAATCCGGAGCGTGGATACCCGTTATATGAAATCCTACTTTCACTTTGTAGACCACGAAAACACTGTTTATTGATTCAATGTTACTGTTCGATGAAATCGGAAAAATATGTAGTAGCAATGTATTTATATGTGAACAATGCTATTATATGTTTGCCATTTTGTGATGTAATGTCGCTTTAATTTCTAACGTTCAACATTGACATTTATTAGAATCTGTATGTTGCACGTCTTCTCAGTGTGGTGAATATACGCACACTGTTTCAGGAAAACCCCTTGTGTTGATTAGGATATATAGAACATATATATGTGCATATGTATATGTATGTACATTAACTGCGACATGGTGCGCAGACCCATATTACAACCGCTATTCGATACTCGGTCAGATACGTAGTGTCATTGAGCAAGGCACATCGCACACATTGCTTAGTACTGGTTAACCGCTTAGGTCGGCTAAGCCTGCCCATTTTTATTTTTTTTTAATTTAAGTTTACTAACGTCGCTACCGGTTTCCCATTTGAGCGACGGGCAGTTTACCTAACAACACCTTTCCTGGGCAGGCTCCAGCGGTTAACCAGTACTTGGTGCACCAACCTCCGTAAGAAACTGCCAACATGTTCATAGAAATGAGACACGGTCTGAGCGGGGCTCGAACCCGTGACCATCAAACAGGCCTAGGTCTATATATCCTAAACAACAACAACAAGTGGTATTACTTGTAAGTGCAACGTGGTTTTCTCCGGGTACTCCGGACGAAAATTGGCCTACGCTTTCATACACACCAACGAAAGTGATTAATATAAGTTGCTAAAGCCTGTTGTAAACTAAATACAATCTATAAATACGTATTCGTATATTTTCGTAATGGTGCAACCGTTTTGCGCTGCTTAATGTTGAATGATTTATACGTTATTCACTGAGAGAATCGCTGTTAATCAAACCGGGTCTGCCATACGGTTCAGGACGTTTTGATCTATCCGTTATCCGTGTCCATTCAGCATAATTATGTCTCATGTCTGTCTGTCTAGAGAAAAATGTGTTTTTTCGAAACACATATTATTCCCTTCAATTGTTGTAAATGTGAATATTGTATAGGATATTACATGTCTATAATAATAGACAAATCCGTAAACAACGTTAGAGCATCTACATAATGGCACGTGTTTGACATTTGCCAACGAAGTCGATGATAAATGCGACAGTATCGTAGGGAAAGTAGTGCTCGGGATTGTTATTGCTTACATCACGTATACCATTATATCGGTGTCATTTTGTCGGATTCCTCTCTTACCATTCAAAAATTTAGTTCATATTGCGTGAGAACAATACATTAGAGCGGTGGTATCACAAACCAGTGTAAGTCGTGATAGCGCTGTGGTAGCACGTTCGCTTCAGGTGCGAAAGGTCTGGACGTCGAGCCCCGCTGGAGCCGTTACGAGTGTGCCCTTAGGCAAGGCATTTAAATTGTGCAGCTCTACACGAGGTCTATATACATGTGGTAGTTATATACGTGTTGTAGTTCTATGTGTGTTGTAGTTCTATAGTTGTGGTAGTTCCTTACGTGTGGGGGGTCAATAACAATTGTAATGGAAGTCGTGGTAGCGCAGTGGATGCGCGTTCGCTTCAGGTGCGAAAGGTCCGGAGTTCGAGCCCCGCTGAAGCCGTTACGATTGTGCCCTTAGGCAAGGCATTTAAATTCCACGTTGCCCCTTCTCTCTCCCTCGTGGCGATGGATTCCATCAGGAATGAGGTCCCGATAGTGATTAACATAAGTTGTAAGAACTTGTTTCGCAATCGAGCTAAAATAAATTCGTATAGACTTACCAGTTGAATTCTACAGTACAGATGTCCATATGAAATGAACACCTTCACAAGACGGCATCTTTGTAAATATGCTATATATGTTCCATTAATGTCAAACCCCTTGCGGAGACCTAGACATGTTTTCCTGGACAGGCTTAGCCGACCTAAGCGATAACACCAGTACTAAGCATTGTGTGCGAGGTGCCATGCTCAATGACACTACATACCTGACCGAGTACACTCATACAATGACGTCACCAGTTCATGTGGTACACATGGTCGCCGGATGTATGTTTATTACATATTCTAACACGACCCAGCTAATAACATACTTGTACAGTAAAATCTACCTCGGTTTATTCTGCGATATACCTACCTTGAACTATGCTGCGCGCGCACCGTGTTTTGGCTATTCCATTTATGCAATGCGTGTAAAGTTTTCTGAATGAAAGTCACGTGATGTTTGTAAATACTACCGTTGGAATTCGCGGACGTGAGCTATTTTTAGAATCAGATTAATCTCTTGGCTGTCTTATTTTTTGTTAAGTAACGTTTCAGTTACTATTCTGTACATTTTTATTTGACAAAATAAATAAAATTATCAGTTACAACTTTTGTTCATTTATGCACTAGATTGATATTTTCCATAAAAAATAACGTCATCACCCCTTACGCGGGAGGAAATTTCGAAAGCCAAATGCAGCTGAGTAGCACAGCGTTTGAAGAAAATACTCCTTTGATTCTCGTCTAAAATTATTAGAAGTAAGTCGTGTTAGAATCGAAATAATAAGTATCAACCGTGGTATATCGCAGAATAACCCGAGTGTGTCGTTCTTATGCGTATAAGGCTTGAATAACATGATATGTTGCAAATAATAAACATTATAGTACTGTTATTGTTGAGAGAGACTTATTCGATTTTCAGGAACAGTATACTAGAGGAGATCGTCAAATGAACATTTTTTTTGTCTTTCTTTTCATTGGTACAAGAAACTTGATAGCTTTGGGGATCGACGGAGAGTCAAGCATTTTTATTTTGTCAATGGCGTATAATAGAAATACAAAAACAATCTACCGGGATAAATCAGGTGTAAATTATGTTTGTCATTGGTAGGTCTAGTACATATACATTAAAACATTCATCTACCTGTCACGTTATATTGATAGATCAAGTCCATATACATTAAAACATTCATCTACCTGTCACGCTATGTTGGTAGATCAAGTCCATAAACATTAAAACATTCATCTACCCGTCACGCTATATTGGTACATCAAGTCCATATACATTAAAACATTCATATACCTGTCACGCTATCTTGATAGATCAATTCCATATACATTAAAACATTCATCTACCTGTCACGCTATATTGATAGATCAAGTCCATATACATTAAAACATGCATCTACCCGTCACGCTATATTGGTACATCAAGTCCATATACATTAAAACATTCATCTACCTGTCACGCTATATTGATAGATCAATTCCATATACATTAAAACATTCATATACCTGTCACGCTATATTGGTACATCAAGTCCATATACATTAAAACATTCATCTACCTGTCACGCTATATTGATAGATCAATTCCATATACATTAAAACATCCATCTACCTGTCACGCTATATTGATAGATCAAGTCCATATACATTAAAACATTCATCTACCTGTCACGCTATATTGATGAATCAAGTCCATATACATTAAAACATTCATCTACCTGTCACGCTATATTGATGGATCAAGTCCATATACATTAAAACATTCATCTACCTGTCACGCTATATTGATAGATCAAGTCCATATACATTAAAACATTCATCTACCCGTCACGCTATATTGATAGATCAATTCCATATGCATTAAAACATTCATCTACCTGTCACGCTATATTGGTACATCAAGTCCATATACATTAAAACATTCATCTACCTGTCACGCTATATTAGGTTTTGCGATATTGAATTGTACACACTTACATTTAGTACTGCAACAACAAAACCCGATTATATATATATTCAATGACACTCTCTCTCCCTCGTGGCGATGGACTCCATCAGGAATGAGGTCTCGAGAGTGATTAATATAAGTTGAAAGAACTTGTTTCGCAATCGAGCTAAATTAAATTTGTATAAACTAATGACACTCCTGATACAACCTCTTAAGAATAAATCACAACGTTTATAACATAATTTACTGATAACGCAAAAGACGTACAAAATGTAGCCCCATCTGAATTCTTATCTCTCTGTCTGAAATATAGCTCGATGTACTATTACAGTGTTTGTCTAGTTGAATGTCCGCCTGGAATACTATTGTGTCGATCAACTCGCAGACATTAGATTCCCCAAAAGATTGCTAAACTGACCGTCTCGAAACGCCCTGCCGAAGACAAGATACATTAATAATAATGTCTTAGGATAGTCTTACAGTCAGACATAGATTTGGTTTATCTTATAAATCTACCGGAGACAGATCGTCGCAATAAGTATATGCACACACGTTATTTAGAAAACCACTCCAAAGTCTCGGTTTATTTTGGTATGTTGGGCTTAGTTTAAACTATTATTTATTTTACAACGATTACGAAACAAGCTTTAACAACCTATTTTAATCACTCTCGTTGGCTCGGATGAAAGCGTAAATGTGGTCGTTCGTGTGGGAGGAAACAGGAGTACCCGGAGAAAACCACGTGTCCGATCTGGCGACAACCACACAATCGGGCTTATACTTTGGACTTAAAGTCGAACATAATATTCAAATCACGTGCCCCTCGCCGCTGTAAGTTTGGATAACATTAGGGGTGTTGGAGTATTGTCGATGAGGACGCTATCCAGCTGGCTTGTGGAAGGATGGTGATCTATTGTTGCCATTTAAAACCCCCTAATTCAGCACACAATAGCGACTCTCCAGTTATTATTAGTGGAGGAAGATCTCAGGTGGCCCCACTAGCAGTTCAGGCACGGACGGGCAATCGGATAGAACTAACGACCTTCCGCACGACAGCTGCACAGCTACTTCACTTGAAATTATTCGACATCAGTGGGATTTGAACATACAGTAATGAGGGAACACTGATTTGAATCTACCTGTATTAATTATAAGCGAATTGGGCAGAAGTCATACTCAAGTTCGACGGTAATAAAAATTATATCCAATTATGTTTCATAGTTAAATGTATGTTTACAATTATTATACAAGTCGAGTACGTTACTAGAAGTCTTATTGGTAAGCCAATCAAATAACGCGTTATTTAATTATACATTTGTTTAAACATATTTATTTTCTATCATGTACATAATAAATAAGGAATTGGACAGAAAGCTATACAGCTTATGGTTGTCATCTCCTTAAATTATACATTTGATATTACCTTGGTTATTCCAGATGTGTGAACACACCATATCCGTGTAGTGTAGTATTGTATTGTTTAACACTTCAGGTACGGACTATCACACAACGGATAGAACCACCGACCATACGCAATCAACTGGAGAGCTAATAATCTCTAGACGTGCGATTTAAATTGTCGCAAATAATCTCAAGAAATGAAATTTAAACTATAGCAAATAGTCTCGAGAAATAAGTTTTAACTTGTCGCAAAAGTCCCACTAGAAATGAGATCTGACTAATTAAATATATGCGTGTGTTTTACGCTTATTTATTGTCGCTACCGCCTACCGGTTGCACATATGAGCTACGCCTACTAAAGAGATTAGTAATTTCAGAATTGTTGAGGATAGTGCAATGATACAGACAGAGACCCATTCCATGGTCTCCTCTGGTTCTTTTACGTGTACAATGTAAAGCACCGACATGAGACCTCCGATCTGAAAGACTGCTATTTTTATTATTGTCAGACGGGGGATCGAACCTGTGATCCCTGGTTTACCAGTCCACTTTTATATTGCTCTCCCATGACTACTTCATCACCTTGTTCAACCACCTAACCAATCCTCTTTCATAGCTTAAACCACAACCACCACAATGAACAACTCAAACTACTTCATCAACCTTGTTCAACCACCTAACCAATCCTCTTCCATAGCATAAACCACAACCACCACAATGAATAACTCAAACTACTTCATCACCTTGTTCAACCACCTAACCAATCCTCTTCCATAGCATAAACCACAACCACCACAATGAATAACTCAAACTACTTCATCACCTTGTTCAACCACCTAACCAATCCTCTTCCATAGCATAAACCACAACCACCACAATGAATAACTCAAACTACTTCATCACCTTGTTCAACCACCTAACCAATCCTCTTCCATAGCATAAACCACAACCACCACAATGAATAACTCAAAACTACTTCATCACCTTGTTCAACCACCTAACCAATCCTCCTTCATAGCTTAAACCACAACCACCACAATGAACAACTCAAAACGCAAATAACATTTCAGATTGTTATATGAGAACGAATTGGCGTAGCACCTGTGAGACAAGACATGACATTTTTCATACAATGTAATACTTATATACTATATATACATTTGTAATATTTGTTATAACAAAACAGCACATTTTCACACAAACATAATTACATGTATATCATTTAACATATGAAATGTACGTAATTTATCGTTATATACAGTCCCGTATCACAAAGCCGAATGAAAACTTTTCCTACAGACGGATATGTAGTCCAGTGGTAACACGCTGGACTGGTAATCCAGGGATCGCAGATTCGATCCCCCGTCTGACCCTAATAAAATTAACAGTCTTTCAGTTGGGAAGTTAAACCGAGATCTCGTGTCGGTGCTTTACACCGTACACATAAAAGAACCAGAGGAGATTCTGGAATGGGTGTCTGTCTGTATCATGCACTATCCTCTAAAATCGAAAATGACTAATCTCTTCAGGAGGCGTCGCTCATATGGGCAACCGATAGCGGCGATAAATAAACGTAAAACACACCAAATATCCTAATCCTCGTGAAACGTGTATACCTGTTTCACTAGCTCCACCTTTCGGTGATTACATTTTCACGCAAGAGAAAATGATTTTCTTTTAATTTGTCAACTCAAACTCAGAAAGTTATATGTATTCAAATTCATGTTGCCTCTGTTTAGATTGTATATATAAAACTCAGATTAATACAATGTTGAACCAACCAACACATTATTGAAATAATGCGCAAAACTTCCACAACTATACCGATGGCGCATATTAAATGAGTCAGGGCCATGCAATCGTGTTGATTGACGCTGATACAAGGACGTATATACGAGATAGGACTGGCAGTTGGTGTGGTCAGACAGACAGGCAGACATGTAGACAGGACAGCAGGCAGCAGGCAGGCAGGCAGGCAGGCAGGCAGGCAGGCAGGCAGGCAGGCAGGCAGGCAGGCAGGCAGGCAGGCAGGCAGGCAGGCAGGCAGGCAGGCAGGCAGGCAGGCAGGCAGGCAGGCAGGCAGGCAGGCAGGCAGGCAGGCAGGCAGGCAGGCAGGCAGGCAGGCAGGCAGGCAGGCAGGCAGGCAGGCAGGCAGGCAGGCAGGCAGGCAGGCAGGCAGGCAGGCAGGCAGGCAGGCAGGCAGGCAGGCAGGCAGGCAGGCAGGCAGGCAGGCAGGCAGGCAGGCAGGCAGGCAGGCAGGCAGGCAGGCATGCAGGCAGGCAGGCAGGCAGGCAGGCAGGCAGGCAGGCAGGCAGGCAGGCAGGCAGGCAGACAGACAATTTAGTTTATTATAGTGTAATATATCAATATTCACATTAACGCCATAGTATAAGAAGTCAGACGCATAAGGAGCATAACACGTATCTATATCCGGCCGTAATCCACCTATAAGACACTTAATAGTTTTAAACACATATTAAACCACAATTACAATAATTATGCTTCCGGTGAAAACAAGATGGCTGGAAATATTTGAGTGCAAAGAAAATATGTAAATATTGTTAAAACACCCATCGTTTCCTGGAGGAGGCATGCTTCAAATGTAACATGTAACTATAATAAAAGGTGTTTCTGTTGAGACAACACAATTTACAAGAACATGCACACATTCCGTGAGTTGTCATTAAATACAAATTGAATTGGTACACAAAGAAAATTGCGCCAACAATAAATGTCGACCAATAAACGCGGAATGAGAAGAAAACGTAACACGTCATTCCCTGCTAACACTAGTCAGAAAAACATAAACATAAATTACTCAGTGAAGAATTGGACAGTGATACTAGCTTGTATTTCGATACAATTGATATTGAAGATTCCTTTTCTGAGAGGTCATCAGAACAACCATCCACCACCCAAAAATACTACAATCTCGTATCCCCAGTAGCATTGAATCTGTTTCCCAGAAACGTTATCCACATTTGCACTCCTAGAATATTTTTCCCAGAAACGTTATCCACATTTGCACTCCTAGAATATGTTTCCCAGAAACGTTGTTCACATTTGCATTCCTAGAATCTGTTTCCCAGAAACGTTATCCACATTTGCACTCCTAGAATATGTTTCCCAGAAACGTTATCCACATTTGCACTCCTAGAATCTGTTTCCCAGAAACGTTATCCACATTTGCACTACGAGAATCTGTTTCCCAGAAACGTTATCCACATTTTCACTCCGAGAATCTGTTTCCCAGAAACGTTATCCACATTTTCACTCCTAGAATATGTTTCCCAGAAACGTTATCCACATTTGCACTCCTAGAATATGTTTCCCAGAAACGTTATCCACATTTGCACTCCTAGAATCTGTTTCCCAGAAACGTTATCCACATGTGTACTCCTAGAATATGTTTCCCAGAAACGTTATCCACATTTGCACTCCTAGAATCCGTTTCCCAGAAACGTTATCCACATGTGTACTACTGTTGTTAGCTCAGTTTGAGTTGCTGTACTAATTAAACAACACAAGATGTAATTGAATTTGAAATAGGCCATTTATTTTACAAATGACGGAATATCAAATATATAAGTTTAAACATATGTACATAATTTATTTAACCATAGTTTATTGCAAATCAATAGTACATAATATTTGTTATGTCATACACATGAAGATACAATACATAGCATGAAAATACAAATGGTTTGGGCCACAAGTTTTAACAACATTAGACAACGGCCCGTACCAGGGACAACGGCCCGTACCAGAATAGCATCTCAATACATAATATGCACATGCACGAGATTGAACAAGATATGCATGAAGTATTCAGTCTATGTTTACATTCAGTTTTATTTCAGCTTAAAGCAGCATTACATCGTAATAAAGGATGTTTTGGGTAAAATATAAATACTAATGTGTTTGAAAAAATCGACAAATCGCTCAGAAACGATAATATTCAAAAAAAATTAAATCATCGTATACGCGAATTTGTTTATCAACACACGAAATGTAAACACGCACAGCGCGCATGCGTGAAACAACAGAGGATGTAGAAAACAACGTATATATTTTGAACATAAAAGACTATCTATCTTCCTCTAATGTCGAACCCCTCGCGGGGATGTAGAAATGTCCCTAAAAGGCTTAGCTAACAGAGGTATGAATCAACATATCAAGTAATTTAATTAAAAAGACAACGTGGGACAAATGGGGACGATGCATTCCGAATGTAAACAAGTGCGGACGATGCGTTCCGGTTGTAAACAAGTGCGTGACCGATCGACTCGGAAAGTCCTAGTTTCGGTTTCGAGATTGTTTTATCGCAAAATACACTGTTTACCAAATGAACATAGGCATACAAAGTTTTAAGTATAATGTTAGAATATGTAGCAGCATTGCTACCCATACGTAACATTTGAATTTTCAAATATCTTTTATTTCATACGATGTAATGCTGCTAATCAATTTATTTATATATGAAATTTCCTCGCTCTCTATCTCAAAGTACCAATTTGATATTTATAAAATGATCTTTTGGATAATAAATTCGAAAACTATGTTTAAAGGTGAATAGATAGTGTCATTTCTCAATTCGAGATATCATTAGATCATGACTGTCCAATTAGCGCAGTGGTTAGCGCGCTCGCTTCTCACCAATGCAACCCGGGTTCAATCATAGGAATGGGAAGTATGTGAGATGGTACGGTGGTCGACAGATCGGACAGGTGGGTTTTCTCCGTGTACTCCGGTTCCTCCCACACGAATGATAAAGTTGCTAAACTTGCTTCGCAATCGTAAAATAAATAAAGTTTAAATGTTTAAATCATTAGATTCAAGATTGGTTCTCAATCCCTTTGCCGTCATGACAGCTGAATCAATCCGAATGAGTACAATTCCTATGTCGTCATGACAGCTGAACCAATCCGAATGATTCGGTCTTCAAAGTCGGAGGAGGATAGTACTAGGTACATTTTGTTACATCAATAAGTTGTGTTTAGCGCAGTGGTTAGCGCGCTGGCTTCTCACCAATGCAACCCAGGTTCGTTTCTCGGACCGGGAGGTATGTGAGATGGTACGGTGGTCACCAGATCAGACAGGTGGGTTTTCTCTGGGTACTTCGGTTTCCTCCCACACGAATGACCACATACATGTATCGCTTTCATCCGCGCCAACGAGAGTGATTAATATAAGTTGTTTAAATTGCTTCGCAATCGTTGTAAAATAACTAAAAGTTTTTTAAAAAATCAATAACACATATAATTACGAGATTAACTGCAATAATCGAGGTATCTCCCATAACAGTCTATACTCCTCACAACCGTGACAGCCGAATCAACCCGAACGAGTAAACAACCTTTGCCATCCTGAGTCAACCGTCAATAATAAATTCAACAACAAGTTGTTATTCCACGATATGATAATAATAAAAATAATAATAATTAAAATAAAGACTCTATTTGAGTACTAAGATTTCCTAAATTGGCCATGTTATATGTGGAAACTATATAGAACGAAGAGCCGAATATTTTCGCGTATCATTATTAAGTTGTACTCGGTTTCTACAGCATTCATATTACATTGTTGGCATATTGTATTTTGTCTATCTGTACCATAGATACTACTACTATGAAACCAATTTCAAAACGGCTGCTGTTTTATGATGTTCGGAGCAAAATAATAGCCTAGCAATATCAATATTAATATCATATCTAACACCTTTTATTCCAGAGATTTATTCAATTAGTCAATTATTCATTGGAATTCTTCCTTTGTATGAAGCTGAGGAATAATAAACCTTAATAATTATCCCCCAAAAAACGGAATACCGGCTCATACATCTGCTGTACATCTCAGAAATGTTTTGATCTGTAAGATACATTATACTGTATGAGAGTGTCCCGTACACTGTAATGAGAGTGTCCCGTACACTGTAATGATAGTGTCCCGTATACTGTATGAGAGTGTCCCGTACACTGTATGAGAGTGTCCCGTACACTGTATGAGAGTGCCCCGTACACTGTATGAGAGGGTCCCGTACACTGTATGAGAGTGTCCCGTACACTGTATGAGAGTGTCCCGTACACTGTATGAGAGGGTCCCGTACACTGTATGAGAGGGTCCCGTACACTGTATGAGAGGTCCCGTACACTGTATGAGAGTGTTCCGTACACTGTATGAGAGGGTCCCGTACACTGTATGAGAGGTCCCGTACACAGTAATGAGACTGTCCCGTATACTTTATGAGAAGGTCCCGTACACTGTATGAGAGGGTCCCATACACTGTATGAGAGTGTCCCGCACACTGTATGAGAGTGTTCCGTACACTGTATGAGAGTGTTCCGTACACTGTATGAGAGTGTCCCGTACACTGTATGAGAGTGTCCCGTACACTGTATGAGAGTGTCCCGTACACTGTATGAGAGGTCCCGTACACTGTATGAGAGGGTCCCGTACACTGTATGAGAGTGTCCCGTACACTGTATGAGAGGGTCCCGTACTCTGTATGAGAGTGTCCCGCACACTGTATGAGAGGGTCCCGTACACTGTATGAGAGTGTCCCGTACACTGTATGAGAGGGTCCCGTACACTGTATGAGAGTGTCCCGTACACTGTATGAGAGGGTTCCGTACACTGTATGAGAGGGTTCCGTACACTGTTTGTGAGGGTCCCGTACACTGTGTGTGAGGGTCCCATACCCTGTATGAAAGGGTCCAGTACACTGTATGAAAGGGTCCCGTACACTGTGTGTGAGGGTCCCATACCCTGTATGAAAGGGTCCAGTACACTGTATGAAAGGGTCCCGTACACTGTATGAAAGGGTCCCGTACACTGTATTAGAGGGTCTCATGCCCTGTATGAAAAGGTCCCGTATACTGTTTGAGAGGGTCCCGTACACTGTGTGAGAGGGTCACGTACACTGTATGAGATGGCATATGCACTGTATGAGAGGGTCCCATTTTTATGCATGCAATTTTAAAAGGTTATTTACACTCTATTATGAAGAGAGCCGAACGAGGAAAAGACTGACCTAGTGAAAATAAGATTGTACATTTGTGAATACAATATTGAAGTACACTTCAAACTGTTAAAATCTGTGGATATCTTTACTGATATCTCGAGTACCACTTGTTTTTGTTATAGAAATGGTGGTAGTCATTTGGAACTGGAATACGACTTTAAATAATGGAGTAAAAGCCAGAACGACGTCTGGTGTCGGATCAGAACCGGATTTAAGGCCATAGCCTAGCGTGAATTACTGGGGCAGTTGTTTCAAAGAGATCAACGATTAAACGTACTTTTTGTTTACTTTTTCTTAATTGTTCAGGTGATGTATTGCTGTGCAATGTGTCTGTCCGTCGTCGTAGTCGTCATCGGTGAATATTCAACTGGCATTCTCATAAATAGTGTGAGCCATGTGCCCGAGGTTATAACACTTCTCAGATCTCAAGCTCTAGCTCAAATGATCAATGGCGTGTGTGTTTTACGTTTATTTATCTACCGGTTACCCATTCCCGGTTACTACATATTCGTCTGTGATCAATGGCCAGATGTTATCAAACTTTTCTACAATCTCAAACTCAGTCTCGAGCTTCTGATTGGTTGAGCCATGAGCAAATAACCAATCAAATTGCTTAAGCTAGAGTTTGAGATCTGAGAAAAATTTCATAACCTCGGCCAGATTGTTTGATTCTGAGTTGTACTGCCAGCTGAACCAATCAGAAGCTTGAGACTGAGTTGTACAGCCAGCTGAACCAATCAGAAGCTTGAGACTGAGTTGTACAGCCAGCTGAACCAATCAGAAGCTTGGGACTGAGTTGTACTGCCAGCTGAACCAATCAGAATCTTGAGACTGAGTTGTGCTGCCAGCGGAACCAATCAGAAGCTTGGGACTGAGTTGTACTGCCAGCTGAACCAATCAGAAGCTTGGGACTGAGTTGTACTGCCAGCTGAACCAATCAGAAGCTTGGGACTGAGTTGTACTGCCATCTGAACCAATCAGAAGCTTGAGACTGAGTTGTACTGACAGCTGAACCAATCAGAAGCTTGGGACTGAGTTGTACTGCCAGCTGAACCAATTAGAAGCTTGAGACTGAGTTGTACTGACAGCTGAACCAATCAGAAGCTTGAGACTTAGTTGTACTGACAGCTGAACCAATCAGAAGCTTGGGACTGAGTTGTACTGCCAGCTGAACCAATCAGAAGCTTGGGACTGAGTTGTACTGCCAGCTATACCAATCAGAAGCTTGGGACTGAGTTGTACTGACAGCTGAACCAATCAGAAGCTTGAGACTGAGTTGTACTGCCAGCTGAACCAATCAGAAGCTTGAGACTGAGTTGTACTGACAGCTGAACCAATCAGAAGCTTGAGACTGAGTTGTACTGCCAGCTGAACCAATCAGAAGCTTGAGACTGAGTTGTACTGCCCGCTGAACCAATCAGAAGCTTGAGACTGAGTTGTACTGCAGCTGAACCAATCAGAAGCTTGAGACTGAGTTGTACTGCCAGCTGAACCAATCTGAAGCTTGAGACTGAGTTTGAGATAGGAGAAAAGTGATATAACATCAGGGCCTGGAAACTAAAGATCAGTGGATCTGTAGTCCAGTGGTAACACGCTGGACTGGTAATCCAGGGATCGCAGGTTCGATCCCCCGTCTGACCCTAATAAAATTAACAGTCTTTCAGATGGGACATAAAACCGAGGTCTCGTGTCGGTGCTTTACACCGTGCACGTAAAAGAACCAGAGGAGATTCTGGAATTGGTCTCTGTCTGTATCATGCACTATCCTCCAAAATCTAAAATAACTAATCTCTTCAGGAGGCGTCGCTCATATGGGCAACCGGTAGCGACGATAAATAAACGTAAAACAAACACTAAAGATCAATAACGTCGCCATTATGGTATTTACTACCGCAAATCATCGAGAATGCCATTAGAAAATACGGATAATAATCATATTACTATGTCACTATTCAACACTAAATGATACTGGAGATACCCCTGACAATAAGTGTTCTGGACTTCCCGTCAAATTATGACGGGAGAGATTTCATAATGTTCACGAAATTGATATCGCATCCTGGTACATCGTTGTTTTAATGCTTGTGATTGTATTGCGTGTTGCATACAACCAATGTGTGTACCTTAAACGTGATGAGATGTACTGCTTAAACTTAATAACTATTCGATATTCACTGTAGTGTTTCTTTAATTTTTTAAACCTTGCTTCGTTATTTTCTTGAACCAACGAGATAGAACATGTATTAGCTGTTGCAATGTTTAGCTTAGTTTATACAAATTTATTTTAGCTCGATTGCGAAACAAGTTATTACAACTTATATTGATCACTCTCGAGACCTCATTCCTGATGGAATCCATCGCCACGAGGGAGTGAGAAGAGGCAACGTGGAATTTAAATGCCTTGCCTAAGGACACAATCGTAACGGCTCGAAATCCGGATCTTTCGCATCTGAAGCGGACGCCCATCCACGGCGCTATCACGACTTCCTGTTGTTGCAATGGTATGCGCATAGAGAATTGCAATGGTATGCGCATAGAGAATTGCAATGGTATGCGCATAGAGAATTGCAATGGTATGCGCATAGAGAATTGCATGCATTTAGGTTCATGAAACGTGAACTGTAATCGCCTGCTCCATATGACCTCAAAATACGCGCAAATAGACAATAATGTTGTTTTATGTGACCTTAAAGTCGCGCCAACAGCGTAGGTCATACGGTCACTCTCCAGCTGAGGAGAACAACCTCGAGTGCCACTCCGATCAGTATATGGACGGGTATCCAAGTAGAACCACCGACCTACCGCAATCCAGCTGAATACCTTCCTCGCATGAAAGAATTCGAACCCCACAGTATGATTCGAACCACAGATGTGAGGGACAAGTGATTTGAAGTCAACGACTTTAACCACTCTGCCGCGGAGGCCCCTTTACTTAATGTATATACAGTCAAACCTGTCTTAAGCAGCCAGCCAAGGGAATCACAGAAAGTGGATGCTTAGCACAGGTGGCTGCTTAATAGAGGTCAAATATATAGTAAAACAACAAATTGGGATTCTGGAAAGTGGCTGCTTAATACAGGTTGGCTTGTTAATAGAGGTGACCACTAACACAGGTTTAACTGTACTGCGTGAACTATAATAGTGGTGTATAAAGCCGTCACGTATATGGTGGACCACTGGCTATAATGCAGCTGTATATTAAGGAACATAAAATATAACATTACTCAAGCGAAATGCGGTAGGCTACTTGTATCAATAGATGAGTCTAATGTGCCGTTTTCACTTATAGTCCTATCTTTTGACTGTATTTGATTTGTACTATATCGACGGTGCCGATCCAAAACCCCGTAACTGAGTTGTGGCACAACAACTTTTTTCCCATCATCCCTATCTACATCGTTTCCCGCGCATTTCTATTTAATGGACGTCTCAATAGCCAATCGCGTTACTTCAGTACAGTCATGTGACAAAAACTCATATTTCAATTGGATCTAAGCAAGTAAGGCGAAAACATCGTATATTCAGTTACGGGTTTTTGACTTGTTTTTCTTAAGTCACAGCTTTAGATACGGGAAATTAATATAACAGGTCTAGACGGCTTTGAACTGCTCCCAGTGTAGTAAATGCATCTGCTATTTGCATAATGTTGATGGCCTCATTGTAGATAACTTGTGCTTAAGTTCTCCCGTAACATAAAGTTTTTATTATTATTATTATTATTATTATTATTATTATTACTACTACTACTATATATAATCTACTGTATTAACAAACTGCGGGTGACGCAGACTAGACGGAATATGTATTGCCTTCCTTACAGTCTGAAAAGAAACAACATAATTGACCGTGTCGGCTACCAAACCCGTATAATGTGATATGTGTGGTTTCAATGTCAGTTATGCAATCGGATATCGTCATATTGTGAAATAGTTCGAGGTCAAATATTCGTAAGTAATATATTCGAAGAATGCTCAAATAGTAATATGTTACATCCGGAAATTACCACACGATTTACGTCGTTAACATCTTCTCACCATAAGATAATGCACATTCAAATCTCGAACTAACACAAATGTCCATGATGTCACTAGGCTAAACAGCATTATAATTACGTCACTGCTTTTAAATCGTCGTATGTCTTATCGTTTACGTTATGTACCAAAAATAGAAATAGAAATATGCATAATTTAAAGTTTAATTTACAAATTATACCGATTATTCTCTCAACCAATCAGAATCCTTCCCGGTTGTATTACACGTGTGTGCATATAAGAAAATACGTAATGGCTGTTTAAAACTGAATACACGTATAGTTATGTGATGCATTATTTTATAGCCTATTATTTATATACGCTCGCCCATTGATCCACCTATTAGTCAGGCGTATGGGAATATATTTTAGGGACGACTTATCCATCATAGATGTGACACTATAATACGTAGATGCCACTAGAATAAACACGTGGATTTTGATATATGAATTGGCCCTAATGGTTCATCATTCTGTAATATGTATACAGCTCCCATGTGTGCCATCAGTATTCACTACATCCATATTATTAGTGACGTGGTATGTCTCCCCGTGCTTAAAGTCAGATGGGTCATAATCCTATCATATTCAATACCAATGAGCAGCATTAGTCAGTTACTTCCCCTGAATACTCAAACACTAGATACGTCCTCTTGATTGGTTTCCTCTGTTTTTATCGTTGCTTCCTTTGCACAACATGCTTTAGGTTTCATTCATTTCCTCATCTTGAAATTATTAAATCTCTACAGACATCCAATGGATACTTGTCAGGCAACATCTAGTCAGGGAAAAACGGTAAAAACAAAGGATTTCAACTAACACGACCAATTTACATTTCGGGATGAATCGGACTTTGGAATATGCCAAGGGAGGTAATAAATGAACCAGCAATGTCTCTCATCGATCAGATAGTTAATTCTGACTTTCGAAAATGGTTCACATGCTTACGATTAATTTCACACAACCAAGAAATTCAATTTCGTAGAGATAATGAAATAAAATGGGAAACTCGATTATGTAAACTATGTAACCTAAATTCAGTTGAATCAGAGGATCACTTTATGCATTGTTATACGAGATATAGAGGTATAAAGACTAACAACCTCGGAAATATATCATGGCATTGTATACAGTAGTCCAATGCTATCATGCCAATTAAGAATACAATGGAATTGCTAAAGTCTAAGTATATAACCCCATTCCAGTTCGAAACTAGAATAAATGCAACTCTGAACTCAAAATTTGTATCTGAAAATCAATTATTTCCAATGACCTCGTTGTATTTGAACCTTTTTAAAAAAATAGTTTTAATATTGCAGGTGTTTAGTTCTTGAGCCTAAGCATGGATATATGGTCAGCAATTCGGCTACCACATTTGTGTGTGTGTGTCTTACGTTTATTTATCGTTGCTACCGGTTGCCCATATGAGCCACGCCTCCTGAAGATATTATTCATTTTAGATTTTTGGAGGATAGTTCAATGATACACAGAGAGACCCATTCCAGAGTCTCCTCTGGTTATTTTACGTACACGGTGTAAAGCACCGACACGAGACCTCGGTTTGACGTCCCATCTGAAAGACTGCTAGTTTCATTAGGGTCAGACGGAGGGTTCGAACCTGCGATCCTTGGATTACACATTTTATTTGAACCCGGATCAAATAAGTAGTGGGGTGGTTAAGAACCATACCTGTATTTATAAACAAGGAACTTAGTATATATTTTTATAAAAGGGACTGCCTTTGGTATTGAAATGTTTGCTGAACAATAACGTAATTCTGGGTATGGAACAAAGTGAAGTGTCCGCCTCCGTGGTCGAGTGGTTACTGTCGCTGACTTAAATGCCACTGTAACCACGGATAGTTACAGGTTCGAGCCCCGCTCAGACCGTGTCTATTTAAATAAAAAGTTGGCAGTTTCGTACGGAGGTTGGGGCACTTAGTACTGGTTAACCACTGGAGCCTGCCCAGGGAGGTGTTATGTAAAACTGCCCGCCAGGGATATAGCCCAAAATGTTGCCGACGAAGGCGTAAAACCCGAACAAACAAACAAAGTGAAGCATTCACAAGACAGCTAGCGTCAGACTAGAGTACATCGGTAATCCAAATCAACAGATAATTTGGCATTTTGTGATCCGATTGATCAGCTACTTCATGCATATTTACGAGGATTTTATTGTATTCAATATTTAATGCAATATATTAGCCCGAAAATTATCGCAACGATAACACGTGGATCGTCTTCGTACAGTGAACATATCTAGGCTCAACAACGTTTCTAATCGGTCACCTTGTATTTTATTATATTTGGAGCCAACTAATAAGCATACAATATAAATAGTTTCATCGTGTCATTTAATATAGTATAGAGCCATTCATTGCATAAAGATCTGTAATAAATTGTATCTAATAAAACGACATTAATATTTGATATTATATGGTTATAAGTTTGATCCAAATACTGTAAAACACCAGGCGCCGAGGTTATAAAACTTTTCTCAGATCTCAAACTCAAGCTCAAGTGATCTGATTGATTTTGAGTGTTACTGTCAGCTGATCCAATCAGACGATTGAGACTGAGTTCTGAGATTGCAGAAAAGTTTTATAACCTCCAGGCCTGGTGACCGATTATGAATTGTGTTTAGTGTATATGCTCAATGTATAATCTGTATGTCGTTTGAAAATAATTCTTATCGTATTCTGTTAGTTACGTGTACAACACTCATCTATAATATTGGCTGTCCGATTAGCGTAGTGGTTAGCGCGCTCGCTTCTCACCAATGCACCACATGTTCGATCCTCGTACTGGGAAGTATGTGAGCCAGATCGAGCAGGTGGGTTTTCTACGGGTACTCCGGTTTCATCCCACACGAATGACCACATTTACGCTTTCATCCGCACCAACGAGGTAATTAATATAAGTTGTCAAAACTTGCTTCGCGATCGTTGTAAAATAAATAAAGTTTAAATACAAACACCAATGTGAAATCAGTATGCATACTTTCAACAGACTTGTTGTGATGAGAACAGATACAGATTGTTTTTAATTAACTTGTCAAGAGAACAATTCAATTATTCTTAAGTCGCCAACAAACAATTAGTCTATCTCTGCTTTAGCAAATTCATCCTAATGAAATGGAACATCTGGAACATCGAGCTTTTCTTTCAACAGAAAGTCCGTCGACAATCCCGATTACTCTTTCATCGCAAGGACAAAACAATATTTAGAAACTGATTACCACGTTACTCGTGTGCTTTATGAAATCAACCCCCACGTGGTCAAATGATTGATATGATATGTCGGTTGAAGCACATGCACAAGACACACACAAATTGTGTCTGAGCGAAAACGACAACATTGCATGTTCTACTGTTCACGATGAAACAATGTGCCATTCTGGTGCTATCTGACCGATATCCATGAAATAAAAAGTATTTGTTGATAGAATACGGTCTTCCGGTCAGGACCACAAGGGCATATCAGTGATCTGGTCGTTTACCTAGTTTGTCGTCGATGTTTCTGCTTGCATGTTTCATTTCCGTTGGTTGCCTTTAGTAAACATTACTTACTATATGACCATAGGGCAAAAACAAATTGTGTCTTTTGATGGTTTTAAGTTATACTTTCTACTTAGATCTGAGAAGATAAGCACAAGTAAAGGAGATCCAGGTGGTATTGTATGGTATGTGACATATGACAATTCTAAACACGTCGAGTTATATGATAGTAACAATGGTGGTATTTTTTTCCAGATTTCTAAGTTTCAAGTTCCAATTTGTAAAAAAAGTGAGATGACGGAAATCCAAACAATCACAGGTGTATCACCTTACTCAGAGCTCTAGGTAAATTGCGTGCACGAACTGTATATACTATCGGTTAACTAATTACATGTATAATCATATGTCATGTAAACGATCTGAGTTAATAAAGAATAATTGAATTGAATTGAAACTAGATTAGGATGAATATTATAGTTTATAGAAGACGAAGAAGAAGAAGAAGAAGAAGAAGAAGAAGAAGAAGAAGAAAAAGAAGTTATATTTGCATATAAACTCACAAATGGGTCATTTACAAGCAACAATATAACACCTAATGAAAATAATGCATCATGGCAAAGATGGCGAGATCCCATGACTGTGTTCCGGTTTTAGATAGAATATGAGCACTTTTGACAATATCGTTAACTAATTAGATGTCTCTCATTGCTTTAATAAGAGGGACACATTATTCTGTGCATTTGTACATTTTACAAAAACCATTCGATTTTGTTGTAAAAAATATTTTGTGATGTACATTAATTAAATATGATGGCAGATGCTATATTCCTGTACAGTTGTGCTAAATCAAAAGTTAAATATACGAATTCGCTTAGTGAGGATTTTGTTTGCACTCTTGGAGTTAGAAAAGGATAGTGTATATCTCCACTTCTATTTGCATGTACCTTAATGACATTGAAGAGAAACCTTTAGTTTAAACTTTATTTATTTTACAACGATTGCGAAGCAAGTTCTAACATCTTATATTAATCACTCTCGTTGGCGCAGTTGAAAGCGTAAATGTGGCCATTCGTGTTGGGAGAAATCGTAGTACACGGAGAAAACCCACATGTCCGATCTGGCGACCACCGTACCATCTGAAGTCCGAGGATCGAACCCGGGTTGCATTGGTGAGAAGCGAGCGCGCTAACCACTGCGCTAATTGGATAGCCCCTTTGGCTCCCGGGAGAAACTTTTATATTAAAAATGTGTTGAGGGCACAGATACAACCACTACGAAACTGTGTGTGTTACTCTATGCTGACGATATGCTTGCAAAATCTGCCGAGAGTCTACACAATTCATTTACTATT
Organism: Archivesica marissinica; assembly: GCA_014843695.1. Lineage (NCBI taxonomy): Eukaryota > Metazoa > Mollusca > Bivalvia > Venerida > Vesicomyidae > Archivesica > Archivesica marissinica. The sequence continues at coordinate 77,240,550 of CM026386.1, read as the reverse complement.
TGTTTGGAAAATCCTACTTTCACTTTTGTTAGTTTCTAGATCGCATTATCCTCGAAAATAGTGTGTATCTTGGCGTTCGCAAAAGAATATTGAGTGTAAAGGTGTGTCTTTCGTATATTTGATGCACTTGATGAACTGGGCCGAATGTCATATGTTTTAAGCGGTATTTCATTCTCGTAAAATAAAAAATGTCTTACAATATATTGAAAAGTAACTTGGAATTATAACCTGAGCATATAAACTGGGTTTCTGAAATTAAAGATTTACTTTCTAGATTAGGTTTTTATGATGTTTGCTATGGCGATGTTAACATGTTTCTTTTTATTGTTAAAGCGACATTACATCGCTAAAAGCAAATAAAATGCTTTTTTCACGTATAAATGCATTGCTACTACAAATTCTTCTGAATACATCGAACACTAATATTGAATCAATTTAACAGTGTTTTTGTGGTATACAAACATTCAAATGTGAACGTAGGATTTCATATAACGTCATACAGGCTCCTGAATGACGTTTGTTTGTCATTGAAGTCAATAGTAAACACGCGATACTTTCGTTTAGAGATAAATTAATTAAGATTAGTCTACACATAAATAAGCATAGGCACTCATGTGAGATGTCACGGTAAATATGTAGCATAACTCGTGTTATTCAGGATAAACGCTTTGTATTACACATGAATGTCTACCCTATTTACATTATTTTGTTATACGCGTATACGACGTTTGTTTATTTGTTGAAATACTCAGATTTTGAAGGCAAATAGTTGGGGAAAAATTCAACCATATAATAGCAAATTACATTATGCAGACAATTGCGTTTTCTGTGATGTAGTGTCGCTTTAAACAACACAGCGCACTATTTTAAAGACCATTATAAGTACATTACGTTTTATAGAGCAATTGATAGTTTTAATTTTTGAATGTAAAAAAATATCAAATTGCTTTGTCTTTTGTTAAGACTCTCGCCGCATAGATTAGTAATTGAATGTGTGATAAATGTTCGTTTCGTTTCGATAAAGGTTAACTTGAATGTGGTATCCGATTGTTTCGATATGATGGTACCTAATTATTTTAGGGAGTAGTAGTCCTGGTTTATGATATTGTCAGATTACTGTCTACAACATCTATCTTAAGTATTCTATACATACATGATACAACACTGTGCTTATTCCAGGGAGGGGGTCACAGGTGTAGCGGGAGCCACGTAGGTAGGGATAGACCCCATCAATGGACCGGCTACACTCTGTGATGCACTTTTGGAAGTAAGCACAGGTTTTCGTATGTCATGTTATTCATTTTTAAACTATATATGAACTGATGGTTATATAGATACAGTTGATTGCGTATATTATAGATTAAGGTATATAAAATGTGAATGGGTGTAAATTTATTGTATTATAAGTTGACGTCTGTACAAAATGTTTGGCAAAGGCACTAAAATAAAACATTTACTTACTTAATTAATAAAAAAACTTAAGGATAATATTTCGTTTATACATTTACTTACCATGCATGTATGACATATATGCGTATACATATATACTATCGGGTAAGGTATATATGCATGCACATTGTATTATACATGCAAATAATTAAATCATATTGGAAAGACTATTGCACTAAATGTTTCTATTTTCGTATACAATGAAATAAATAAAATTGCATTAAGCTCAAATGATGTTGGGGTATAAAATTACATTCTCTTTGTTTTGTTGTTGTGTAGATTGTCACTAAAAATGTAGTTTCACGGTTCGCTATCTCTATCATGCATAGGTTTTGACCTCATGGGCTTTTTAGCCTAATGGGTCTGTCTGTCTGTCTGTCTGTCTGTCTGTCTGTCTGTCTGTCTGTCTGTCTGTCTGTCTGTCTGTCTGTCTGTCTGTCTGTCTGTCTGTCTGTCTGTCTGTCTGTCTGTCTGTCTGTCTGTTGTCTGTCTGTCTGTCTCTGTCTGTCTGTCTGTCTGTCTGTCTGTCTGTCTGTCTGTCTGTCTGTCTGTCTGTCTGTCTGTCTGTCTGTCTGTCTGGCTGTCTGTCTGTCTGTCTGTCTGTCTGTCTGTCTGTCTGTCTGTCTGTCTGTCTGTCTGTCTGTCTGTCTGTCTGTCTGTCTGTCTGTCTGTCTGTCTGTCTGTCTGTCTGTCTGTCTGTCTGTAAAACACACAAAGTACACCTTATAATGAAAGGAAATGCAATATATGTAATAAGTTAGTATATAGACATTTATTTTAGCTCGATTGCGAAATATGTTTTTGCAACATTATATTAATCGGTTTCGATACTCATTCCTGGTGGAATACATCGCCATGCAGAAGAGAGACGAGGCAAACGTGGAATTTAAGTGCCTTGCATAAAGCTACAATCGTAACGACTACAGCTGGGCGCGAACTCCGGGCATCTTACACCTGAAGCGAACGCGATACCACTACACTAACACGACTTAGAGGATGAATATCATGTTATTACTGAAAGCTCACTTTCCAATGATTCAACACGATGGTTAACCTTAGCAAATACATTCATGAAGTGTTATCCCTTCGTAATCATCTTGTTTAGAATGAATGAGTTGTCAACTGGATACATCCTGTATTCGTAATACAGTCACGATCATGTTTTACATTTTCTATAATCCAGCATGACATTGTCATTATTTTTGTCCATGTTTGTTTATATTCATTACAGCATGTGCCCATCCTCATCATGATTGCGTTATCATATATATATATTCTCTTTTGAATAAATAACGATTCTGCTACTTATCAATTAATTCCTCACACACACGTAATGCTACATAAACTCACCCCCCCCCCAAATAATGCAATGCGAGAGTATATATATGGTAGGTATGCTCTTTCTTAACTAATATGCATGAACATTCTGAAAACATCATGATACTAATGAAAACAGGATTGAACAATGGAAGGAGCAATCCATGGAAGGAGCAATCCATGGAAGGAGCAGTGCATGGAAGGAGCCATCCATGGAAGGAGCCATCCATGGAAGGAGCAATCCATGGAAGGAGCAATCCACATAAGGAGCAGTGCATGGAAGGAGCAATCCACATAAGGAGCAGTGCATGGAAGGAGCAATCCATGGAAGGAGCAATCCACATAAGGAGCAGTGCATGGAAGGAGCAGTCCATGGAGGAGCAATCCACATAAGGAGCAGTGCATGGAAGGAGCAGTCCATGGAAGGAGCAATCCACATAAGGAGCAGTGCATGGAAGGAGCAGTCCATGGAAGGAGCAATCCACATAAGGAGCAGTGCATGGAAGGAGCAATCCATGGAAGGAGCAATCCACATAAGGAGCAGTGCATGGAAGGAGCAATCCATGGAAGGAGCAATCCACATAAGGAGCAGTGCATGGAAGGAGCAATCCATGGAAGGAGCAGTCCATGGAAGGAGCAATCCACATAAGGAGCAGTGCATGGAAGGAGCAATCCATGGAAGGAGCAATCCATGCAAGGAGCAGTCCATGCAAGGAGCAGTGCATGGAAGGAGCAGTGCATGGAAGGAGCAGTCCATGGAAGGAGCAATCCATGCAAGGAGCAATCCATGCAAGGAGCAGTGCATGGAAGGAGCAGTGCATGGAAGGAGCAGTCCATGCAAGGAGCAGTCCATGGAAGGAGCCATCCATGCAAGGAGCAGTGCATGGAAGGAGCAATCCATGGAAGGAGCAATCCATGCAAGGAGCAGTGCATGGAAGGAGCAGTCCATGCAAGGAGCAATCCATGCAAGGAGCAGTCCATGGAAGGAGCAATCCATGGAAGGAGCAGTCCATGGAAGGAGCAATCCACATAAGGAGCAGTGCATGGAAGGAGCAGTGCATGGAAGGAGCAGTCCATGGAAGGAGCAATCCACATAAGGAGCAGTGCATGGAAGGAGCAGTGCATGGAAGGAGTAATCCCTGGAAGGAGCAATCCATGGAAGGAGCAATCCATGCAAGGAGCAGTCCATGGAAGGAGCAATCCATGCAAGGAGCAATCCATATAAGGAGCAGTCCATGGAAGGAGCAATCCACGCAAGGAGCAGTCCATGGAAGGAGCAATCCATGCAAGGAGCAGTCCATGGAAGGAGCAATCCATGCAAGGAGCAATCCATGCAAGGAGCAATTCATGCAAGGAGCAGTCCATGGAAGGAGCAATCCATGCAAGGAGCAATTCATGCAAGGAGCAGTCCATGGAAGGAGCCATCCATGGAAGGAGCAATCCATGCAAGGAGCAATCCATATAAGGAGCAGTGCATGGCAGGAGCAATCCATGGAAGGGGTAATCCACCGGAGTAAACATGTATTGTAAGTACTTGACCGAATCGCGGGGATCAGCCCTTCAAACAAGCCCTGCGAAATACATCAAATAGCAGTCTCGCTACATATATATACATATATTGTAAGTATGCTTCAAGGTTATAGACGAGAAATTGTAGAGCTTAAGTCTTCATAAACCTTCTTCTTTGTTAGCAAAAGATATTACTGTGACAGACCTATTATGGATAAATTTGTTTTGTTAAAGAAATTGGAAAATGAAAATGCAGTTCGGAAATTAAGTTTAGATGTGTTCAAAGCAATTAAACGTCGTCGATATTTTGTTGATATCTAAACAGCTAAACTTAATTGTTTCTAATTATGAATAATTGATATATGTCCCGTCCAGAACTGTTTGTGAAATGTTGATATTAGTGTTCATTACAGTATTAAAATATATCTTAACGTTGTATTTGTTTTGTTTTGATGCTTTGAGTATGGGCATGACATGGATGAATACGAACTAAAGAGATATAACTATGAATTATGAGGGTCATTGTGGACATCACAGACGGATCTGTAGTCCAGTGGTATCACGCTGGACTTGTAATCCAGGGATCGCAGATTCGATCCCCCGTCTGACCCTAACAAAAATTAACAGTCTTTCAGATGGGACTTTAAACCGAGCGACTATAAATAAACATAAAACACACGTATTGTGAACATTAACACATTGTTCAGTCGATAACGATGTGATGAGCATCCAGGTTATCAAAAGAAACACGAAATAATGATGATTGGAAATGGTTTTATGACCATTTAATACAAAATATAGTTGGCATGATTTAATGCAATTTGAGGAAGAACAGGAAGAAGGGGTTTTATTTGAATATAGACCCACAAATGGGTCATTTACAAGCAACAATATGTAGGAGTACGTAATCTTCATTATGACAGACCTAAAATATATGCATAGTAATTAACATTAGCTACTATATGTCAAATACATGACAAACATAGCACTATGAACGCATATGTTAATGCTTTATATACATATACTCTGTAGTTTCTTAAATCTGAAACATTTTCAATTGTCATTAACACAACAAACTTAAAATTACTAGGATGGTTCCAGTAGAATGTCTATATATATTTTACACGCAGATCTTTATGCATTAGTTTAAACATTATGTATTTCAGTATTTGTACATATAATCAAGAAATGAACATTTTACATATAATTGAACTGCAGTAGTCTGAAAGGGATTTTTTTTTATTTAAGTTTATTTAACGTCGCTACCGGTTTCCCATTTGAGCGACGGGCAGTTTACCTAACAATACCTTTCCTGGGCAGGCTCCAACGGTTAACCAGTAGTTGGTGCACCAACCTCCGTAAGAAACTGCCAACTTGTTCATATAAATGAGACACGGTCTGAGCGGGGCTCGAACCCGTGACCATCAGAGATGATGGTGATGAAAGGGATTGCAACGAATGAAAACTTATATAGTTATTTTCCCTATGCATTATATGTTATGTTATATTTCGGGTTTTACGCCTGCATCAGCACCATTTTGGGCTATATCGCCGGCGGGCAGTTTACCTAACAACACCTTTTCTGGGCATGCTCCAGCGGTTAACCAGTACTTGGGGGTGCACCAACCTCCGTAAGAAACTGCCAATTTGTTCATATAAATGAAACACGGCCTGAGCGGGGCTCTAACCCGTGACCATCAGTGATGATAGGTTACAGTGGTATACAAGTCAGCGACCTTAACCACTCGACCACGGAGTCGGACTCCCGATGCATTATACATTCAAGTACAAACTATAGATCTAGATGACATAATAGAATGAACACACATTGCCGTAACAATGATGAAGAAAGATGATTATAACATAGCAGAACATTTATACTATATACTTAAAACAAAACACCTGCTGCCACATTTTGTAGAATCTGATCGTGTTCTAGCGGAATATCTTGCTTCTGACAATACCTAAAACCTTTTAGCATATAAAACACTAATTGGTAATGCCATACCTTTAATTACGAACTCTGAAAACGAACATAAAATTATATTGGTCATAACTTATTAGATATTTGCAACAATAAAACGAACACTGTCTGCAATGTCAGGCAATGGGAAGAAAGAACAGTTAATGTTTTGAAATGTCTCCGTTATTGATTAGAGAAAATAACGTGCTTTCCGATGGCCACTTTCTACTATATGTATTGGCTACACTTTTAAATGTGAGAATACAAAAGTACTAAGAAACGAAGAATCATTTCATATGACATGGACGAATTATGGTTACGCTGCAAAATGGAACTAAATTAGACGCAACCAATTCACAACTAACATTCGCAACTAACAAAGATTTACCAAATTTAAACGATATTAAAACTGTGTTCAAAACTGTAACAATGACAGCTAATGCAAATGAACAAGCCACCAATATAGTTTCAGACATATTCCAAGATTTTGTTTCAAAAACATTCAAACATAAAAACTTACAAACGATAATGAATCAACTAAAATCACGGCAAAACAAACGAAAACCAAACTAGATATGCTGTGTTGGACCCAATGTTAAATTGATACATAGAAGTATAATTACCTAATAAACAAAATCAGTTAAAGGCCTGCAGGTTGACCTATGTTTGACCTTAAAGGCCTGCAGGTTGACCTATATTTGACCTTAAACACACGAGGAATAGCGGTACAAATCTGACGTTCGACGCACTAAACACACGAGGAATAGCGGTACAAATCTGACGGTCGACGCACATCGTATTTGCCACATGCGAGGCCCTGCATGGTATACATCTAATACATGAGCACCACTTATATCTATTATGACCCACGTACATATCAGAGGTTATAAATTGCTGAAATTGAAGTTCTGTATTTTTATAGTACTTACAACTGGTATAAACAATTCAACTCCACTTATGGCCCAAATAAGGCTGGTTGCGCGGGTTAGGCAGCCAGTTCCTGCATTGCTGTACCACACATTCAGGCATCAGTTCCCTCTTATGCCAAGTACAGTCTCCTCTTCTAGCCGCTACTTTTCTCTCTATATATCTGACATCTTTCCATGCGCCACAATTATATAGCATTGCCCAAAACCTCCTGTATAGAAGCTTTCTCTCATGTGAATTTAGATTATGCGGTGGACGATTATTAGCAGGCCACCAAAGTTGTTTGTTCTGTTCATTTATTATGCAAGGGGAACACAAGCACAGTGGACACTCAGCAACACCTTCAGCATGCTGAGGCATAGGGGGAGGTACGTAAGCAGCCTCTGCAACGGGCATGGCCTGCAGTTTGACCCCGTCCAATTGTAAAGATTTAAAGGCCTGCAGTTTGACCCCGTCCAATTGTAAAGATTTATACTTTACTACCTGTTCCATGTGATTAGTGGCTTGTATCAACAATGTAGCAGTACATTCAGTATAATTTGGCGTATGTAGGTATTTTCTAACGGTTAATATGCACGATCACTCTGTGAGCTGAGAATTAGTCAAAATGAGGCCCTGACAATTTAAGTAAACGTATATTATTGATTGTAAAGAAAATTGATAGTTATGAGTATTCAAACTACATAATCCAGATCAGCCCAGGGACATAGATTACATGTTATGTAGGTGCCTCATCAGCCGTAGCGTAATCACTGAGACTGATAATTTGTATGCATGTATATAATATATGTGTATGGGCCGGAGGCCTTGAATTACGAATAAACTGTTAAACTGATCAGGATCTATGTTGTTTGTAAGGTCGGAGTTTCGTCACTTTCATATTCTGTTCTGTCACTTTCATGTATCATCTGGTTTAAAAAGGCCGCCAGATTAAGTGTGAAAATAATGCCTGTTTATACCTTGCCCAACTGTTGGATTTGAACTGGAGCGTACAACGGAGTCTTGTATTATTCTTGACTTGCACTGTCTCATTCCATTGACATATTGCCAAATTTGAGCGTATAGTGTAGTGAAGAGCAGAGAAGGTTCCGATACCTTTGTCATGGAAAACATTCAAGCTGTTGTTGAATGATTCCACGCTACTAGTGTCCATGTGGTAGATATAATTTTGCGCTTCCTTATAAACATAGCATTTTCTAACACATGACAGCAACAGTTCTACAGCAACAGGACTTGTAAGTATTTGACGACTGGGGATATAGTTGGGATCTATTTTACACCGAGACTCGGGTGAACAGTCTGTGTGGTCATTTTGGTAATGTTTGACAATACATTCCATTTTTGTTCGAAGTATGGATTGGTCACCATTGCAATTACGCATAGCATATTGCATATGTGTTTTGACCGGCCCAACTTTGTCGGAAAGTTGAATGGACCAGGTTTTGCCCTCTCGGCATTTTGCACCACTTGATATCTGTTTCAGTTGCTTTTCAAGGGATGCGGATGCATGCCATGTGTCATATTGATTTACTGTACCTTGCTGATTTTCTCTGATATATTTGCTAACACTTGTATTACGATCGTGACCATGGCGTCGAACATTAATTTGTTTCAAGGTGGGCATATATTCTTTTTGTGCCCAGAAGCTCATGTCGCTGTGCACATGGGTCGTCAGCACGGCTGACTATTTCGTGATGTATTACTTGTTTAGTATTATACCCAAGACAGGCAACGTCAGTGAATTTGGAGTTTCGCCGAGTACTGTGCCGTGCATCTGTTACCAAGTCTATTGAGTTATCAGGCCCGTTTAACTGAAGCTCTTCGGTTAGAGCAATATCACAGGATGACCGTCTTTCTTCTGATATGTACGTGGGTCATAATAGATATAAGTGGTGCTCATGTATTAGATGTATACCATGCAGGGCCTCGCATGTGGCAAATACGATGTGCGTCGACCGTCAGATTTGTACCGCTATTCCTCGTGTGTTTAGTGCGTCGACCGTCAGATTTGTACCGCTATTCCTCGTGTGTTTAAGGTCAAATATAGGTCAACCTGCAGGCCTTTAAGTAAAGCTGCACGGAACAGTCACAGTTCAATGAACCAAGTAGAGCAGATAACGTGATAATGAAACAGTTCATCATAGACAGACGGATATGTAGCCCAGTGGTAACACGCTGGACTGGTAATCCAGGGATCGCAGGTTCGATCCCCCGTCTGACCCTAATAAAATTAACAAGTCTTTCAGATGGGATGTTAAACCGAGGTCTCGTGTCGGTGCTTTACACCGTGCACGTAAAAGAACCAGAGGAGACTTTGGAATGGGTCTCTGTCTGGATCATTGCGCTATCCTCCAAAAATCTAAAATGACTAACCTTTCAGGAGACGTCGCTCATGTGGGCAACCGGTAGCGACGATAAATAAACGTAAAACACACACTCATCATATATACTCAACAGTACAGTGAGACAGAAGTGCGAAGTATGCAATCCATACACCCAACATATTATTGGAGAATACTAATTTGTGTTACATCCAAAACTTCTTTTCAAAAATATGAACTCGGCAAATTCCGAATCTATAAGTCAGCACAACATTATAAACAGTGAGAACACGCAGGCCACGATCATTAATGAGTACGTAAAGCGCTCGCTAAAGATAAATGTTGCCCATATTTGTAAATTGCTATTTAACAATTAATGGAAACAGGCGATTTGCCAGATATATAGCTACAGGGTATTATAAGATCGTTCTCTAACTATCAAGGCAATCATAATAATCCCGCAAATTATCGTCCAATTATAGAATAACGAACATTATATTCTTACTGAAGCAGGATTCTAGGACTAAACACGCAACATATAGCCATATGTTTGCTTTTGACTGAACAGAATAAGCCCATACTGTATGCCTCCACGCAATTTAACCACGTCCAATGTAGTTCATACCCCCAATGAAAACAATTAACCATCGAGTCATTCCTTAAGTAAAAATACTAGTCAACGGATTCTAAATAGAGATAGATAAATAGATGGATGGATGGAGGGAGTGAGGGACGGAGGGAGGATAGAATGTGGACTAAATATACAATTAAATGAATGAAACGTATTAAATGTTTTTAAAACAGTGTACGTTCTATGTTATATTATTATGTCACAATATGTTACTATGACATCACAACACGTACGTATTTACCAAGTCGATCAGAATGTGTGTAGCGTTCAAATACCGACCATTTACACTGCTCTTAGCAAGTTCTACATGAAATTGATACTGTTACTGGACATGGATGTTGATAAATTCAGCGATTGGGCAAACCTATAATACTTGTCATAATTCTATCTATCTCAGAATGTTATGCTTTGGAATGACGATAGCACCATTTCACAAAATAATGTAAATATGGTCGACATTCATGCGTAATACAAAGCGTTTATCCTGAAGAAAATGCTACATAGTTGCCATGATATCTCACATGTGTGCCTATGCATATTTATTTGTAGACTAATCTTAATTAAATTATCTCTAATCTCTAAAATTATCGCGTGTTTAGTATTGACTTCAATGACAACAAACCGGATGACCGTTATATGAAATTCTACATTCACGTTTGTATACCACAAAAACACTATTAAATTGATTCAATGTTAGTGTTCGATGTATTCAGAAGAATTTGTAGCAGCAATGCATTTATACGTGAACAAATGTATTTTATTTGCTTTTTGCGATGTGATGTCGCTTTAATGTATTTCGTTTCGCTATTAACACCGTTAAAGCAAAGAATCGTGAGTAGTTTTGTGGATATATTTTACGTATTCATTTGGAAACCTTAATAGACAATTGCATTTTATCCTTTAGTATCTTAATACAATTCTGGATGTTAACAGGTTTTGTACAATACATATACTTATATTATTCGGATAAAAATTCACTGGGCTGCTGCATATATATGTATCTTTTAGAAACTAGAAGCAGATAGTGTAACGTTTATTATAATTATACAAATTACAAAGTATTCGATTATACAAACTTTGAGAATGTATGCATTAAAAGTACTCGCTTTCTATATGAGAACATTCTGACAGTCGTTTAAGTTCAATGTGATGAATCTTTATTCTTGTGTTGACATTTTATTAATGTCTTGCTTTCATTTATATTGTTATGCAGGCATTAGGTGACAAATAGGCCCATCGGGCAGATGCATCTTAACGTTGTGTAAATAGTGTGTATTGACTGTCTATGCTTGCATATGTCACTTTAATAAAAAACTTACTTATTTACAGTAACATTTGTTTCACAAGTACTAGATCTATAACAGAGCGTCTAGATTATTGATTGGTGATACGTATTTTTAACGTCACCCCTTGGTTAATCTGGGCGACGCTTCCAGAAATGTATTAGTTATTTTAATTTGTGTTGGCAATTATTGCAGGATACAGATGATGTTCCAAATTCCAGAAGCATCCCTTGTTCTTTTATATGTGTGCTGCATATCACCGATACAAGACACGCTGGTAACACGCTGGACTGGTAATCCAGGGATCGCAGGTTCGATCCCCAGTCTGACCCTAATAAAATTAACAGTCTTTCAGATGGGACGTTAAAACGAGGTCTCGTCTCGGTGCTTTACACCTTGCACGTAAATGAACCAGAGGATATTCTGGAATGGGTCTCTGTCTGTATCATGTACTATCCTCCAAAATCTAAAATAACTAATCTCTTCAGGAGGCGTCGCTCATATGGGCAACCGGTAGCGACGATAAATAAACGTTAAAAAAATACCGATACAAGATACATAGGTTTATAGTCTCTGACTAAACTAATCAACTTAACACGCAACCAATAGAGGAAGACAAGTAACGACAACTGAAATAGTATCCGCATAATTTGATGTTATAATAAACTCGAAATATCATTCATTTAAAGACAAGCTTGAAATGAATTGACTTGTCCCCCGAAGAACACTCTGCACTAGTAATGCATGTAGGCGTTCTCATGCATTCAACACCAAGTAACTGACATGGACTGGTCCATGATATCTTGTAAACCAATAAATTAATAAGAAAATTACATTTGGACCAGTTCATTTATCAAAATGGGTAATTTTAATTTGTGTTGGCAATTATTGCAGGATACAGATGATGTTCCAAATTCCAGAAGCATCCCTTGTTCTTTTATATGTGTGCTGCATATCACCGATACAAGACACGCTGGTAACACGCTGGACTGGTAATCCAGGGATCGCAGGTTCGATCCCCAGTCTGACCCTAATAAAATTAACAGTCTTTCAGATGGGACGTTAAAACGAGGTCTCGTCTCGGTGCTTTACACCTTGCACGTAAATGAACCAGAGGAGATTCTGGAATGGGTCTCTGTCTGTATCATGCACTATCCTCCAAAATCTAAAATAACTAATCTCTTCAGGAGGCGTCGCTCATATGGGCAACCGGTAGCGACGATAAATAAACGTTAAAAAAATACCGATACAAGATACATAGGTTTATAGTCTCTGACTAAACTAATCAACTTAACACGCAACCAATAGAGGAAGACAAGTAACGACAACTGAAATAGTATCCGCATAATTTGATGTTATAATAAACTCGAAATATCATTCATTTAAAGACAAGCTTGAAATGAATTGACTTGTCCCCCGAAGAACACTCTGCACTAGTAATGCATGTAGGCGTTCTCATGCATTCAACACCAAGTAACTGACATGGACTGGTCCATGATATCTTGTAAACCAATAAATTAATAAGAAAATTACATTTGGACCAGTTCATTTATCAAAATGGGTAATTTTGTCTAAAAATAGTAATATTACTGGCACAAGGTGCAGATCCTGATGAGACGGCTTGTTACGAGCCTGCTCATCTGGATCTACATTTTTTGGTAAGCCTATTTAGAGGTATGTGGTGTTGAAAGGGTTAAGCATTAACTTAGTACCATGAATGAATGGTGTTTTACGGCGCATCGACATCTAAGGTCATGTAGCGCGCATTAAAGTTATGTTTATTGTCGAGTGTATGAAATAAAATTCTATATAAGTATATGTATTACGTAAAAATTAATACTAAGAAGTTATAAAGACGTAAGATTAATTACAGGTAATATATGAATGAATGATTACTACAAAGGCATGATTAACAATTGATATCACAGCTTATTATAAATTCCTATTGCCTTGATAAATGATATGATGGACTCTACTTAGTACCAAGTAAATGGAAATGTATACATATTAATTTTATTAAACGTGGTAATTATATGTATCCTGTTTAGCATATTGACATGCACAAACTGTTCTGTAGTGTTTGTTTATTATAATGTCACCCCTATTTAAAGGGCCAGCCACTTCTGACTTATGAGACACCACTTTTTATGAGCAGCAGTACTTCCCGATTCATATGCTTGTATGCCAGGCGCCATGCTGGTAGGCAATCGGTAACCATTATTTAACTAGCTGGCGGCTCACCAACCGGCCATATCAGAACGAACCCATGACAATGTTCGAACCTTCGATCTCCCGCTCCGTAGGCAGCATTAACCACAAGGCCACGGAGACGGCACATGTAATACTAACACAGCTGACATTTAGTTTTGTTGTGTCAGCATTGATTGTTAATATTTAGCTTAGTTCTATTTCTTGTAACCTGATGTAAAATTAGTATGAGCCAATGTACTTTTCGTGTTTGGTCGACTGTTATGAGCAACTTAACGATATCAATCAAGATAAATTAACTTGAAAGATGGAAACGATGGAAACGATTCGTTCGTGTAGGTTTTCTTATTTCTTCCGCTTTCATTTCTTCGTCATTTCTCCACTCGCTTTATTTTTTTAAAGGCTATAAAATTGTTTCTGTGACTGTTAGATATACTTATGAACTGTTCATATGAGACTGCTTGATATATCTTATGAACTGTTCATATGACTGCTTGATATATTGTATGAACTGTTCATATGTCTGCTTGATATAGTGTATGAACTGTTCATATGTCTGCTTGATATAGTGTATGAACTGTTCATATGTCTGCTTGATATAGTGTATGAACTGTTCATATGTCTGCTTGATATAGTGTATGAACTGTTCATATGTCTGCTTGATATAGTGTATGAACTGTTCATATGTCTGCTTGATATAGTGTATGAACTGTTCATATGTCTGCTTCATATAGTGTATGAACTGTTCATATGTCTGCTTGATATAGTGTATGAACTGTTCATATGTCTGCTTGATATAGTGTATGAACTGTTCATATGTCTGCTTGATATAGTGTATGAACTGTTCATATGTCTGCTTGATATAGTGTATGAACTGTTCATATGTCTGCTTGATATAGTGTATGAACTGTTCATATGTCTGCTTGATATAGTGTATGAACTGTTCATATGTCTGCTTGATATAGTGTATGAACTGTTCATATGTCTGCTTGATATAGTGTATGAACTGTTCATATGTCTGCTTGATATAGTGTATGAACTGTTCATATGTCTGCTTGATATAGTGTATGAACTGTTCATATGTCTGCTTGATATAGTGTATGAACTGTTCATATGTCTGCTTGATATACTGTATGAACTGTTCATATGTCTGCTTGATATAGTGTATGAACTGTTCATATGTCTGCTTGATATAGAGTATGAACTGTTCACATGTCTGCTTGATATATTATATGAACTGTTCATATGTCTGCTTGATATAGTGTATGAACTGTTCATATGTCTGCTTGATATAGTGTATGAACTGTTCATATAACCACTGGAACGGACGTACAAAATAGTAATATGTATAAATATGTATATAAGTGTATACCTTGTCACTCCCTGTATAATACATGTATATAGTCAATGTATATTGATGTATGTTTATAATGTTTTGCTCTAAATATATACACTTATACAAACACCAATTTTGCAAATATAATCAATTAAATAAACAACTGCTGTCTTAACAAATATCTTTGTTGGTACTAAAATCAATTGAATTAATAATACATTTGATTTCTTATTCCAAAACATTAAAACGAAAAGTAGATAATGTTGTATAATAATAATAATAATAATAAAGAAATAAAAGTATCTATGTACAAATGCATAACAAAGAAATGATAACTGTATAAGATAATAGATTGTATATTGTTAAAATATAATTATGTTGTATATATGACGATGAACTATAACTAAGTACAAATGACTAAAGCATTATTTTATTCAGATCTAAGTTATGTATGCAATTCTACAACTAAATTTATGAAATCCAACTCCTTTGTTAATAATAATAATAATAATAATAATAATAATAATAATAATAAAGACTTTAGAACTCATTTAGCAAATGTTAATCTACCATGAGGCACTCAACACATATGTTAATCTACCATGAGGCACTCAACACATATGTTAATCTACCATGAGGCACTCAACACATATGTTAATCTACCATGAGGCACTCAACACATATGTTAATCTACCATGAGGCACTCAACACATATGTTAATCTACCATGAGGCACTCAACACATATGTTAATCTACCATGAGGCACTCAACACATATGTTAATCTACCATGAGGCACTCAACACATATGTTAATCTACCATGAGGCACTCAACACATATGTTAATCTACCATGAGGCACTCAACACATATGTTAATCTACCATGAGGCACTCAACACATATGTTAATCTACCATGAGGCACTCAACACATATGTTAATCTACCATGAGGCACTCAACACATATGTTAATCTACCATGAGGCACTCAACACATATGTTAATCTACCATGAGGCACTCAACACATATGTTAATCTACCATGAGGCACTCAACACATATGTTAATCTACCATGAGGCACTCAACACATATGTTAATCTACCATGAGGCACTCAACACATATGTTAATCTACCATGAGGCACTCAACACATATGTTAATCTACCATGAGGCACTCAACACATATGTTAATCTACCATGAGGCAACACATATGTTAATCTACCATGAGGCACTCAACACATATGTTAATCTACCATGAGGCACTCAACACATATGTTAATCTACCATGAGGCACTCAACACATATGTTAATCTACCATGAGGCACTCAACACATATGTTAATCTACCATGAGGCACTCAACACATATGTTAATCTACCATGAGGCACTCAACACATATGTTAATCTACCATGAGGCACTCAACACATATGTTAATCTACCATGAGGCACTCAACACATATGTTAATCTACCATGAGGCACTCAACACATATGTTAATCTACCATGAGGCACTCAACACATATGTTAATCTACCATGAGGCACTCAACACATATGTTAATCTACCATGAGGCACTCAACACTAATCCATGAGGCACTCAACACATATGTTAATCTACCATGAGGCACTCAACACATATGTTAATCTACCATGAGGCACTCAACACATATGTTAATCTACCATGAGGCACTCAACACATATGTTAATCTACCATGAGGCACTCAACACATATGTTAATCTACCATGAGGCACTCAACACATATGTTAATCTACCATGAGGCACTCAACTCATATGTTAATCTACCATGAGGCACTCAACACATATGTTAATCTACCATGAGGCACTCAACACATATGTTAATCTACCATGAGGCACTCAACACATATGTTAATCTACCATGAGGCACTCAACACATATGTTAATCTACCATGAGGCACTCAACACATATGTTAATCTACCATGAGGCACTCAACACATATGCAAATGATAAGACTATAAGTGAAAACTGGACATTGGATTTGTATGGTAATGTTAAAGCTGAAAAGTAATCAAATATGTTATGGAATATGATGATATATGGAATTGTCTAGTAGAGAACAGGGGAATGAGACAATTAATGACAATACATCTATATAACAATATGCAGATATGACTTAAAAGGGTATCTTGAAAATAATTATGAACTCAACTTTAAGACAGACATTCTCAGAATCTAGTAAATATAGCAATGGTAATGCACATATGTAGTACAGACTGTGTACACTATCATCTGGAGTAATACTAGTAGAATATAGGCAAGCTTTGTAATGCATTATGACATTAATCATATAATTGACCTTTTTCCCCAAGAAAGAAAAGTAATGATTTAAAATAGGGACTGCTTTAATGTTTACCAATGCCATTGGGAGGTGCTAAGCATCATCAGAATGTCATTGGGAGGTGCTAAGCATCATCATAATGCCATTGGGGGTGCTAAACATCATCAGAATGCCATTGGGAGTTGCTAAGCACCATCAGAATGTCATTGGGAGGTGCTAAGTACCATCAAAATGCCATTGGGAGGTGCTAAGCACCATCAGAATGTCTTTGGGAGGTGCTAAGCATATTCAGAATCCCATTGGGAGGTGCTAAGCATCATCAGAATGTCATTGGGAGGTGCTAAACATCATTAGAATGTCATTGGGAGGTGCTAAACATCATCAGAATGCCATTGAGAGGTGCTAAGCATCACCAGAATGCCATTGGGAGGTGCTAAGCATCATCAGAATCCAATTGTGAGGTGCTAAACATCATCAGAATGCCATTGTGAGGTGCTAAACATCATCAGAATGCTATTGGGAGGTGCTAAGCATCACCAGAAAGCTATTGGGAGGTGCTAAGCATCATCAGAATGCTATTGGGAGGTGCTAAGCATCATCAGAATACCATTGGGAGGTGCTAAGCATCATCAGAATGCTATTGGGAGGTGCTCAGCATCATCAGAATGCTATTGGGAGGTGCTAAGCATCACCAGAATGCTATTGTGAGGTGCTAAACATCATCAGAATGCAATTGGGAGGTGCTAAGCATCATCAGAATGCTATTGGGAGGTGCTAAGCATCATCAGAATGCCATTGGGAGGTGCTAAGCATCATCAGAAAGCTATTGGGAGGTGCTAAGCATCATCAGAATGCTATTGGGAGGTGCTAATCATCATCAGAATGCTATTGGGAGGTGCTAAGCATCATCAGAATGCTATTGGGAGGTGCTAAACACCATCAAAATGCTATTGTGAGGAGCTAAGCATCATCAGAATGCCATTGGGAGGTGATAAGCATCATCAGAATGCTATTGGGAGGTGTTAAGCATCATCAGAATGCCATTGGGAGGGGCTAAGCATCATCAGAATGCCATTGCGAGGTGCTAAGCATCATCAGAATGCTATTAGGAGGTGCTAAGCATCATCAGAATGATATTGGGAGGTGCTAAGCATCATCAGATTGCTATTGGGAGGTGCTAAGCACCATCAGAATGCCATTGGGAGGTGCTAAGCATCATCATAATGCCATTGGGGGTGCTAAACATCATCAGAATGCCATTGGGAGTTGCTAAGCACCATCAGAATGTCATTGGGAGGTGCTAAGTACCATCAAAATACCATTGGGAGGTGCTAAGCACCATCAGAATGTCTTTGGGAGGTGCTAAGCATATTCAGAATCCCATTGGGAGGTGCTAAGCATCATCAGAATGTTATTGGGAGGTGCTAAACATCATCAGAATGCCATTGGGAGGTGCTAAACATCATCAGAATGCCATTGGGAGGTGCTAAGCATCATCAGAATGCTATTGGGAGGTGCTAAGCATCATCAGAATGCCATTGGTAGGTGCTAAGCATCATCAGAATGCTATTGGGAGGTGCTAAGCATTATCAGAATGCCATTGGGAGGTGCTAAGCATCATTAGAATGCTATTGGGAGGTGCTAAGCATCATCAGATTGCCATTGGGAGGTGCTAAGCATCATCAGAATGTCATTTGGAGGTGCTAAGCATCATCAGAATGCTATTGGGAGGTGCTAAGCATCATCAGATTGCTATTGGGAGGTGCTAAGAATCATCAGCATGCTATTGGGAGGTGCTAAGCATCATCAGAATGCTATTGGGAGGTACTAAGCATCATCAGAATGCCATTGGGAGGTGCTAAGCATCATCAGAATGCTATTGGGAGGTGCTAAACACCATCAGAATGCTATTGTGAGGTGCTAAGCATCATCAGAATGCCATTGGTAGGTGCTAAACATCATCAGAATGTTATTGGGAGGTGCTAAGCATCATCAGAATGCTATTGGGAGGTGCTAAGCATCATCAGCATGCCATTGGGAGGTGCTAACCTTCGTCATAATGCCATCGTGAGTTGCTAAACATCATCAGAATGCCATTGGGAGGTGCTAACATCGTCATAATGCCATTGGGAGGTGCTAAACATCATCAGAATGCCATTGGGAGGTGCTAAACATCACCAGAATGCCATTGGGAGGTGCTAAACATCGTCATAATGCCATTGGTGTTGCTAAACATCATCATAATGCCATTTGGAAGTGCTAAACATCGTCATAATGCCTTTGGGAGTTGCTAAACATCATTAGAATGCCATTGGGAGGTCCTACGCATCATCAGAATGCCAGTGGGAGGTGCTAAGCATCATCAGAATGCCATTGGGAGGTGCTAAGCATCATCAGAATGCCATTGGGAGGTGCTAAGCACCATTAGAATGCCATTGGGAGGTGCTAAACATCATCATAATGCCATTTGGAGGTGCTAAACATCACCATAATGCCATTGCGAGGTGCTACGCATCATCAGAATCCCATTGGGAGGTGCTAAACATCGTCATAATGCCATTGGGAGGTGCTAAACATCATCAGAATGCCATTGGGAGGTGCTAAACATCATCAGAATGCCATTGGGAGGTGCTAAACATCACCAGAATCATCCCAGTGGGAGGCACTATTGTATATTAGCTAAATTACTCTTTAGATTGTTCTTACACCAGGATTTTTCAGGTCAATGATGAGGAATCTGTATCATTAATGTCAGGTCCTATATAGCCTACTGCATCACGAAGTTTCGTTTATTGCGTAGACTATCGAAGCATAATAGATAGCTGATAGGTGATATATCAAAGTTCCGTAGTTAATGAGATCAGCCAACCCACGGATTGGTGATGTATTTATTTAGTCATTGCGATTTGCATTAAACTTAGGGCCAGGCCAGTGGTCAACGCATTGTGCTGTAAATTCACGGAACGGATGTTCGATCACTCGTCCCACTATAATAATAATTATTACAAGCCTTGCAGATGTTGCTCTAAGTCGAATGCAGCGGTTCTATATGATGGCGGACTTAGTTCAAAGAATGCAATTGCCACTAGCTAAATCAATCATACATTGCCAAATATATGTTGTCATCATTTAAATTAATGATTTAAGATATGTTTCAAAATAGTCAAAATAAGATCAGGATTTTTAAAACAATGTCCAAGTACATAACATGACGTAGACAATATTGCTCCCATGGGATGTGCTTGCATAATCTTGGCACCAGCCATTTATTCTTCGTATTGACTTATGTGTCTTCTTTGGTGCATTGTGATCATTTTGATATGCAACAACCCATAATTTAAACAATAATTAAACAGTTTGCAATATATTAGGTCTGTCTAATAAAAGGGCCGAAAAACGCAATTATCCCCCTTTGAAAAAAATGGCACCAAAACGTATCTATTTCCTACATGTACAAAGATTACCAAAAAATGCTTGCCCCAAGATATTGCAACAAATCCCACGACACAACATAAATAAGAAGACTATATACAGATATTACAACAGATCCCATGACACAACATAAATAAGAAGACTATATACTGATATTACAACAGATCCCATGACACAACATAAATAAGAAGACTATATACTGATATTACAACAGATCCCACGACACAACATAATATAATAACATAAGAGACGAGCTTGTAAATTCATTCTGGGCCAAGATTATATTTCTTTGCGTGAATCAATGTCTGAAATTAATATAATGACTTTTGACCAACGGATTATTTTTCAAAGATCAGTAACAATGTACAAAAGTATGAACAATTTTGTACCTAATTATTTGAATGAACATTTTCAATTAAGACATTACAATTCAGTTACTTCAGATATGACATTGAGAAATGTTTCAAATATGGATCTCTATATTCCAAGACCTAGATGTGAAATGTATAAGAAATCATTAGAATACTCTGGTCCAAAGATATGGAATTGTCTACCATTTGAAATTAAGACATCCAGATCTTTAAATATATTCAAGACAAAAGAACATGTAAAGTATGGATACAACGTTTTAATTGGTAGACACTAGACAGTTATATATATATAATGATTGTAAATCAATATGCTTATGTCGTTTTGTATTTCTATCAAAGTACCTGATTTACTTAGGCTGTTGTTTAAGTTACATTGTACAACATTATGCATGTATATGGTACGGCATAACTATGTTATAATTATTGTGTATGTACATTTATTCTATAGTGTTAACACATTGAAGAGGGCCCTAAGGAGGATTAGTTCAAAACTAATTAGGTCACCCTCTATAAATAAAGAAATCTATCTAAATAAGAAGACTATATACAGATAGTACAACAAATCCCACGACACAACATAAATAAGAAGACTATATACGGATATTGCAACAAATACAATTGGGATATAAATGTCTCTTTATGCAAACCAGATGGAAAGTTAAATTGTATCACTTTCCCAACTGATACAGCTGTCGTCATCACAAGCGAATATTGTGCCAAGAGATCTTATCATTCGTTTCCTTTTGACCTTTCCTGGAACTTATTCATGCATTTATGGACCGAAATAAACCAGCGTTAATTGGAAATACTGTGCAACGTGTATTGTAAAGTATTCTTATAATGAACTTTTTATCATCACGCGACAGTTTAGCTTCTACGTGGTGTCATATTGCTACATCAGCTATCATCACGCGACAGTTTAGCTTCTACGTGGTGGCATATTGTTACATCAGCTATCACCACGCGACAGTTTAGCTTCTACATGGTGTCACATTATTACATCAGCTATCATCACGCGACAGTTTAGCTTCTACGTGGTGGCATATTGTTACATCAGTTATCATCACGAGACAGCTTAGCTTCTACGTGGTGACATATTTTTACATCAGCTATCATCACGAGACAGTTTGGCTTCTACGTGGTGGCATATTGTTACATCAGTTATCATCACGAGACAGCTTAGCTTCTACGTGGTGGCATATTGTTACATCACCTATCATCACGCGACAGTTTAGCTTCTACGTGGTGGCATATTGTTTATCATCACGAGACAGTTTAGCTTCTACGTGGTGGCATATTGTTTATCATCACGCGACAGTTTAGCTTCTACGTGGTGGCATATTGTTACATCAGCTTAAGAAACATGTGGGGTGCATTGCATGGCCGGGGTGATTAGTTTCGTATTCAAAGCTGTATTGTTGTACATATGCAAATACGAAACAAATATATATTTGAGTACTCGTTGGATTAGCACACTATTGCCCGCCTTTCATTTGCTTATCATATACTAACTTACATGTATGTCCAGTGCTCCTTGCGCACACCTTGATTTAAGGATTTGCAGCTGACAATGGATGACCACAAACTCATGTATGTAATCTCTAACTTTGAACATGCTCTATTAAGTGTCAACACTTGCTTCAGTTAGCGCAGTGGTTAGCGCGCTCGCTTCTCACCAATGCAACCCGGGTTCGATCCTCGGACCAGGAAGTATGTGATATGGTACGGTGGTCGCCAAATCAGACAGGTGGGTTTTCTCCGGATACTCCGGTTTCCTCCCACACTAAAGTCCACATATACGCTTTCATCCGCGCCAACCAGAGTGATTAATATAAGTTATTAAAACGTGTTTTGCAATCGTTGTAAAATAAATAAAGTTTTAAAAAACACTTGCTTCTCAATACTAAAACTTAGATCCAATCTATTATTCTCTTAGATAATGTGTTATGTATTAACAATGCGGTAGTGTTCGATATTCGAAATGAACCTATCTGCCCAAAAACGAACGGATCTGCCCACTCATGAACTGATCTGCCCACGCATGAACTAAATGAACTGATCTGCCCACGCATGAACTGATCTGTCCACGAATGAAATGATCTGCCCACGAATGAACTAAATGAACTGATCTGCCCACAAATGAACGTACCTGCCCACCACACACATGAACTGATCTGCCCACAAATGAACTGATCTGCCCACAAATGAAATGATCTGTCCACGAATGAACTTACCTGCCCACAAATGAACTGATCTGCTCACAATCTGATCTGCCTATGTATAAATTGATGTTTCCATTAGAAGAAAAAAATCGCAAATAGATACTTCATTTTCAAGAGACAATAGCATTGTTTTAAATAAATAATTAGTCAAAAACACTAAATATACATAAATAGATTCCATTGCAGAGGGGAATACTTGTCACTTGTGAAAACCTCCCAATTATACAGACCAAGATTAGTGTATAATATTATGATCTTCAGCTATTTGATTTATCGTGCTTAATCTCAGACAGCTGCCGGCAATGACAATTCCAAGACATGGAATTTGCATATTAACAGCTATTTACATTATATAGGAACAAGTCATCATCGATAATCAAAGAAGCCAATTGATTATTTATATCATTAATGAATGAAGATATTCTGTGAAATAGTGTTCTATCGTGTTATCTGGATACATAAAATGTATAAATTTTGTGGTTCAGTGATTGTCGTCAATTTTATTTTATCGCTTTAACCTTTTTCCACTGCCTCAAGAGAGTGATTTCACGAATTGGTGATTTTTACGTTGACACCGGCACGTTCATAATTATGATCCATAGACATTCAATAGATTTTCACATCGTGTTTCGCTGTTAGTATTGTCGTGTGGAAGTCGCGGTAACGCAGTGGTAGCACATTCGCTTTAGGTGCGAAAGGCCCGGAGTTCCTGCCCCGCTGTAGCCGTTACGAATGTACCCTTAGGTAATGCATTTAAAGTCCACGTTGCCTCTTCTCTCTCCCCCAT
The DNA here is from genome assembly GCA_014843695.1 of Archivesica marissinica. Classification (NCBI taxonomy): domain Eukaryota; kingdom Metazoa; phylum Mollusca; class Bivalvia; order Venerida; family Vesicomyidae; genus Archivesica; species Archivesica marissinica. The sequence continues at coordinate 77,216,482 of CM026386.1, read as the reverse complement.
GTTGTGATTCCATCAAGAATGAGATCTCGAGAGTAATTAATATAAGTTATAAGAACTTATTTCGCAATAGAGCTGAGATAAATGTGTATACACTAAACTAGTCTTATCCTTAAAGCAGCATTACATCGTATGAAATAAAAGATATTTGAAAAATTCAGTTTTTGCGTATGGGTAGCAATGCTGCTAAACAGTCTAACATTATACTTTGTATGCTTATATTCATTTGTGTTTTTTTGCGATAAAACAAACTCGAAACCGAAAGTAGGACTTTCGGAGTCGATCAGTCACGCACTTGTTTACAACCGGAACGCATCGTCCGCACTTGTTTACATTCATAATGCATCGACCCCATTTGTCCCACGTTGTCTCTTTTAATTAAATTACTTGATATGTTGATTCATACCTTTGTTAGCTAAGTATTTTAGGGACAGTTCTACATCCCCGCGAGGGGTTCGACATTAGAGGAAGATAGATAGATAGTATTTCATGTTCAAAATATATACGTTGTTTTCTACATCCTCTGTTGTTTCACGCATGCGCGCTGTGCGTGTTTACATTTCGTGTGTTGATAAACAAATTCGCGTATACGATGATTTAATTTTTTTTGAATATTATCGTTTCTGAGCGATTTGTCGATTTTTTCAAACACATTAGTATTTATATTTTACCCAAAACATCCTTTATTACGATGTAATGCTGCTTTAAGCTGAAATAAAACTGAATGTAAACATAGACTGAATACTTCATGCATATCTTGTTCAATCTCGTGCATGTGCATATTATGTATTGAGATGCTATTCTGGTACGGGCCGTTGTCCCTGGTACGGGCCGTTGTCTAATGTTGTTAAACAAATTCGCGTATACGACGGTTTAAATTTATTGGAATGTTATCGTTTCTGAGCGACTATTTCGATTTTTGTAAACACACACACATTAGTATTTATATTTTACCCAAAACATTCTATATTACGATGTAATGCTGCTTTAAGGTAAACATCCTATATTACGATGTAATGCTGCTTTAAGGTAAACATCCTATATTACGATGTAATGCTGCTTTAAGGTAAACATCCTATATTACGATGTAATGCTGCTTTAAGGTAAACATCCTATATTACGATGTAATGCTGCTTTAAGGTAAACATCCTATATTACGATGTAATGCTGCTTTAAGGTAAACATCCTATATTACGATGTAATGCTGCTTTAAGGTAAACATCCTTTATTACGATGTAATGCTGCTTTAAGGTAAACATCCTATATTACGATGTAATGCTGCTTTAAGGTAAACATCCTTTATTACGATGTAATGCTGCTTTAAGGTAAACATCCTATATTACGATGTAATGCTGCTTTAAGGTAAACATCCTATATTACGATGTAATGCTGCTTTAAGGTAAACATCCTATATTACGATGTAATGCTGCTTTAAGTAAACATCCTATATTACGATGTAATGCTGCTTTAAGGTAAACATCCTTTATTACGATGTAATGCTGCTTTAAGGTAAACATCCTATATTACGATGTAATGCTGCTTTAAGGTAAACATCCTTTATTACGATGTAATGCTGCTTTAAGGTAAACATCCTATATTACGATGTAATGCTGCTTTAAGGTAAACATCCTATATTACGATGTAATGCTGCTTTAAGGTAAACATCCTTTATTACGATGTAATGCTGCTTTAAGGTAAACATCCTATATTACGATGTAATGCTGCTTTAAGGTAAACATCCTTTATTACGATGTAATGCTGCTTTAAGGTAAACATCCTATATTACGATGTAATGCTGCTTTAAGGTAAACATCCTATATTACGATGTAATGCTGCTTTAAGGTAAACATCCTATATTACGATGTAATGCTGCTTTAAGGTAAACATCCTATATTACGATGTAATGCTGCTTTAAGGTAAACATCCTTTATTACGATGTAATGCTGCTTTAAGGTAAACATCCTATATTACGATGTAATGCTGCTTTAAGGTAAACATCCTATATTACGATGTAATGCTGCTTTAAGGTAAACATCCTATATTACGATGTAATGCTGCTTTAAGGTAAACATCCTATATTACGATGTAATGCTGCTTTAAGGTACATCCTATATTACGATGTAATGCTGCTTTAAGGTAAACATCCTATATTACGATGTAATGCTGCTTTAAGGTAAACATCCTATATTACGATGTAATGCTGCTTTAAGGTAAACATCCTATATTACGATGTAATGCTGCTTTAAGGTAAACATCCTATATTACGATGTAATGCTGCTTTAAGGTAAACATCCTATATTACGATGTAATGCTGCTTTAAGGTAAACATCCTATATTACGATGTAATGCTGCTTTAAGGTAAACATCCTATATTACGATGTAATGCTGCTTTAAGGTAAACATCCTATATTACGATGTAATGCTGCTTTAAGGTAAACATCCTATATTACGATGTAATGCTGCTTTAAGGTAAACATCCTATATTACGATGTAATGCTGCTTTAAGGTAAACATCCTATATTACGATGTAATGCTGCTTTAAGGTAAACATCCTATATTACGATGTAATGCTGCTTTAAGGTAAACATCCTATATTACGATGTAATGCTGCTTTAAGGTAAACATCCTATATTACGATGTAATGCTGCTTTAAGGTAAACATCCTATATTACGATGTAATGCTGCTTTAAGGTAAACATCCTATATTACGATGTAATGCTGCTTTAAGGTAAACATCCTATATTACGATGTAATGCTGCTTTAAGGTAAACATCCTATATTACGATGTAATGCTGCTTTAAGGTAAACATCCTATATTACGATGTAATGCTGCTTTAAGGTAACATCCTTTATTACGATGTAATGCTGCTTTAAGGTAAACATCCTTTATTACGATGTAATGCTGCTTTAAGGTAAACATCCTTTATTACGATGTAATGCTGCTTTAAGGTAAACATCCTATATTACGATGTAATGCTGCTTTAAGGTAAACATCCTATATTACGATGTAATGCTGCTTTAAGGTAAACATCCTATATTACGATGTAATGCTGCTTTAAGGTAAACATCCTATATTACGATGTAATGCTGCTTTAAGGTAAACATCCTATATTACGATGTAATGCTGCTTTAAGGTAAACATCCTATATTACGATGTAATGCTGCTTTAAGGTAAACATCCTATATTACGTGTAATGCTGCTTTAAGGTAAACATCCTATATAACCAAAAACACCAATACGATGTAATGCTGCTTTAAGTTAAACATCCTATATTACGATGTAATGCTGCTTTAAGGTAAACATCCTATATTACGGTGTAATGCTGCTTTAAGGTAAACATCCTATATTACGATGTAATGCTGCTTTAAGGTAAACATCCTATATTACGATGTAATGCTGCTTTAAGCAATTCAACATATTAAACTGACCTTCATGTTTATTAAGACTCTTGTACAGATGCACTGCACATAGGTCAACCGTATGCCCAGCTTTTAGGAATCGTGAGGCACGCGAAGGGTATATAATTTTTATTTTAAACCGTATATACCATGCCTAGCCCGGAACTATCACATAATAATTACTGCACCATTATCCAATCAAAATACTGGAAACGAGAAGCGTAATAAACGTGTGTATACTGGAGCTATAATCTATTAGACATTTCAATGATATACAATCACTTGGTGCGTGTTTCCAGAAAGTGAACTGGTGACATTTGCGTATCGGTATTCGGTCATCTAAGGTTTGCATGTGAATAACTTCTAGTCACTCTCTTTTATAGGAGATAAAATCATATTAATAGGTAAAGTGATCATGTTTGCATTTAATACGCTTGATTGAACTTTTAGTTTATACAAATTTATTTTAGCTCGATTGGGAAACAAGTTATTTCAACTTATATTAATCACTCTCGAGACCTCATTCCTGGTGGAATCCATCGCCACGAGGGAGAGAGAAGAGGCAATATGGAATTTAAATGCCTTGCCTAAGGGCACAATCGTAACGGCTCCAGCGGGGCTCGAACTCCAGACCGTTCGCACCTGAAGCGAACACGCATCCACTGCGCTATCACGACTTCCACGTGATTAAACTCAGATTGCATAACATCATTTAAAATAGCACAATTTCACTCATATGTAAATTCAACATGGCGTCAAAAACAGGAACTAAGTTGCGGACACCAATCATATTTCATGTACCATAAATGTCTTTTCCGGTATTGTCACATGATTGACACGTGACCTTATAAAGCTAAGTATTAGACTTCCTCCATTACAAATTACAGACGGATCTGTAGTCCAGTGGTAATACGCTGGACTTGTAATCCAAGGATCGCAGGTTCGATCCCCGTCTGACCATAATACAATTAACAGTCTTTCAGATGGGACGTTAAACCGAGGTCTCGTGTCGGTGCTGTACACAGTGCACGTAAAAGAACCAGAGGAGACTCTGGAATGTGTCCCTGTCTGTATCACTGCACTATCCTCCAAAAATCTAAAATTACTAATCTCTTCAGGAGGCGTCGCTCATATGGGCAACCGGTAGCGACGATAAATAAACGTAAAAACACACACGCTATTGTACTCTGATGCCTGTCACAGTCTCTCCCTCCCCTGGAGTCTGATAACGTACAGTATTCGGACCAGGAAATATGTGAGATGGTACGATGGTCGCCAGATCGGACAGGTGGGTTTTCTCCGGGTACTCCGGTTTCCTCCCCACACGAATGACCACATTTACGCTTTCATCCACGCCAACAAGAGTGATTAATATAAGTTGATAGAACTTGCTTCGCAATCGTTGTAAAATAAATAAAGTTTAAACTTACAAGTTACTCAATGTTCTTGCTGTTAATCAATTTACTTATCCTGCGCAATGCTGTCTGGGAACATGTGAATAAAAAGTAAAGTGTTTGTTTATTATAGTGTCACCCCTATTTAAAGGGCCAGCCATTTCTGACGTATAAAACACCTCTTTTTATGAACATCATTACTTCCTGAATCCTATTCTTTTATGCCAGGCGCCAGGGTGATAGCCAATCTGTAACCATTATTTAACTAGTTGGCGGCTCACCAACCGGCAATATCAGAACGAACCCTGATGGAAATTCGAACCTTCGACCTCCCGCTCCGTAGGCAGACGCCTTAATTATGCTTTGCAGTTGCTGGTTTTGCATTGAATTGTATCACATAACTGTGCGTGTATTCAATTTCATACAGCCATCACATAATTATGTTCACAGGATCTTCAACTCGTGGTGATTTTATGCCAGGTTTTATGAAAATTCGTTTCATAAAATAATATAAGATCGATCATAAATGTGTGTACTTCATCATAAATGATTTCATCATAAATGTGTGTACTTCATCATAAATGTGTGTACTTCATCATAAATGTGTGTACTTCATCATAAATGTGTGTATTTCATCATAGATGTGTGTACTTCATCATAAATGTGTGTACTTCATCATAAATGTGTGTATTTTCATAAATGTGTGTATTTCATCATAAATGTGTGTATTTTATCATAAACTCGTGGTGATTTCATGCCAGGTTTTATGAAAATTCGTTTCATAAATGATCGATCATAAATGTGTGTACTTCAACATAAATGTGTGTATTTCATCATAAATGTGTGTCTTTCATCATAAATGTGTGTATTTCATCATAAATGATTTCATCATAAATGTGTGTATTTCATCATAAATGTGTGTTTTCATCATAAATATGTGTATTTCATCATAAATGTGTGTATTTCACCATAAATGTGTGTATTTCATCATAAATGTGTGTATTTCACCATAAATGTGTGTATTTCATCATAAATGTGTGTATTTCATCATAAATGTGTGTACTTCATCATATATGATTTCATCATAAATGTGTGTATTTCATCATAAATGTGTGTACTTCATCATATATGATTTCATCATAAATGTGTGTATTTCATCATAAATGTGTGTATTTCACCATAAATGATTTCATCATAAATGTATGTATTTCATCATAAATGTGTGTATTTCATCATAAATGTGTGTATTTCACCATAAATGTGTGTATTTCACCATAAATGTGTGTATTTCATCATAAATGATTTCATCATAAATGTGTGTTTTCATCATAAATATGTGTATTTCATCATAAATGTGTGTACTTCATCATAAATGATTTCATCATAAATGTGTGTATTTCATCATAAATGTGTGTATTTCATCATAAATGATTTCATCATAAATGTGTGTATTTCACCATAAATGTGTGTATTTCACCATAAATGTGTGTATTTCATCATAAATGATTTCATCATAAATGTGTGTATTTCATCATAAATGATTTCATCATATATGTGTGTATTTCATCATAAATGTGTGTATTTCATCATAAATGATTTCATCATATATGTGTGTATTTCACCATAAATGTGTGTATTTCATCATAAATGATTTCATCATAAATGTGTGTATTTCATCATAGATGTGTGTACTTCATCATAAATGTGTGTACTTCATCATAAATGTGTGTACTTCATCATAAATGTGTGTATTTCATCATAAATGTATTTCATCATAAATGTGTGTATTTCATCATAAACTCGTGGTGATTTCATGCCAGGTTTTATGAAAATTCGTTTCATAAATGATCGATCATAAATGTGTGTACTTCATCATAAATGTGTGTACTTCATCATAAATGTGTGTATTTCATCATACATGTGTGTATTTCATCATAAATGTGTGTATTTCACCATAAATGTGTGTATTTCATCATAAATGATTTCACCATAAATGTGTGTATTTCATCATAAATGTGTGTACTTCATCATAAATGATTTCATCATAAATGTGTGTACTTCATCATAAATGATTTCATCATAAATATGTGTACTTCATCATAAATGATTTCATCATAAATGTGTGTATTTCATCATAAATTATTTCATCATAAATGTGTGTATTTCATCATAAATGTGTGTACTTCAT
>CM026386.1:77181553-77206004 GCA_014843695.1 Archivesica marissinica | reverse complement strand
TCTCTATCTCGATCTCTCTCTCTATATATCTCTTTGTAGAAATACAACAATGTGTGTGTATCACGAACGCTAACTAATAACAGTATAAATTTATCTCTCTCCCTCCTCTCTCCCTCACTTCTCGTCTCCCCCCTCTCTCTCGATCTCTCTCTATATATATATATATCTTTGTAGAAATACAACAATATTGGAATACCAAAGCATCAAACATCAACACACCTGTCCTCGAATATGCAGCTCGGGGCAAACATCCAGAAATTTCTACACCAACATAAAGTAAATTTTATTAAATTTCGTTTTTCCTGGAAAATGCCACTCACTTGCAGACTACGTTCGGGCCGACCATTGCCTGTGATATAATGTATTTCATTGAATAAACATATTTGGTACACATATACTCCCACCATAAACAACTGTACACTTTTATATTGAGTGTTACTTTTTCGTTACACATTTTAGAATTATGGATTTTACTAGAAAATAATCCTTCACGCTTTTGCACTACTTTACCCAATATTTAAGAGCATATACGTCCAAATTGGCCTACAGATTTTTTTATATAAATTTTACCTCCGAGGCAAGTGCACAGTTTCTATTTGGTGGCATTATATATTGATAGATTCATAGTACACCAACAGGCTGTCATGCGGTTCTCACCCTATAACCAAATCACAATTAAGTACGCTCTGATTGTTCCATTTTGTCCAGCTTTCTTGTCGTTTATTTGTGGACTTTTAGCTTCGGGTTTTGTTGTTCGTTTGTTGTTGCATTTTTGGAGTAAGGTTAAAGCGACATTACATTGCAAAAAGCAAATAAACTGCATTTTTTCACGTATAAATTCATTGCTACTACAAATTCTTCCGAATACATTCGAACACTAACATTGAATCAATAAACGATGTTTTTGTGGTCTGCAAACTTCAAAAGTGAAAGTAGGATTTCATATAACGGTCATCCGCGCTCCTGGATTGACGTTTCTTTGTCATTGGGGATATGTAGCATCATGTGGGCATATATGAGAGAAAAGACATTGACCTAAATGATGATAACCATCGAACTTTGCAATGTGAGACTATGTGGTTCCATAGGAACTCAATCTGCCTCGTAAGCTATGGATGAAGAGAGCGAACATGGACAGAGGAAAGAGGCTAAAATCCACAATGCTTCACCTCTTTCCGTCATGGCGACAGATTCAATCGAGAATTGTGCTTGTAGCCTGTATATTAGCCAAACTTCGCTACGAACACAAACTAAATGTGTATAAATGTTCGCTATATTCTGTATAATTAGCCAAACATCGCAACGAACACAAACTAAATGTGTATAAATGTTCCCTCAAATTCTATATATTAGCCAAACATCGCAACAAACACAAACTAAATGTGTATAAATGTTCGCTCTATTCTATATATTAGCCAAACATCGCAACAAACACAAACTAAATGTGTATAAATGTTCGCTCTCTTCTGTATATTAGCCAAAAATCGCAACGAACACAAACTAAATGTGTATAAATGTTCGCTCTGTTCTGTATATTAGCCAAACATCGCAACGAACACAAACTAAATGTGTATAAATGTTCCCTCAAATTCTATATATTAGCCAAACATCGCAACAAACACAAACTAAACGTGTATAAATGTTCGCTCTATTCTATATATTAGCCAAAAATCGCAACGAACACAAACTAAATGTGTATAAATGTTCGCTCTGTTCTGTATATTAGCCAAACATCGCAACGAACACAAACTAAATGTGTATAGATGTTCGCTCTATTCTATATATTAGCCAAACATCGCAACGAACACAAACTAAATGTGTATAAATGTTCGCTCTATTCTATATATTAGCCAAACATCGCAACGAACACAAACTAAATGTGTATAAATGTTCGTTCTCTTCTATATATTAGCCAAACATCGCAACGAACACAAACTAAATGTGTATAAATGTCCGCTCTATTATTTATGACCACTTGAGGATTTCATATGATGCATTATGTTGGAAGCAATATTCGTCTCCTACATATCTAGGACATTATTACGTTATATTTAAATATTGATTTTCATTTGTGTGCGTTGCACGAACGCTAACTAGAAACGGGCGATTTTCTCTACATTTGCCAGTCAAAATCGCATAAACATACAAAAAATGAAGTAAATTTCTAATGTAACTGATTGTTTCTTTTTCATATCCATTATTCCAATCTGCATAAATCTCGTAAACAACAATCCGTCACTCAAGAGCGGATGTAGGAGTATCCGTCCCACAGCCCGTTTGATTGCCAAATTCCGTCCTTGTTTTGCAGACAAAAACGAAAGTTAGGACATAGTATACCGTCTCCGACTGTGGTGTTGTGTTACATGGTTCGATAAGCTAGGTACCAAGAAACAGTGTATCATAGTCCAAGTAATGTTGTATCATAGTCCAAGTAATGTTGTATCATAGTACAAGTAATGTTGTATCATAGTACAAGCACTGTTGTATCATAGTACAAGTAATGTTGTATCATAGTACAAGTAATGTTGTATCATAGTCCAAGTAATGTTGTATCATAGTACAAGTAATGTTGTATCATAGTACAAACACTGTTGTATCATAGTCCAAGCACTGTTGTATCATAGTCCAAGTAATGTTGTATCATAGTACAAGCACTGTTGTATCATAGTACAAGTAATGTTGTATCATAGTACAAGCACTGTTGTATCATAGTCCAAGCACTGTTGTATCATAGTCCAAGTAATGTTGTATCATAGTACAAACACTGTTGTATCATAGTACAAGTAATGTTGTATCATAGTACAATTTATGTTGTATCATAGTCCAAGTAATGTTGTATCATAGTACAAGTAATGTTGTATCATAGTACAAGTAATGTTGTATCATAGTACAAGTAATGTTGTATCATAGTACAAGCACTGTTGTATCATAGTACAAGAACTGTTGTATCATAGTACAAGTAATGTTGTATCATAGTACAAGCACTGTTGTATCATAGTCCAAGTAATGTTGTATCATAGTACAAGTAATGTTGTATCATAGTACAAGCACTGTTGTATCATAGTACAAGCACTGTTGTATCATAGTACAAGTAATGTTGTATCATAGTCCAAGTAATGTTGTATCATAGTCCAAGTAATGTTGTATCATAGTCCAAGTAATGTTGTATCATAGTCCAAGTAATGTTGTGTCATAGTCCAAGTAATGTTGTATCATAGTCCAAGTAATGTTGTAGCATAGTCCAAGTAATGTTGTATCATAGTCCAAGTAATGTTGTATCATAGTCCAAGTAATGTTGTATCATAGTCCAAGTAATGTTGTATCATAGTCCAAGTAATGTTGTATCATAGTCCAAGTAATGTTGTATCATAGTACAAGCACTGTTGTATCATAGTACAAGTAATGTTGTATCATAGTCCAAGTAATGTTGTATCATAGTCCAAGTAATGTTGTATCATAGTCCAAGTAATGTTGTATCATAGTCCAAGTAATGTTGTATCATAGTCCAAGTAATGTTGTATCATAGTCCAAGTAATGTTGTATCATAGTCCAAGTAATGTTGTATCATAGTCCAAGTAATGTTGTATCATAGTCCAAGTAATGTTGTATCATAGTCCAAGTAATGTTGTATCATAGTCCAAGTAATGTTGTATCATAGTCCAAGTAATGTTGTATCATAGTCCAAGTAATGTTGTATCATAGTCCAAGTAATGTTGTATCATAGTCCAAGTAATGTTGTATCATAGTCCAAGTAATGTTGTATCATAGTCCAAGTAATGTTGTATCATAGTCCAAGTAATGTTGTATCATAGTCCAAGTAATGTTGTATCATAGTCCAAGTAATGTTGTATCATAGTCCAAGTAATGTTGTATCATAGTCCAAGTAATGTTGTATCATTGTCCAAGTAATGTTGTATCATAGTCCAAGTAATGTTGTATCATAGTACAAGTAATGTTGTATCATTGTCCAGGTAATGTTGTATCATAGTCCAAGTAATGTTGTATCATAGTCCAAGTAATGTTGTATCATAGTACAAGCACTGTTGTATCATAGTACAAGTACTGTTGTATCATAGTACAAGTAATGTTGTATCATAGTCCAGGTAATGTTGTATCATTGTCCAGGTAATGTTGTATCATTGTCCAAGTAATGTTGTATCATAGTCCAAGTAATGTTGTATCATAGTACAAGTAATGTTGTATCATAGTCCAAGTAATGTTGTATCATAGTACAAGTAATGTTGTATCATAGTCCAAGTAATGTTGTATCATAGTACAAGTAATGTTGTATCATAGTACAAGTAATGTTGTATCATAGTACAAGCACTGTTGTATCATAGTACAAGTAATGTTGTATCATAGTACAAGTAATGTTGTATCATAGTCCAAGTAATGTTGTATCATAGTACAAGTAATGTTGTATCATAGTACAAGTAATGTTGTATCATAGTACAAGCACTGTTGTATCATAGTACAAGTAATGTTGTATCATAGTCCAAGTAATGTTGTATCATAGTCCAAGTAATGTTGTATCATAGTACAAGTAATGTTGTATCATAGTCCAAGTAATGTTGTATCATAGTCCAAGTAATGTTGTATCATAGTACAAGTAATGTTGTATCATAGTCCAAGTAATGTTGTATCATAGTCCAAGTAATGTTGTATCATTGTCCAAGTAATTGTATCATAGTCAAGTAATGTTGTATCATAGTCCAGGTAATGTTGTATCATTGTCCAGGTATGTTGTATCATTGTCCAAGTAATGTTGTATCATAGTCCAAGTAATGTTGTATCATAGTCCAAGTAATGTTGTATCATAGTCCAAGTAATGTTGTATCATAGTCCAAGCAATGTTGTATCATAGTCCAAGTAATGTTGTATCATAGTCCAAGTATGTTGTATCATAGTCCAAGTAATGTTGTATCATGTCCAAGTAATGTTGTATCATAGTCCAAGTAATGTTGTATCATAGTCCAAGTAATGTTGTATCATTGTCCAAGTAATGTTGTATCATAGTCCAAGTAATGTTGTATCATAGTCCAAGTAATGTTGTATCATGTGTTGTTGTTTGTGTTGTTGTTTGTGTTGTTGTTGTGTGTTGTTTGTGTGTTGTTTGTGTTGTTGTTTGTGTATGTTGTATCATTGTCCAGGTAATGTTGTATCATTGTCCAAGTAATGTTGTATCATAGTCCAAGTAATGTTGTATCATAGTACAAGTAATGTTGTATCATAGTCCAAGTAATGTTGTATCATAGTCCAAGTAATGTTGTATCATAGTCCAAGTAATGTTGTATCATAGTACAAGTAATGTTGTATCATAGTACAAGCAATGTTGTATCATAGTACAAGCACTGTTGTATCATAGTACAAGTAATGTTGTATCATAGTACAAGCACTGTTGTATCATAGTCCAAGTAATGTTGTATCATAGTACAAGTAATGTGTTTGTGTGTTGTTTGTGTGTTGTATCATAGTCCAAGTAATGTTGTATCATAGTCCAAGTAATGTTGTATCATAGTCCAAGTAATGTTGTATCATATGTGTTGTTTGTGTGTTGTTTGTGTTGTTGTATCATAGTACAAGCACTGTTGTATCATAGTACAAGCACTGTTGTATCATAGTACAAGTAATGTTGTATCATAGTCGTTGTTGTTTGTGTGTTGTTTGTGTTGTTGTTTGTGTTGTTGTTTGTGTGTTGTTTGTGTGTTGTTTGTGTTGTTGTATCTAGTCAAGTAATGTTGTATCATGTCAAGTAATGTTGTATCTAGTCAAGTAATGTTGTATCATGTAAGTAATGTTGTATCATGTCAAGTAATGTTGTATCATAGTCCAAGTAATGTTGTATCATAGTCCAAGTAATGTTGTATCATAGTCCAAGTAATGTTGTATCATAGTCCAAGTAATGTTGTATCATAGTCCAAGTAATGTTGTATCATAGTCCAAGTAATGTTGTATCATAGTCCAAGTAATGTTGTATCATAGTCCAAGTAATGTTGTATCATAGTCCAAGTAATGTTGTATCATTCAAGTAATGTTGTATCATAGTCCAAGTAATGTTGTATCATAGTCCAAGTAATGTTGTATCATAGTCCAAGTAATGTTGTATCATAGTCCAAGTTATCATAGTCCAAGTAATGTTGTATCATAGTCAGTAATGTTGTATCTGTCCAAGTAATGTTGTATCATAGTCCAAGTAATGTTGTATCATAGTCCAAGTAATGTTGTATCATAGTCCAAGTAATGTTGTATCATAGTCCAAGTAATGTTGTATCATAGTCCAAGTAATGTTGTATCATAGTCCAAGTAATGTTGTATCATAGTCCAAGTAATGTTGTATCATTGTCCAAGTAATGTTGTATCATAGTCCAAGTAATGTTGTATCATAGTCCAAGTAATGTTGTATCATTGTCCATTTTATATGAGTGGTGATTTCATACCATATTTTATGAAACCAGTTTGGATTACCAGTTTGGATTACCAGTTTGGATTACCAGTTTGGATTACCAGTTTGGATTACCAGTTTGGATTACCAGTTTGGATTACCAGTTTGGATTACCAGTTTGGATTACCAGTTTGGATTACCAGTTTGGATTACCAGTTTGGATTACCAGTTTGGATTACCAGTTTGGATTACCAGTTTGGTTGTTTGGTTGTTGGTTGGATTACCAGTTTGGATTACCAGTTTGGATTACCAGTTTGGATTACCAGTTTGGATTACCAGTTTCATAAAATATGGTTGTTCAATTAGCACAGTGGTTAGCACGATCGTTTCTCGCCAATGCAACCCGGGTTCGATCCTCGGACCGGGAAGTAGGTGAGATGGTACGGTGGTCGCCAGATCGGACAGGTGGGTTTTCTCCGGGTACTGCGGTTTCCTTCCACATGAATGGCCACATATACGCTTTCGACCGCGCCAACGAGAGTGATTAATATAAGTTGTTAAAACTTGCTTCGCAATCGTTGTAAAACAGTTTACTAATTATTAATGAACTTCATCCATGTATTTATACGTTATATTCGAGATTGTTATTGTGACCATTTATCGATCATGTCCACTAATTTGTTATAATTTATTCATGTAGTAAGCATGCATACAATGAAATTATGTTTTCTCAGAGTAGCTTCTTTGATAGTCCAAGATTGTGTGTAGACACACATATGATAACTTACCTGCTCTCCCTGTCCTATCTCTCACTCAATATATCACTATGTTATAGCAGCAATATATCACTATGCTAGAGCAATATATCACTATGCTAGAGCAATATATCACTATGTTATAGCAGAAATATATCACTATGTTATAGCAGCAATATATCACTATGTTATAGCAGCAATATATCACTATGTTATAGCAGCAATATATCACTATGTTATAGCAGAAATATATCACTATGTTATAGCAGCAATATATCACTATGTTATAGCAGCAATATATCACTATGTTATAGCAGAAATATATCACTATGTTATAGCAGCAATATATCGCTATGTTATAGCAGAAATATATCACTATGTTATAGCAGCAATATATCACTATGTTATAGCAGAAATATATCACTATGTTATAGCAGAAATATATCACTATGTTATAGCAGAAATATATCACTATGTTATAGCAGCAATATATCACTATGTTATAGCAGCAATATATCACTATGTTATAGCAGCAATATATCACTATGTTATAGCAGAAATATATCACTATGTTATAGCAGAAATATATCACTATGCTAGAGCAATATATCAATATGTTATAGCAGAAATATATCACTATGTTATAGCAGCAATATATCACTATGTTATAGCAGAAATATATCACTATGTTATAGCAGCAATATATCACTATGTTATAGCAGAAATATATCACTATGCTAGAGCAATATATCACTATGTTATAGCAGAAATATATCACTATGTTATAGCAGCAATATATCACTATGTTATAGCAGCAATATATCACTATGTTATAGCAGAAATATATCACTATGTTATAGCAGAAATATATCACTATGTTATAGCAGCAATATATCACTATGTTATAGCAGACATATATCACTATGTTATAGCAGCAATATATCACTATGTTATAGTAGAAATATATCACTATGTTATAGCAGAAATATATCACTATGTTATAGCAGAAATATATCACTATGTTATAGCAGCAATATATCACTATGTTATAGCAGACATATATCACTATGTTATAGCAGCAATATATCACTATGTTATAGTAGCAATATATCACTATGTTATAGCAGACATATATCACTATGTTATAGCAGCAATATATCACTATGTTATAGTAGAAATATATCACTATGTCATAGCAGCAATATATCACTATGTTATAGTAGCACATTGTAAACTTTAACCCATTCAACCCCAAGTATCTGACATGGACTGGTGCATGCTATTTTTAGACCAATAAATTAATACGAAAATTACATTTGGACCAGTTCATTTATCAAAATTGGTAATTTTATCTAAAAATAGTAATCATTATTACTGGCAAAAAAGGGCAGATCCTGATGAGAGCCGGCTCATCTGGATCTACACTTTTCATAAGCCTATTTAGAGGCCTGTGGGGTTGAAAGGGTTAAACAGCGATTTTGTGATTGTACTTTATAGTGCAGTTAAGTTAACTGTATTTACAATGTAATGCTGCATTAAGTACTAAGTAAGCTGAGGAATACTTTTATTTTCAGATCGACGAACTGATGATAAATCCAACAGAGCAGCCACAATAGCAATTGTTTCAATGTATGCATGTATTCAATATATGCATGTATTCAATGTATGCATGTATTCAATGTATGCATGTATTCAATGTATGCATGTATTCAATTCAATGTATGCATGTATTCAATGTATGCATGTATTCAATTCAATGTATGCATGTATTCAATGTATGCATGTATTCAATGTATGCATGTATTCAATGTATGCATGTATTCAATGTATGCATGTATTCAATGTATGCATGTATTCAATGTATGCATGTATTCAATGTATGCATGTATTCAAGTTTAGCTACTTTGACTGGATATAACTTTATGTTTTAAGTAGCGCTTTCGTGTTTCAATGATATTGTATTCTACTAGATTATGTACATCTGTCAAATAAATATCACACTGTACTGTTGGCAAAATGTTGTTAATGGCTCTCGTATTAATTGCCCCACAACTAAAGGTGCATACAGTGTGAGTAGCCGAGGCAGGAACAAACATATAGTGTGAGTAGCCGAGGCAGGAACAAACATATAGTGTGAGTAGCCGAGGCAGAAACAAACATACAGTGTGAGTAGCCGAGGCAGAAACAAACATATAGTGTGAGTAGCCGAGGCAGAAACAAACATAGTGTGAGTAGCCGAGGTAGGAACAAACATACAGTGTGAGTAGCCGAGGCAGAAACAAACATAGTGTGAGTAACCGAGGCAGAAACAAACATATAATGTGAGTAGCCGAGGCAGAAACAAACATATAGTGCGAGTAGCCGAGGTAGGAACAAACATACAGTGTGAGTAGCCGAGGCAGAAACAAACATATAATGTGAGTAGCCGAGGCAAAAACAAACATATAGTGTGAGTAGCCGAGGTAGGAACAAACATATAGTGTGAGTAGCCGAGGCAGAAACAAACATACAGTGTGAGTAGCCGAGGCAGAAACAAACATATAGTATGAGTAGCCGAGGCAGAAACAAACATATAGTGTGAGTAGCCGAGGCAGAAACAAACATACAGTGTGAGTAGCCGAGGCAGAAACAAACATATAGTGTGAGTAGCCGAGGCAGAAACAAACATATAGTGTGAGTAGCCGAGGCAGAAACAAACATATAGTGCGAGTAGCCGAGGAAACAAAAACATATAGTGTGAGTAGCCGAGGTAGGAACAAACATAGTGTGAGTAGCCGAGGCAGAAACAAACATATAGTGTGAGTAGCCGAGGCAAAAACAAACATATAGTGTGAGTAGCCGAGGTAGGAACAAACATACAGTGTGAGTAGCCGATGTAGGAACAAACATATAGTGTGAGTAGCAGAGGCAGAAACAAACATAGTGTGAAGAGCCGAGGCAGAAACAAACATAACAGTGTGAGTAGCCGAGGCAGAAACAAACATATAGTGTGAGTAGCCGAGGTAGGAACAAACATATAGTGTGAGTAGCCGAGGCAGAAACAAACATAGTGTGAGTAGCCGAGGCAAAAACAAACATATAGTGTGAGTAGCCGAGGCAGAAACAAACATACAGTGTGAGTAGCCGAGGCAGAAACAAACATAGTGTGAGTAGCCGAGGCAGAAACAAACATATAGTGTGAGTAGCCAAGGTAGGAACAAACATAGTGTGAGTAGCCGAGGTAGGAACAAACATACAGTGTGAGTAGCCGAGGCAGAAACAAACATACAGTGTGAGTAGCCGAGGCAGAAACAAACATATAGTATGAGTAGCCGAGGCAGAAACAAACATATAGTGTGAGTAGCCGAGGCAGAAACAAACATACAGTGTGAGTAGCCGAGGCAGAAACAAACATATAGTGTGAGTAGCCGAGGCAGAAACAAACATATAGTGTGAGTAGCCGAGGCAGAAACAAACATATAGTGTGAGTAGCCGAGGCAAAAACAAACAGTGTGAGTAGCCGAGGTAGGAACAAACATACAGTGTGAGTAGCCGAGGCAGAAACAAACATATAGTGTGAGTAGCCGAGGCAAAAACAAACATATAGTGTGAGTAGCCGAGGTAGGAACAAACATACAGTGTGAGTAGCCGAGGCAGAAACAAACATATAGTGTGAGTAGCCGATGTAGGAACAAACATATAGTGTGAGTAGCAGAGGCAGAAACAAACATAGTGTGAGTAGCCGAGGCAGAAACAAACATAACAGTGTGAGTAGCCGAGGCAGAAACAAACATATAGTGTGAGTAGCCGAGGTAGGAACAAACATATAGTGTGAGTAGCCGAGGCAGAAACAAACATATAGTGTGAGTAGCCGAGGCAAAAACAAACATATAGTGTGAGTAGCCGAGGCAGAAACAAACATACAGTGTGAGTAGCCGAGGCAGAAACAAACATACAGTGTGAGTAGCCGAGGCAGAAACAAACATATAGTGTGAGTAGCCAAGGTAGGAACAAACATACAGTGTGAGTAGCCGAGGTAGGAACAAACATACAGTGTGAGTAGCCGAGGCAGAAACAAACATAGTGCGAGTAGCCGAGGCAGAAACAAACGTATAGTGTGAGTAGCCGAGGCAGAAACAAACATACAGTGTGAGTAGCCGAGGCAGAAACAAACATATAGTTTGAGTAGCCGAGGCAGGAACAAACATATAGTGTGAGTAGCCGAGGCAGAAACAAACATATAGTGTGAGTAGCCGAGGCAGAAACAAACATAGTGTGAGTAGCCGAGGCAGAAACAAACATATAGTGTGAGTAGCCGAGGCAGAAACAAACATATAGTGTGAGTAGCTGAGGCAGAAACAAACATAGTGTGAGTAGCCGAGGCAGAAACAAACATAGTGTGAGTAGCCGAGGCAGAAACAAACATATAGTGTGAGTAGCCGAGGCAGAAACAAACATATAGTGTGAGTAGCTGAGGCAGAAACAAACATATAGTGTGAGTAGCCGAGGTAGGAACAAACATACAGTGTGAGTAGCCGAGGCAGAAACAAACATATAGTGTGAGTAGCCGAGGTAGAAACAAACATATAGTGTGAGTAGCCGAGGCAGGAACAAACATATAGTGTGAGTAGCCGAGGCAGGAACAAACATATAGTGTGAGTAGCCGAGGCAGAAACAAACATATAGTGTGAGTAGCCGAGGCAGAAACAAACATATAGTGTGAGTAGCCGAGGTAGGAACAAACAGATAGTGTGAGTAGCCGAGGCAGAAACAAACATATAGTGTGAGTAGCCGAGGCAGGAACAAACATATAGTGTGAGTAGCTGAGGCAGAAACAAACATAGTGTGAGTAGCCGAGGCAGAAACAAACATATAGTGTGAGTAGCCGAGGCAGAAACAAACATAGTATGAGTAGCCGTGGCAGAAACAAACATACAGTGTGAGTAGCCGAGGCAGAAACAAACATACAGTGTGAGTAGCCGAGGCAGAAACAAACATATAGTGTGAGTAGCCGAGGCAGAAACAAACATACAGTGTGAGTAGCCGAGGCAGAAACAAACATACAGTGTGAGTAGCCGAGGTAGAAATAAACATATAGTGTGAGTAGCCGAGTTAGGAACAAACATACAGTGTGAGTAGCCGAGGCAGAAACAAACATACAGTGTGAGTAGCCGAGGTAGGAACAAACATATAGTGTGAGTAGCCGAGGCAGAAACAAACATATAGTGTGAGTAGCCGAGGCAGAAACAAACATATAGTGTGAGTAGCCGAGGCAGAAACAAACATATAGTGTGAGTAGCCGAGGCAGAAACAAACATACAGTGTGAGTAGCCGAGGCAGGAACAAACATACAGTGTGAAACTTGATTGTGTATTTATACTGCAGAATGGGGAAACTTGTTTGTGTATTTATACTGCAGAATAGGGAAACTTGTTTGTGTATTTATACTGCAGAATGGGGAAACTTGTTTGTGTATTTATACTGCAGAATGGGGAAACTTGTTTGTGGATTTATACTGCAGAATGGGGAAACTTGTTTGTGTATTTTACTGCAGAATGGGGAAACTTGTTTGTGTATTTATACTGCAGAATGGGGAAACTTGTTTGTCTATTTATACTGCAGAATGGGGAAACTTGTTTGTGTATTTATACTGCAGAATGGGGAAACTTGATTGTGTATTTATACTGCAGAATGGATTGTTTGTGTATTTATACTGTAGAATGGGGAAACTTGTTTGTGTATTTATACTGCAGAATGGGGAAACTTGTTTGTGTATTTATACTGCAGAATGGGGAAACTTGTTTGTGTATTTATACTGCAGAATGGGGAAACTTGTTTTTGTATTTATACTGCAGAATGGGGAAACTTGTTTGTGTATTTATACTGCAGAATGGGGAAACTTGTTTGTGTATTTATACTGCAGAATGGGGAAACTTGTTTTTGTATTTATACTGCAGAATGGGGAAACTTGTTTGTGTATTTATACTGCAGAATGGGGAAACTTGATTGTGTATTTATACTGTAGAATGGGGAAACTTGTTTGTGTATTTATACTGCAGAATGGGTTGTTTGTGTATTTATACTGCAGAATGGGTTGTTTGTGTATTTATACTGCAGAATGGGTTGTTTGTGTATTTATACTGCAGAATGGATTGTTTGTGTATTTATACTGCAGAATGGATTGTTTGTGTATTTATACTGCAGAATGGATTGTTTGTGTATTTATACTGCAGAATGGGTTGTTTGTGTATTTATACTGCAGAATGGATTGTTTGTGTATTTATACTGCAGAATGGGTTGTTTGTGTATTTATACTGCAGAATGGATTGTTTGTGTATTTTATATAATCAATAATTACACCTAATATGCCTCAAGAAGACGTATTCTTACAGAAATTATGAACACGAAATTCATATCTCAATCTAATAAAATAACAAAGAGGAATGTTTAATGTACCGTTTATTGTTTGATTTATATTTACACAATATTTCATTCAATAACTCTGTTGCTGCAAACAACATATAAAGTTAATACACAAAACGTACATATCAGTCTAAAATCAGGTAACTGCCAATCAGAGTTAATGTAGATCCACCTGTCCTGTAATAGGTCATGTACATAAGGCATACCCATACTATTTAGAACTGTATTTTTTTCTTGCACTCAGTTTCAGGTACATTTGCCCATAACCCTATTATACCTGAACCAATATTAAAGTGCTCTATAACTATATGCATATAATTGGTAAAACAGGTGAATCTGCACCAACTATACAATTACTTCAGTAACCCAACCAGGGTTTCAATACAACTACATTTGCACATAAAAACATGTTTTTGAACGATAAAAGAATCAAACATAAATATAACTGAAAAGGTATCCATGACAACATTAGTAGATTGTGTCCGTCTGTGTCACACATATAATATATACAGTTACTGGAGCTTGACACAATGTGTGCTTTTACAAGTTTGAGAGATTGTGTACTTTCAGGAGTTTCGAAGATGTACTAAGTTAACCTTTGGTATTTAAATATGACCTTGACCTGGGAGTTTGTAAACAACGTTTCGCCCGATTGATGTGACCATCCACCCAACATACTTGACCACCAAGAGAAACAGCGACAATAAAGTTGGGGCCTGTGCATATCATATTTACAAATTGAGATCCACTCTTATGTTAACCACCCAATACGTGCTACACAGTAAAACCCAATACGTGCTACACAGTAATATGTATCTGTAACCTCAAATGCTAAACTGTTAGGCAGGGATAAACATGTCCTGGAGTCCTGGAAGATAGTGAACTGTTCTCTGTGTGGTACGTAGAACATCAGTGAACTGTTCTCTGTGTGGTATGTAGAACATCAGTGAACTGTTCTCTGTGTGGTACGTAGAACATCAGTGAACTGTTCTCTGTGTGGTACGTAGAACATCAGTGAACTGTTCTCTGTGTGGTACGTAGAACATCAGTGAACTGTTCTCTGTGTGTACGTAGAACACAGTGAACTGTTCTCTGTGTGGTACGTAGAACATCAGTGAACTGTTCTCTGTGTGGTACGTAGAACATCAGTGAACTGTTCTCTGTGTGGTACGTAGAACATCAGTGAACTGTTCTCTGTGTGTTACGTAGAACAGCAGTGAACTGTTCTCTGTGTGGTACGTAGAACATCAGTGAACTGTTCTCTGTGTGGTACGTAGAACATCAGTGAACTGTTCTCTGTGTGGTACGTAGAACATCAGTGAACTGTTCTCTGTGTGTTACGTAGAACAGCAGTGAACTGTTCTCTGTGTGGTACGTAGAACATCAGTGAACTGTTCTCTGTGTGGTACGTAGAACATCAGTGAACTGTTCTCTGTGTGGTACGTAGAACATCAGTGAACTGTTCTCTGTGTGTTACGTAGAACAGCAGTGAACTGTTCTCTGTGTGGTACGTAGAACATCAGTGAACTGTTCTCTGTGTGGTACGTAGAACATCAGTGAACTGTTCTCTGTGTGGTACGTAGAACATCAGTGAACTGTTCTCTGTGTGTTACGTAGAACAGCAGTGAACTGTTCTCTGTGTGGTACGTAGAACATCAGTGAACTGTTCTCTGTGTGGTACGTAGAACATCAGTGAACTGTTCTCTGTGTGGTACGTAGAACATAGAGTCAGTGAACTGTTCTCTGTGTGGACGGAACATAGAGTTGCCTCATTGATGGAGGTGACCCGAGAGTTGCCTCATTGATGGAGGGGACCCGAGAGTTGCCTCATTGATGGAGGGGACCCGAGAGTTGCCTCATTGATGGAGGAGACCCGAGAGTTGCCTCATTGATGGAGGGGACCCGAGAGTTGCCTCATTGATGGAGGGGACCCGAGAGTTGCCTCATTGATGGAGGGGACCCGAGAGTTGCCTCATTGATGGAGGGGACCCGAGAGTTGCCTCATTGATGGAGGGGACCCGAGAGTTGCCTCATTGATGGAGGGGACCCGAGAGTTGCCTCATTGATGGAGGGGACCCGAGAGTTGCCTCATTGATGGAGGGGACCCGAGAGTTGCCTCATTGATGGAGGAGACCCGAGAGTTGCCTCATTGATGGAGGAGACCCGAGAGTTGCCTCATTGATGGAGGAGACCCGAGAGTTGCCTCATTGATGGAGGGGACCCGAGAGTTGCCTCATTGATGGAGGGGACCCGAGAGTTGCCTCATTGATGGAGGGGACCCGAGAGTTCTCATTGATGGAGGAGACCCGAGAGTTGCCTCATTGAGGAGGAGACCTCATTGATGGAGGGGACCCGAGAGTTGCCTCATTGATGGAGGAGACCCGAGAGTTGCCTCATTGATGGAGGAGACCCGAGAGTTGCCTCACTGATGGGGGACCCGAGAGTTGCCTCACTGATGGAGGAGACCCGAGAGTTGCCTCACTGATGGAGGGGACACGAGAGTTGCCTCACTGATGGAGGGGACCCGAGAGTTGCCTCATGATGGAGGGGACCCGAGAGTTGTTTGGGGGGGAGAGTTGCCTCATTGATGGAGGGGACCCGAGAGTTGCCTCATTGATGGAGGAGACCCGAGAGTTGCCTCATTGATGGAGGAGACCCGAGAGTTGCCTCATTGATGGAGGAGACCCGAGAGTTGCCTCATTGATGGAGGGGACCCGAGAGTTGCCTCATTGATGGAGGAGACCCGAGAGTTGCCTCATTGATGGAGGAGACCCGAGAGTTGCCTCACTGATGGAGGGGACCCGAGAGTTGCCTCACTGATGGAGGAAACCCGAGAGTTGCCTCATTGACATAAAATGGGTGTGAAATATCAACTGAACCCCATTATTGTTATTGGGAAGATAGGAATTAACAGTGTCTGGACGTTCCAGGAAAGTAGCAGTGGCACATGTCCCAATCCCTCCGTGGATAACATACATGTAGATACAAAATAAGATTATATTTGACCTCATATGTGAGACCGTAAGATAAGAAGCTGGGAATTGTACATGTATGTATACTTGTGTGAAATTTTTCCAAATATGTGCTACATGTATTATAAAGATGGACGGATGGACAAAGCTGAAACTACATGCCAAGAGCGGGCTGGGGATATAAAAATTATGCTTCTTCAAAACATACATACAAAATTACATCAGTTCAAACATGCAAGTTCTCAGTCCTCAGTTCAAACATGCCAGTTCTCAGTTCAAACATCCAAGTTCTCAGTTCAAACATGCATGTTCTCAGTTCAAACATCCATGTTCTCAGTTCAAACATCCATGTTCTCAGTTCAAACATGCAAGTTCTCAGTTCAAACATGCATGTTCTCAGTTCAAACATCCATGTTCTCAGTTCAAACATGCAAGTTCTCAGTTCAAACATGCACATTCTCAGTTCAAACATGCACATTCTCAGTTCAAACATGCACATTCTCAGTTCAAACATGCAAGTTCTTCAAAATGTAGGATAATAACCTGATAAAATCATATATGTATACATGTATATATAACATGCATATAAACTGCATGAACGACATTTAAATATTATACACTTTCTGTACACATGTATATAGTAAGATGAAAAATAACCGAATATCTATGAAAAATACCACATGGGAGAGTGCACACACATATCTTGCAAGATGCGCAATCTTCCACACAGGAGCATTGTTGATATGTCTATCCAAATACCGCGCCGCAATTAGGACACCGTCGTTCCTTCATCGCCAGGCAGCATAGAACCCCAAGGGGGAAAAACAAAATTGCACAACAAACACCAAGGCATGTGAAGTCATCCTCTAGAACACCAATCTGAAATAACGTCAATAACATTGTTACACTAATGTCGCTGTCCCTCTCACAAATAGCCCATTTATTTATTTATTTATTTAACTACTAATGGTAAAACTAAATCATAAAATATACAACACAGAGGATCCACTGTGTACAACAAGAGGGCCAAGTGGTGCTGGGTTGTACATGGATACATACAGATAGCATGCTGGGGAATACTGTGTACAGACATACATACAGATAGCATGCTTGGGAATACTGTGTACAGACATACATACAGATAGCATGCTTGGGAATACTGTGTACAGACATACAGATAGCATGCTTGGGAATACTGTGTACAGACATACATGATAGCATGCTTGGGAATACTGTGTACAGACATACATACAGATAGCATGCTTGGGAATACTGTGTACAGACATACATACAGATAGCATGCTTGGGAATACTGTGTACAGACATACATACAGATAGCATGCTTGGGAATACTGTGTACAGACATACATACAGATAGCATGCTTGGGAATACTGTGTACAGACATACATACAGATAGCATGCTTGGGAATACTGTGTACAGACATACATACAGATAGCATGCTTGGGAATACTGTGTACAGACATACATACATACAGATAGCATGCTGGGGAATACTGTGTACAGACATACAGATAGCATGCTTGGGAATACTGTGTACAGACATACATACAGATAGCATGCTTGGGAATACTGTGTACAGACATACATACAGATAGCATGCTTGGGAATACTGTGTACAGACATACATACAGATAGCATGCTTGGGAATACTGTGTACAGACATACATACAGATAGCATGCTTGGGAATACTGTGTACAGACATACAGATAGCATGCTTGGGATTACTGTGTACAGACATACAGATAGCATGCTTGGGAATACTGTGTACAGACATACAGATAGCATGCTTGGGAATACTGTGTACAGACATACATACAGATAGCATGCTTGGGAATACTGTGTACAGACATACATACAGATAGCATGCTTGGGAATACTGTGTACAGACATACAGATAGCATGCTTGGGAATACTGTGTACAGACATACAGATAGCATGCTGGGGAATACTGTGTACAGACATACAGATAGCATGCTTGGGAATACTGTGTACAGACATACATACAGATAGCATGCTTGGGAATACTGTGTACAGACATACATACAGATAGCATGCTTGGGAATACTGTGTACAGACATACATACATACAGATAGCATGCTTGGGAATACTGTGTACAGACATACAGATAGCATGCTTGGGAATACTGTGTACAGACATACAGATAGCATGCTTGGGAATACTGTGTACAGACATACAGATAGCATGCTTGGGAATACTGTGTACAGACATACAGATAGCATGCTGGGGAATACTGTGTACAGACATACATACAGATAGCATGCTTGGGAATACTGTGTACAGACATACATACAGATAGCATGCTTGGGAATACTGTGTACAGACATACATACAGATAGCATGCTGGGGAATACTGTGTACAGACATACATACAGATAGCATGCTGGGGAATACTGTGTACAGACATACAGACATACAGATAGCATGCTTGGGAATACTGTGTACAGACATACAGATAGCATGCTGGGGAATACTGTGTACAGACATACAGATAGCATGCTTGGGAATACTGTGTACAGACATACATACAGATAGCATGCTTGGGAATACTGTGTACAGACATACATACAGATAGCATGCTGGGGAATACTGTGTACAGACATACATACAGATAGCATGCTTGGGAATACTGTGTACAGACATACATACAGATAGCATGCTGGGGAATACTGTGTACAGACATACATACATACAGATAGCATGCTGGGGAATACTGTGTACAGACATACATACATACAGATAGCATGCTTGGGAATACTGTGTACAGACATACATACAGATAGCATGCTGGGGAATACTGTGTACAGACATACAGATAGCATGCTGGGGAATACTGTGTACAGACATACAGATAGCATGCTGGGGAATACTGTGTACAGACATACAGATAGCATGCTTGGGAATACTGTGTACAGACATACAGATAGCATGCTTGGGAATACTGTGTACAGACATACATACAGATAGCATGCTGGGGAATACTGTGTACAGACATACATACATACAGATAGCATGCTGGGGAATACTGTGTACAGACATACATACATACAGATAGCATGCTTGGGAATACTGTGTACAGACATACAGATAGCATGCTTGGGAATACTGTGTACAGACATACATACATACAGATAGCATGCTTGGGAATACTGTGTACAGACATACAGATAGCATGCTGGGGAATACTGTGTACAGACATACAGATAGCATGCTTGGGAATACTGTGTACAGACATACATACAGATAGCATGCTTGGGAATACTGTGTACAGACATACAGATAGCATGCTGGGGAATACTGTGTACAGACATACAGATAGCATGCTGGGGAATACTGTGTACAGACATACAGATAGCATGCTTGGGAATACTGTGTACAGACATACAGATAGCATGCTTGGGAATACTGTGTACAGACATACATACAGATAGCATGCTTGGGAATACTGTGTACAGACATACATACAGATAGCATGCTTGGGAATACTGTGTACAGACATACATACAGATAGCATGCTTGGGAATACTGTGTACAGACATACATACAGATAGCATGCTGGGGAATACTGTGTACAGACATACAGATAGCATGCTTGGGAATACTGTGTACAGACATACATACAGATAGCATGCTGGGGAATACTGTGTACAGACATACATACATACAGATAGCATGCTGGGGAATACTGTGTACAGACATACATACATACAGATAGCATGCTTGGGAATACTGTGTACAGACATACAGATAGCATGCTTGGGAATACTGTGTACAGACATACATACATACAGATAGCATGCTTGGGAATACTGTGTACAGACATACAGATAGCATGCTGGGGAATACTGTGTACAGACATACAGATAGCATGCTTGGGAATACTGTGTACAGACATACATACAGATAGCATGCTTGGGAATACTGTGTACAGACATACAGATAGCATGCTGGGGAATACTGTGTACAGACATACAGATAGCATGCTGGGGAATACTGTGTACAGACATACAGATAGCATGCTTGGGAATACTGTGTACAGACATACAGATAGCATGCTTGGGAATACTGTGTACAGACATACATACAGATAGCATGCTTGGGAATACTGTGTACAGACATACATACAGATAGCATGCTTGGGAATACTGTGTACAGACATACATACAGATAGCATGCTTGGGAATACTGTGTACAGACATACATACAGATAGCATGCTGGGGAATACTGTGTACAGACATACATACAGATAGCATGCTTGGGAATACTGTGTACAGACATACAGATAGCATGCTTGGGAATACTGTGTACAGACATACAGATAGCATGCTTGGGAATACTGTGTACAGACATACATACAGATAGCATGCTTGGGAATACTGTGTACAGACATACATACAGATAGCATGCTTGGGAATACTGTGTACAGACATACATACAGATAGCATGCTTGGGAATACTGTGTACAGACATACATACATACATACAGATAGCATGCTTGGGAATACTGTGTACAGACATACAGACATACATACATACAGATAGCATGCTTGGGAATACTGTGTACAGACATACATACAGATAGCATGCTTGGGAATACTGTGTACAGACATACATACAGATAGCATGCTTGGGAATACTGTGTACAGACATACATACATACAGATAGCATGCTGGGGAATACTGTGTACAGACATACATACAGATAGCATGCTTGGGAATACTGTGTACAGACATACATACAGATAGCATGCTTGGGAATACTGTGTACAGACATACAGATAGCATGCTGGGGAATACTGTGTACAGACATACAGATAGCATGCTGGGGAATACTGTGTACAGACATACATACAGATAGCATGCTGGGGAATACTGTGTACAGACATACATACAGATAGCATGCTTGGGAATACTGTGTACAGACATACATACATACAGATAGCATGCTGGGGAATACTGTGTACAGACATACATACAGATAGCATGCTTGGGAATACTGTGTACAGACATACATACAGATAGCATGCTTGGGAATACTGTGTACAGACATACATACAGATAGCATGCTTGGGAATACTGTGTACAGACATACAGATACAGATAGCATGCTTGGGAATACTGTGTACAGACATACATACAGATAGCATGCTTGGAATACTGTGTACATACATACAGATAGCATGCTTGGGAATACTGTGTACAGACATACATACAGATAGCATGCTGGGGAATACTGTGTACAGACATACATACAGATAGCATGCTTGGGAATACTGTGTACAGACATACAGATAGCATGCTTGGGAATACTGTGTACAGACATACAGATAGCATGCTTGGGAATACTGTGTACAGACATACATACAGATAGCATGCTTGGGAATACTGTGTACATACATACATACATGATAGCATGCTGGGGAATACTGTGTACAGACATACATACAGATAGCATGCTTGGGAATACTGTGTACAGACATACAACAGATAGCATGCTTGGGAATACTGTGTACAGACAGACATACATACAGATAGCATGCTTGGGAATACTGTGTACAGACATACATACATACAGATAGCATGCTTGGGAATACTGTGTACAGACATACATACATGATAGCATGCTGGGGAATACTGTGTACAGACATACATACATACAGATAGCATGCTTGGGAATACTGTGTACAGACATACATACAGATAGCATGCTTGGGAATACTGTGTACAGACATACAGATAGCATGCTGGGGAATACTGTGTACAGACATACAGATAGCATGCTTGGGAATACTGTGTACAGACATACAGATAGCATGCTTGGGAATACTGTGTACAGACATACATACAGATAGCATGCTTGGGAATACTGTGTACAGACATACATACAGATAGCATGCTTGGGAATACTGTGTACAGACATACATACAGATAGCATGCTTGGGAATACTGTGTACAGACATACATACCCTGCATGCAGGACAGCCTCCAACGACAATGATCTGTGTTTGGGGTTGTACTACGATCCTCTGTTCCTGCTGGTAGCTGGGTAACTGCTGGTACCCTTCCTGGACAGGGTAAGTCTTGTTCGGATCATACTGACCTGCCGGAGAGGCTGAACCGTGGGACGCCCCATAATTTGAATAACCTCCACCTGAAAGAATTATTCTCATGAAAACGTATATGCGTATGCGTATATGACGGTTGATGCATTTATGTAAATAATACTGGATATAATGTGGGAAAATTAAGATCACTATATTAAATTCAATGTATACACTAAACCCATTGGAGTACATAGAAGTGTCATGATCACCATTAACGTGACGTCATTCTGACTCAGACATTCAGTAAGTGTACTGTACATGTACAACTGAGAGTCTCCAACTGTAATTCTTATTTACATTCAAACATATATACCCTCGCAGAACATATATACCCTCGCAGAACATATATACCCTCGCAGAACATATATACCCTCGTAGAACATATATACCCTCGTAGAACATATATACCCTCGCAGAACATATATAGGATGTAGGACAAGGCAAACAAATAATGCTTTTCTAACATTGTTTTCTTTAAAGATTAGCTAAACTGTAAAATACGGACGCCCCACCCACTGCATTTCTTAAACTCATATACATGACCATTGCATATACAATGTTTCTGTCGGTGGATCTACATTTCGTATGTTAACACAACACATTTGTTGTTACTTACCGACTGACTGTGCATACAATGGTGGCTGGGTATGTACTTGTTGTTACTTACCGACTGACTGTGCATACGATGGTGGCTGGGTATGTACTTGTTGTTACTTACCGACTGACTGTGCATACGATGGTGGCTGGGTATGTACTTGTTACTTACCGACTGACTGTACATACGATGGTGGCTGGGTATGTACTTGTTGTTACTTACCGACTGACTGTGCATACGATGGTGGCTGGGTATGTACTTCTTACTTACCGACTGACTGTGCATACGATGGTGGCTGGGTATGTACTTCTTACTTACCGACTGACTGTGCATACGATGGTGGCTGGGTATGTACTTGTTACTTACCGACTGACTGTGCATACGATGGTGGCTGGGTATGTACTTGTTGTTACTTACCGACTGACTGTGCATACGATGGTGGCTGGGTATGTACTTGTTGTTACTTACCGACTGACTGTGCATACGATGGTGGCTGGGTATGTACTTGTTGTTACTTACCGACTGACTGTGCATACGATGGTGGCTGGGTATGTACTTCTTACTTACCGACTGACTGTGCATACGATGGTGGCTGGGTATGTACTTGTTGTTACTTACCGACTGACTGTGCATACGATGGTGGCTGGGTATGTACTTGTTGTTACTTACCGACTGACTGTACATACGATGGTGGCTGGGTATGTACTTGTTGTTACTTACTGACTGACTGTGCATACCATGGTGGCTGGGTATGTACTTCTTACTTACCAACTGACTGTGCATACGATGGTGGCTGGGTATGTACTTGTTACTTACCGACTGACTGTGCATATGATGGTGGCTGGGTATGTACTTGTTGTTACTTACCGACTGACTGTGCATACGATGGTGGCTGGGTATGTACTTGTTGTTACTTACCGACTGACTGCATATAATGGTGGCTGGGTATGTACTTCTTACTTACTGACTGTGCATACAATGGTGGCTGGGTATGTACTTGTTGTTACTTACCGACTGACTGTGCATACGATGGTGGCTGGGTATGTACTTGTTACTTACCGACTGACTGTACATACGATGGTGGCTGGGTATGTACTTGTTGTTACTTACCGACTGACTGTGCATACGATGGTGGCTGGGTATGTACTTGTTGTTACTTACCGACTGACTGTGCATACGATGGTGGCTGGGTATGTA
>CM026386.1:77045195-77180553 GCA_014843695.1 Archivesica marissinica | reverse complement strand
TATTTGATTATTCTTTTTTTACTCATTACCACAGTTGTTTTATGCCCATATTCCAGCAATTTATTGGAGGTTTTATCATTGCGGTCATGTATTAAATGGACAAATGAGAGAATTACCATCGAGTTTGTTGCTAAAATGATTATTCGATTGGTTTAGCAACCTATATAACTAATGTTTTCTATCTTAGCATGCATGATTGCTATTAGAGGCCACTGACATTATTAGTTTCATATTTGGAGCAGATTTTGTATATTCTGTCTCGAATTAGAGATGCTACATAGAGACTGTATGATTGGAGACTGACGTATGCTGTAACCGAGGGTTGATTGGAGACTGACGTCTGCTGTAACCGGGGGTTGATTGGAGACTGACGTATGCTGTAACCGGGAGGTGGATTGGAGACTGACGTCTGCTGTAACCGAGGGTTGATTGGAGACTGATGTCTACTGTAACCGGGGATTGATTGGAGACTGACGTCTGCTATAACCGAGGGTTGATTGGAGACTGATGTCTACTGTAACCGGGGATAGTTTGGAGATTGACGTCTGCTATAACCGAGGGTTGATTGGAGACTGATGTCTACTGTAACCGGGGATTGATTGGAGACTGACGTCTGCTATAACCGAGGGTTGATTGGAGACTGATGTCTACTGTAACCGGGGGTTGATTGGAGACTGACGTCTGCTGTAACCGGGGGTTGATTGGAGACTGACGTCTGCTGTAACCGGGGATTGTTTGGAGACTGACGTCTGCTGTAACCGGAGGTTGATTGCAGACTGACGTCTGCTGTAACCGGGGATTGATTGGAATTGCATATTTGGAGCAGATTTTGTATATTCTGTCTCGAATTAGAGATGCTACATAGAGACTGTATGATTGGAGACTGACGTATGCTGTAACCGAGGGTTGATTGGAGACTGACGTCCGCTGTAACCGGGGGTTGATTGGAGACTGACGTCTGCTGACGTCTGCTGTAACCGGAGGTTGATTGGAGACTGACGTCTGCTGACGTCTGCTGTAACCGGGGGTTGATTGGAGACTGACGTATGCTGACGTCTGCTGTAACCGGGAGGTGGATTGGAGACTGACGTCTGCTGTAACCGGGAGGTTGATTGGAGACTGGTCTGCTGTACCGGGGTTGATTGGAGACTGACGTCTGCTGAGTGCTGTAACGGGGGTTGATGGAGACTGATTGCGACGTCTGCTGTAACCGGGGTGATTGGACTGACGTCTGCTGTAACCGGGTGATTACTGACGTCTGCTGTACGGGTGATTGGGACTGACGTCTGCGACGTCTGCTGTAACCGGGGTTGATTGGAGACTGACGTCTGCTGACGTCTGCTGTAACCGGGGGTTGATTGGAGACTGACGTCTGCTGCGTCTGCTGTAACCGGGGTTGATTGGAGACTGACGTCTGCTGTAACCGGGAGTTGATTGGAGACTGACGTCTGCTGTAACCGGGGGTTGTGGAGACTGCTGAACCTGAACGTCTGCTGTAACCGGGGGTTGATTGGAGAGACGTCTGCTGTAACCGGGGGTTGATTGGAGACTGACGTCTGCTGTAACCGGGAGGTGGATTGGAGACTGACGTCTGCTGTAACCGGGGGTTGATTGGAGACTGACGTCTGCTGTAACCGGGAGGTGGATTGGAGACTGACGTCTGCTGTAACCGGGGGTTGATTGGAGACTGACGTCTGCTGTAACCGGGGGTTGATTGGAGACTGACATCTGCTGTAACCGGAGGTTGATTGGAATGACTGTCTGCTGCTAACCGGACTATAGGACAACAAACGGGTCCACGGTGTCAGGAGCTTACAGTAAACAATGATTAAATAGAGGTACATACGTCAAACACTGTTGTCATGCATGATACAGCAACCATTTGACTGTTGCATTTAAGCATAGTGCACATATGATAACAAACACGGGTCCAGTAACCAAGATAGTATTTCAGAAATACTATTTGTATTTACGTTGTTATGAATATCACTTTGTTTGTGGCTGTCCATGCTACATTAACATTCGACATAAGTATTTAAAGCCGTATTATTACAGAAGACCGTCCATGTATAAATATCTAGAACTATTAAAAACATCCGATAAATCAATCCTATTTAAATTAGCAAATTATTTGAAAAGAGCTGTGTACCTCAGAAACTCTCTAACGACTGTATAATGTCTTCCTTGATAAATAATTTCCATTTACATAATTATGTTAAAGATAAAAAAACATAATAATTTGTATCTAATAAAATTGTTTCTTCTTGTTAAATGTACTTGATAGTATACGATATTCTGCTTAAATATAATGTTCATCCTCTGTTACTAATACAATGAACACACTTGAATTTGTAACTAACAAGTCACGTGATGTAAATACATATATTATATGTTATGTATTATATGATCATGTACTATGTAAAAGTCTGATAATAAAATGTTGTTCTGTGCGTTTTACGTTTATTTATCGTCGCTACCGGTTGCCCATATGAGCGACGCCTCCTGAAGAGATTAGTCATTTTAGATTTTGGAGGATAGTGCAATGATACAGACAGAGACCCATTCCAGAGTCTCCTCTGGTTCGTTTACGTACACGGTGTAAAGCACCGACACGAGACCTCTGTATAACGTCCCATCTGAAAGACTGTTAATTTTATTAGGGTCAGACGGGGGATCGAACCTGCGATCCCTGGATTACAAGTCCAGCGTGTTACAACTGGACTACAGATCCGTCTGTGTTGTTGTTCTGTCCTGTTCTGTTCTGTTATTTATTGGATAAGTAAACATGGTTTGGAGCTATATACGTGTAGGAATTAATCATGCCGTTCGTATGCCTAAGGCGATGTATTGTATTGGGTTGAATAATGCGATTATTGTGATAAATTGATGCTACATTTGGTGGAAGTCGTGATAGCACAGCAGCTGTAGCACGTCAATTTCAGGCGCGAAAGGCCTGGAGTACATTAGGCAAGGCATTTAAATTCCACGTTGCCTCTCCCTCGTGACGATGGATTCCATCAGGAATGAGGTATCGAGAGTGATCAATATCAGATGTAAGAACTTGTTTTGCAATTGAGCTAAATTACATTTGTATAAACTATGCTGCATGTACATATTTGGAAACAGCGATGTGTACGTTAACCCTTTCCCTCATATAAGCACCTTCTAACGCCATTACCAATACGACATTAATTGAAATAGTGTGATAATAACCGTAGCATGATAATAACAATAGCATGATAATAACCGCAGCATGATAATAACCTATAATAACCGCAGCATGATAATAACCTATAATAACCGCAGCATGATAATAACCTATAATAGCCGCAGCATGATAATAACCGATAATAACCGCAGCATGATAATAACCTATAATAACCGCAGCATGATAATAACCGATAATAACCGCAGCATGATAATAACCGATAATAACCGCAGCATGATAATAACCTATAATAACCGCAGCATGATAATAACCGATAATAACCGCAGCATGATAATAACCTATAATAACCGCAGCATGATAATAACCTATAATAACCGCAGCATGATAATAACCGATACTAACCGTAGCATGATAATAACCTATAATAACCGCAGCATGATAATAACCGATACTAACCGTAGCATGATAATAACCGTAGCATGATAATAACCGTAGAATGATAATAACCGTAAAATAACCAATGTTCATAATAAAGGCCAGAATCTCGTGTAGCCCCAGTAATATCTATGGAGATGGAATAGATATGGCGACTACTTATCCACTGCATGATAGCTAAATGGCTGTCGTTTGTATGGAGATATAATAATAGATTAGCCTAAATCTCTATGAATGAAAAGGTTAATAATTAAAGATTAACAAATATCAAAAACTAAGGTTTTACAGCATTCAGCAATTTGAAAATGTATATGAAAAGAGGTTAGAGCGTTTCTCTAAACTTTTAGTACAGCCATTCTCACGCACGCAATAAATACATTGATCACTGCTTTGAATAGCAAAGATCTGTATACAGCATTGATTAACACTCATTATTACTTCCTTGAAAACACTTCCGCATGGTTCCATTTTACAGGTGAGATGTTAATACACAGTTTCGCCGGATGTCAGAAGCTTTATGAATACAGACGCTTACACAGCCGGATGTCAGACGCTTTATGAATACAGACGCTTGCACAGCCGGCTGTCAGACGCTTTATGAATACAGACGCTTGCAAGTTATAAAGTGGTTACGTTCTCAGACATGAAAAGCAGTGTAATGATTAATACTGAAATAGTACGTAATAGCATTGGTTCTGTGGTTTACACACTTCACAGATTATTGTTCCAAAGAAATAGATCTAAAACCTGGTTATAATCAGGGCGTTGGATGAGTAATTAAGGGCGTTGACTTCAAAGCAATTGCCGCTCGATTCGAAACCCGCTATAAGGAAGCTATCCAGCATACTTGTGGAAGGTCAGTGGTTCGCGCTTGAAATATTGCTCGAATGGATACCCAGGGTATTCCTCCACCAATAATACCCGATGAGCCGCCATATGACCTAAATTGTTGGTGCGCTTAAACGCCCCAAACCAAACAAATTACGAGTACTGACATCTGTCCGACTAGCGCAGTGGTTAGGGCGCTCGCTTCTCACGAATGCAGCCCGGGTTCGATCCTCGGACCTGGAAGTATGTGAGAATGGTACCGTGGTCGCCAGACTTCTGGCAAAGTGACAGGTTGATATTATCAGAAACTCTATGCGGCTCAATTAATTGTGTGTTTTACGTTTATTTATCGTCGCTACCGGTTGTCCATATGAGCGACGCCTCCTGAAGAGATTAGTCATTTTAGATTTTGGAGGATGGTGCATGATACAGACAGACAGAGACCCAGTCCAGAGTCTCCTCTGGTTCTTTTACGTGCACGGTGTAAAGCACCGACATGAGACCTCGGTTTTACGTCCCATCTGAAAGACTGTTAATTGTATTAGGGTCAGACGTGGGATCGAACCTATGATCCCTGGATTATCAGTCCACAATTAATGGTCTCGGTGTTAAAATATATTTATAGCAACGCCTGTTCCCAAGCTATCGAATACATAGACGAAATGAACGAGTCTGCATTTATTGCAATGCCAATGACATGTATATATGTATATGTGTAAATGTCATGTGTATATATGTGTATCTATGTATGTATATATGTATGTGTGCGTGCGTACGTGCATGCGTGCGTGCGTGTGAGTGTATATGTATGTATGTATATAAGTGTGTGTATGCGTATGTATATATATGTATGTGTATATGTGTGTATATGCGTATGTATATATATATATATGTGAGTGTATGTATACATATATATTAAGCAAGTGTAAGGGTATATATGTGTATATGTATGTGTATATAGGTGTGTATATATACCCATACATACCCAACACACGCATGTAATCCAATAACATTTCAATCCGAATATATTTTGATTTCAAGATGAAATCACTGTTCACTACCTCCAATTACCATATATATCCCAATTCATACCCTTACAAATATAATACCATCCAGAATATATTCATACATACAAATACAAGTACTATATTGAATACACTGAATGGACACATCATAGACCAGTATGTTAACAACATAACATTAATTAGGCTAGATATCATACTGAAAATGATAAACAATCTTGAACATGGATATAAAAATATGCAGCTTTAATGTTAATGCGCTTGGGAACCAACAAAAACGCGAACAGATTTTCAGTTGGCTTAAATAAAATAAATTCAATATTTGTTTCTTACAAGAACTTCATTGTACACAAGAAAATACAGAGAAATGGAAAAAACTATGGCGCCATGATCTTTTCCTCAGTGGAAATAGTTGCAACAGAGCAGGCATAGGAATTCTAATCAACCTAAATACTAACTATGAAATAATAAATCATACGGAAATAATTCCAGGTAGATTACAGCTAGTAAAAATAAAACTATATAACTCTATAGTTACACTTATGAACCTATACGGACCCAACATAGATGACACAACATTCTTTTCAACAGTTGAAAATACGGTTATGAATAATAACAGTGAAACCATTATTCTTGGAGGTGATTTCAATAATGTTCTAGATTTTCAGATAGATAAACTGAATGGGAGAATATATACCAACAAGAAATGTTCATCCAAAATAAACGAAATTATTAATGATAATGAATTATATGACATATATAGACTTCGACATCCAAATACAAAACGATTTACGTGGCACTCAAATCATAAACCAGCAATCTTTTGTCGATTAGACTACTTTCCTATATCATCTAATTTATTGAATACAGTGTCAAATTGTAACATTATTCCAGGATTTCTATCAGACCACTCCGTAGTTACTTTAAACTTAAACCTCTGTGAAACATAAAGAGGTCCGGGCTACTTTAAACTTAACAACAGTATTTTACTACAGTCAGATTTTAAACATAATATTAAAGAGTGTATTCAAGAGATCACGACAAACAACAAAGGATGTAACCCAGACATCATGTGGGAAATAATAAAGGGTACAGTCAGAAACGAATCTATCAAATATTCAAGCAAATTGAAGAAAAAACAAAGGGAAGAAGAGAAAAAAATAATATCGGAAATAAAAAGAATAGAAGAAAATATCGTAAAACATCCCAATAGTCTAGACTTAACAGAACAACTTAAAAATGAAACAGATAAACTAAATAATATAATCGAAGAAGAAATAACCAAAGGACTTATCATTCGTTCAAAAGCAGAATGGGTCGAAGGTGCCGAAGAAATACTAAATATTTTTCTAACTTAGAAAAGAAAAGAGCCGAAGAAAAAACAATCAAACAATTAATAATAAATAATGCATTAGATAATAATCAGTCAAACATTCTTAATCAGGCCAAAAAATACTACGAACATATATATAGCGAAAATCCTGCTATAGACCACGAAAACATCAGTTTCTTTAATGAACCCGGCATCCAGCTGAAGGAAAATGAAAAATTATTATGCGAAGGTCACATCAGTGAATATGAATGTCAAATAGCTATTAAAGATTTGAAAAATATGAAATCACCTGGGTCGGATGGGCTAACAGCTGAGTTTTATAAACTATTTTGGAATGATATTAAACAATACTATGTCGCTTCTATTAACTACTGCTATGAAAATGGAACACTTACAGAACTTCAAAAACAAGGAATAATTACACTCTTACCCAAAAAAGATAAGAATACACTCTCAATTGACAATTGGAGGCCTATCTCTCTTTTAAATGTAGACTACAAGATAGCTACAAAAGTAATAAGCAATAGAATAAAAAATGTACTAGACTCAATAATTAATGTTAATCAAACTGGATTTATAAAAGGCAGATACATAGGAGAAAATGTTAGAACACTAATGGAAATCATTGACGAAACAAACGGTAATAACATACCTGGAATAATCTTCTTTGCCG
This sequence comes from Archivesica marissinica, assembly GCA_014843695.1. Taxonomy (NCBI): domain Eukaryota; kingdom Metazoa; phylum Mollusca; class Bivalvia; order Venerida; family Vesicomyidae; genus Archivesica; species Archivesica marissinica. Next base: position 77,173,093 of record CM026386.1, on the reverse strand, counting down.
ACTTTCAGAAAGCATTTGATAGTATTGATCATAAATTCATGATTAAATGCCTACAACATTTCAACTTTGGCGATTCTCTTGTGAAATGGATCTCATTGTTTTACAACGATTCAAAAAGCTGTATTTCAAATAATGGACATTTATCAGAATTTTTTTAAGTAAAAAAGGGGGTACGACAAGGTTGTCCATTATCCGCCTATATATTCATAATATGTATAGAAATTCTGTCAAGATCAATAAATAATAATCAAGATATTAAAGGGTTGGTTCTTGGCGATAATGAAATAAAACAAACATTATTTGCTGACGATGCAAGCTTCACATTAGATGGATCTGAAAAATCGTTCACCGAACTAATAAAAAACTTAGAAAAATTATCAACAATATCTGGTCTAAAACTAAATAAGTCAAAATGTTCTGTCCTCAAACTAGGAACAACGAAATTTAATACAAGCAAGTGGTGCAATAATATGTATAAATGGTCAATCGATCAAGGTACAACGCTTGGAATAATATTTGCAAATAAAAAATCAATGCTACTTCCATTAAATTTGACTCCCAAAATTAAATCATTACAGCACTGCTTAAATAACTGGAAAAAATGGAATCTAACTCTAATTGGTAAGATAACAGTCTTAAAAACGTTTGCCTTCCCAAAGCTGGTATATCCATTAACAGTGCTCGAAACACCAGCAGAGGAAATAATTACAGAAATAAATAACATAATGTACGACTTTCTTTGGGATGGCAAACCGGATAAAATATCGAGGACAACTATCATACAAACATACGAAAATGTCGGACTTAAAATGATTAATATACATGCATTCATAAATTCCTTGAAATGTTCATGGCTTAAACGACTAAAAGGTAAACAGAGCCACTTAAAACTAGCATACAACGCTGAACTAGAGAAGTATGGAGGAGATTTGATATTAAAAAGTAATATTAACCCAATAGATGCTAGTAAAATCACCAATCGCTACCATTTTTTAAATGATATAATAGTTGCATGGAGCAAAATTAACTATACTACAACAAGTATTAATATATCTAATACCATTTTATGGCACAATTCACAATTTAAAAACGCAAACAGTAATCCATTTTTCTACAAGGAATGGTTTAATAAAGGAATTATGTTCACACATCATATATATGATTATAGAATAAACGACTTTTACACTTTTGATAACATTATAGCTTTATACAATATAGACAATAGAGATTTTATGAAATACTACACATTAATAGGAAACATAAAAAATGAATGGAAAATAAGGCTGAAGACAGAAGTAGCAGACAACAACATACCAAGCTATCTAATTAACAAAATAGTATTATTAAAAAATATTAATAAAATATTATATAATAAACAAATTGAAGCAATGAGGTTAACACAATTGAAACACATTATTAAATGGGAAAACGAATTAGACAAACAAGATATAGAATGGAAGCAAATATTTTCAATACCATATAGATGTACAATAAGTACAACACGTAGGGCATTCCAATATAAATATCTCATGCGAATTGTGCCGAATAACTCTTTTTTATTCAAATGTAAACTAAAACCATCTAATCTCTGCGAGTTTTGTCTGATGTCAATCGACTCAAATAAACATATGTTTTGGGAATGTAATATTGTGCAACCATTTTGGTCTGAAATAAAAAAACTTCTACATTCTAGAAGATTGGAACTGTTATCAAATCTATCCTATGAAAATATATCATTCTGCAATGCAAATAATGCAAATTCTAGTAAATCAAAACCTGTCATAAACTTCATAATTCTATTAGCAAAATACTTTATTTTCAAGTGTAAATGTAATTCAGAAATACCATCAATTAGCATGAAATACCATCAATTAGCGTGTGAAATTTTTTTTTTTTTTTTAACCCTCAAATTAGCGTGGAAATACCAATTGCAATGTTAGCGTGAAATCCATACAATTGTAGCCAGAAAGATACACATCAATTACGCATGAAATACCATCAATTAGCATGAATAATACCTCAATTAGCAGAGTAGATGTGGATACCAATCAATTAGCATGAAACAATACCCAATCAATTAGCATGAAATACCATCAATTATGCATGATACATAAATTAGCATGAAAAATACAGTCAATTCAGCCTGCACAATGTCCCATCAAGATTAGCATTGAAATACCATTCAATTAGCACTGAAATACCATCAATTAGCATGAAATACCATCAATTAGCATGAAATACCATCAATTAGCATGAAATACCATCAATTAGCATGAAATACCATCAATTAGCATGAAATACCATCAATTAGCATGTTTAATCTATATCTGAATCTATAAACTATAAAACTATAAAACTCGAAGAAACCATTGCAACAATTAAAGATAAAATGGAAATGTATGACAGTAAATGGAAATACTTTTTCCAGTCAGTAATATGACAAGTCAATTATTACGTGTTACCCATTTATTAGCATAAAAACCGTCAAATATAAACACATTCATAAGGGTATGGATATATATAATACAGTGTCAATTATACACCATATATTCCCCTCATTGTCATATTGAAATCTAAAAACACTTAAATGAACACAGAATATACAATATAATATATAAGGATCCCTTCTATCTCCATTCCACTATCCATCTTTATCCATCTCTATCAGTGTCCCCTACACCAATCCCCAACGATAGATACCCATATTACTACACATAATGGTTTACATAAATACCTTATATAACCTCTATTTGTCGACATTAATTTTCATGTCTACACTGATCCCATACACATATCTTTATAGTCCCCCCACAACATATATGAAAACCTCATTTGTTTATAATAATGACTATGCACATACTATATTAAGTAATGCATAACGTTGATACTGTCATGCTATGTACTTATCTGTATATATATTATGTTAATAATACTATGAAATTATGAGGAATAAAAAAGAATAATAAAAAAAAAAAATGCCAATGACATAGAAGATGAATACCACTTTGTATGTGTTTGTCCATGCTACAATAACATTCGACAAATATATTTAAAGACAGAAGGCCGTCTGTGTATAAGTATCTAGAATTATAAAAAACATCCGATAAAATAATTCTAGTTAAATTAGCAAATTATATTAAAAAATCTTTGTATTACAGAAATTCCCTATCGACAGCTTAATGTCAACGTAACCATGTTTCTTGATAAATAATAGTTGATACTATATGACACTCTTATGAAATATTATGATCATCCTCTGTTACTAATACAATAAACACACTTGAATATGTATCTAACCAGTCACGTGATGTAAATATATTATATGATTCTGTAATATGTACAAGTATAAAATGTTGTTCTGTTCTGTTCGGTATGTCTTAGATGCACATTTAACTAGCATATATTGACAGAATATTGAGAATAGCCCAATAGATACCCTCATATTTGTCAGATCGTTGGAGGTCGTCGTGATAGCGCAGTGGTAGCACTTCGGGTGCGAAATGCCCAGAGATCGCTCCACGCTGTAGCTGTTACGATTGTGCCCTTAGGCAAGGCATTTAAATTCCATATTGCCTCTTCTCTCTCCCTCATGTTTACAATCAGGAATGAGATCTCGAGAGTAATTAATATAAGTTGAATGAACTTGTTTCGAAATCTAGCTAAACTAAATTTATATAAACTAAACAGATTGTGTCTATGTATATATGTTGGAGGAAAGTGCAGTGATACAGTCAGAGACCCATTCCAGAGTCTCCTCTTGTTCTTTTACGTGTAATTTAAAGCACCGACACGAGACCTCTGTTTAACGTTCCATCTAAAAGACTGTTAATTTTATTAGGGCCAGACGAGGGATCGAACCTGCTACCCCTGCATTACCAGTCCAATGTGTTAACAACTGGTCTACAAATCGTCATCATGGGTGAAAACATTTTATATTTATACCCTTTCAAAGAGCAGGAAGTTTGGTTCAGAAGTTTACAACACCGAACCATATGTTCGATTCTCGCACGAAAATCTCGAAAATAGTGTGTACATTATGTTACTCGTGTGTTACTTGAGATTAGAGTTGTGGACAGCGAACTGAATTACACACATTGTATTGAATCAGGATTAGGCGTGTGCTATTGGATTAAGCAACATGTAGATTTGTTTTACTATAGAAATGGAGCCCCAAGTCATAATGACGTGTACACTGCAATCACACTCGTAGAAAATATGTGCGATATCGAGTAGTAGTAAATAGCATATATCTAACAATATGGTGGTGAGGTGAAATGGCAAGCATACCATTAATAGCGTTGATTATGTATTCATTTCTGAAACAAATTTAAACTAATGCTACAGAAGGCATTGCAGGTACTGATCCAGTGGAAACAAACGCATATCTCGAAACTGAAGTTGAATTACATGGACAGCAGGTGAATTAACCTGACAACTGGCCAACGAGTGATGAATCAACAGTTGACCTGACAACTGGTCAACGAGGGATGGCTCAACAGTTGACCTGACAACTGGCCAAAGAGGGATGAATCAACAGGTGACCTGACAACTGGCCAAAGAGTGATGACTCAACAGTTGACCTGACAACTGGCCAAAAAGGGATGAATCAACAGTTGACCTGACAACTGGCCAAAGAGGGATGCATCAACAGTTGATCTGACAACTGGCCAACGAGGGATGTATCAACAGTTGACCTGACAACTGGCCAACGAGGGATGTATCAACAGTTGACCTGACAACTGGCCAAATAGCGATGAATCAACAGTTGACTTGACAACTGGCCAGTAAGGGATGAATCAACAGTTGATCTGACAACTGGCCAACAAAGAATGAATCAACAGCTGACCTGACAACTGGCCAAAGAGTGAGGCATCAACAGTTGACCTGACAACTGGCCAACTAGTGATGAATCAACAGTTGATCTGACAACTGGCCAAAGAGTGAGGCATCAACAGTTGACCTGACAACTGGCCAAATAGCGATGAATCAACAGTTGACCTGACAACTGGCCAGTAAGGGATGAATCAACAGGTCTATATTTCACAGGTATGTACATATATATACAATACATGTGTAAAATGTTTTGTAGGTCGGCCTCCGTGGTTCAAGTGGTTAAAGTCACTGACATGCATACCCATGTAACCTATCATCATTGCTGGTCATGGGTTCGAGCCCCGCTCAGATAGTGTATTTTTTATAATTATGTAACAGTTGACAGTTATGAAGGTTGGTTCACCAAGTACTGGTTAACCGCTGGAACCTGCCCAGGAATGATGTTAGGAAACCTGCCCGTCGCTCAAATAGGCAACCAGTAGACGTTAAATAAATGTAAATAGAAAAATAAATGCTTTGTAATTAGTTTATACAAATTTGTTTTAGCTCGATTGCGAAACAAGTTCTTACAAGTTATAGTAATCACTCTCGAGACCTCATTCCTGATGGAATTAATCGCCATGACGGAGGGAGAGAGAGAGGAGGCAATGTGGAATTTAAATGCCTTGCCTAATGGCACAATCGTAACGGCTCCAGCGGGGCTCGAACTCCGGACCTGTGTCTCATGGACCAATCGTGTCTATGTTTGTATACTTGTTTGTGAATTGTAAGTTCTCTGCGTTACAACGTATAGCTGAGAACGAATGTCTTAACACGGCCTGTGAGCACACAATACACGGCGGATTAGTCGAGTATTTCGTGCAGAAATATGTTCATACAGGTATTTATAGGGTGATTTTGTGTGATAATCACTTCTACGCTAGGATAACGCGAGGGCTATTCGATATTTAATATTCAAATTCACATATTTATACTGAAATTCCGGATAATAGTTTGCGTATATGACATAAACATTTTCAATACCAGTTCTTGATATGTCAGATCATAGATGAATATCCACAATGTATGTATTATATACATTTTATGTTTTTGAGTAAGTAGGGACATACAGGGTACCATAAGATGAAAATATCCCGTCATCTTATATCCAGAGAAACAGTTTAAAGCATTGCTACGGGTACACGTTTCCTAATGGGTTTTTCGTGTGCGGCTTTGCTGTTTTCATGATGGATATGTAATGGTCATTTAGCGTACATATGTCACATTATGTGTGAAACAGAATTATAAGATGTACATGTATGTAAATGCTGTATTGGTCCCATCCTCGCAATACATGGTGTACCTAGCCCCGGCAACAGTTGTTGTGTTGTATTTTGTGAGTGGTGGTGTTAAGATATATAACTTACCAACTCATTCTATTGATATTACACGATACAATGCATGGTACAATACAGGAAGTACATATAAAATGTATGTACTACGTTACTGTCTTATAAATTTTAATTATTATGCCAGTCGGAGAAAAAATGCTAGACGAGAATATCGGATTATTCCATGTAATTAAATGACATACACATGAAAGCACGTAATAATCTGCCATTGTCATTTCAAAGTGTAAAACGTAAAATAGAGCTACGCATAATTACACGCAATCTAGTTTATACAACTGTGTACTGCTTCGTTTGAAGAACTGACGAATGTCTGCCTATCGTTACTGATTGTTCGGCAGTATTAATGTCTGCCTATCGTTACTGATTGTTCGGCAGTATTAATGTCTGCCTATCGTTACTGATTGTTCGGCAGTATTAATGTCTGCCTATCGTTACTGATTGTTCGGCAGTATTAATGTCTGCCTATCGTTACTGATTGTTCGGCAGTATTAATGTCTGCCTATCGTTACTGATTGTTCGGCAGTATTAATGTCTGCCTATCGTTACTGATTGTTCGGCAGTATTAATGTCTGCCTATCGTTACTGATTGTTCGACAGTATTAATGTCTGCCTATCGTTACTGATTGTTCCGCAGTATTAATGTCTGCCTATCGTTACTGATTGTTCGGCAGTATTAATGTCTGCCTATCGTTACTGATTGTTCGGCAGTATTAATGTCTGCCTATCGTTACTGATTGTTCGACAGTATTAATGTCTGCCTATCGTTACTGATTGTTCCGCAGTATTAATGTCTGCCTATCGTTACCCGATTGTTCGGCAGTATTAATGTCTGCCTATCGTTACTGATTGTTCGACAGTATTAATGTATGCCTATCGTTACCGATTGTTCGGCAGTATATTGTCTGCCTATCGTTACTGATTGTTCGGCAGTATTAATGTCTGCCTATCGTTACTGATTGTTCGGCAGTATTATTGTCTGCCTATCGTTACTGATTGTTCGACAGTATTAATGTCTGCCTATCGTTACCCGATTGTTCGGCAGTATTATTGTCTGCCTATCGTTACTGATTGTTCGGCAGTATTAATGTCTGCCTATCGTTACTGATTGTTCGGCAGTATTAATGTCTGCCTATCGTTACTGATTGTTCGGCAGTATTAATGTCTGCCTATCGTTAACCGATTGTTCGGCAGTATTAATGTCTGCCTATCGTTACTGATTGTTCGGCAGTATTAATGTCTGCCTATCGTTACTGATTGTTCGGCAGTATTAATGTCTGCATATCGTTACTGATTGTTCGGCAGTATTAATGTCTGCCGATCGTTACTGATTGTTCGGCAGAATTAATGTCTGCCTATCGTTACTGATTGTTCGGCAATATTAATGTCTGCCTATCGTTACTGATTGTTCGGCAGTATTAATGTCTGCCTATCGTTACTGATTGTTCGGCAGTATTAATGTCTGCCTATCGTTACTGATTGTTCGGCAATATTAATGTCTGCCTATCGTTACTGATTGTTCGGCAGTATTAATGTCTGCCTATCGTTACTGATTGTTCGGCAGTATTAATGTCTGCCTATCGTTACTGATTGTTCGTACCACACACCGTACATCTGTCATGTCCCGTATCACACACAACGCACATATCATGTCCCGTATCACACACACCGTACATCTGTCATGTCCCGTATCACATGCACTGTACATCGCTCATGTCTCGTATCACACGCACTGTATATTGCTCATGTCCCGTATCACACGCACCGTAAATCTGTCATGTCCCGTATCACACGCACCGTACATCTGTCATGTCCCGTATCACACACACCGTACATCTGTCATGTCCCGTATCACATACACTGTACATATGTCATGTCCCGTATCACACACACCGTACATTGCTCATGTCCCGTATCACACGCACCGTACATTGCTCACGTCCCGTACCACACACTGTACATCGCTCATGTCCCGTATCACACACTGTACATTGCTCATGTCCCGTATCACACACTGTACATCGCTCATGTCCCGTATCACACACACCGTACATCTGTCATGTCCCGTATCACACACACTATACATCTGTCATGTCCCGTATCACACGCACTGTACATCGCTCATGTCCCGTATCACACACACTGTACATTGCTCATGTCCCGTATCACACACTGTACATTGCTCATGTCCCGTATCACACACCGTACATCGCTCATGTCCCGTATCACACACACTGTACATCGCTCATGTCCCGTATAACACACACTGTACATCGCTCATGTCCCGTATCACACACACTGTACATCGCTAATGTCCCGTATCACACACACCGTACATCTGTCATGTCCCGTATCACACACTGTACATCGCTCATGTCCCGTATCACACACTGTACATTGCTCATGTCCCGTATCACACACTGTACATCGCTCATGTCCCGTATCACACACACCGTACATCTGTCATGTCCCGTATCACACACACTGTACATTGCTCATGTCCCGTATCACACACACCGTACATATGTCATGTCCCGTATCACACACACTGTACATCTGTCATGTCCCGTATCACATGCACCGTACATCTGTCATGTCCCATATCACATGCACTGTACATTGCTCATGTCCCGTATCACACACACCGTACATCTGTCATGTCCCGTATCACACACACTGTACATCGCTCATGTCCCGTATCACACACACTGTACATCGCTCATGTCCCGTATCACACACACCGTACATCGCTCATGTCCCGTATCACACACACCGTACATCTGTCATGTCCCGTACCACACGCACCGTACATTGCTCATGTCCCGTATCACACGCACTGTACATCGCTCATGTCCCGTATCACACACACTGTACATCGCTCATGTCCCGTATCACACGCACTGTACATCGCTCATGTCCCGTATCACACACACTGTACATCTGTCATGTCCCGTATCGCACGCACCGTACATCTCTCATGTCCCGTATCACACGCACCGTACATCTGTCATGTCCCGTATCACACGCACCGTACATTTCTCATGTCCCGTATCACACGCACCGTACATCGCTCATGTCACGTATCACAAGCACCGTACATTTCTCATGTCCCGTATCACACGCACCGTACATATGTCATGTCCCGTATCACACGCACCGTACATATGTCATGTCCCGTATCACACGCACTGTACATTGCTCATGTCCCGTATCACACGTACTGTATATTGCTCATGTCCTGTATCACACGCACTGTACATTGCTAATGTCCCGTATCACACACACTGTACATCTGTCATGTCCCGTACCACACACACCGTACATATGTCATGTCCCGTATCACACGCACCGTACATTGCTCATGTCCCGTATCACACGCACCGTACATTGCTCATGTCCCGTATCACACGCACTGTACATCTGTCATGTCCCGTATCACACGCACCGTACATCTGTCATGTCCCGTATCACACGCACCGTTCATCTGTCATGTCCCGTATCACACGCACCGTACATCTGTCATGTCCCGTATCGCACACACCGTACATTGCTCATGTCCCGTATCGCACACACCGTACATCTGTCATGTCCCGTATCACACGCACCGTACATCTGTCATGTCCCGTATCGCACACACCGTACATTGCTCATGTCCCGTATCGCACACACCGTACATCTGTCATGTCCAGTATCACACACACTGTACATCTGTCATGTCCCATATCACACACCGTACATCTGTCATGTCTCGTATCACGCACCGTACATCTGTCATGTCCCGTATCACACGCACTGTTCATTGCTCATGTGACGTCATGTCCCGTATCACACACACCGTACATTGCTCATGTCCCGTATCACACACACCGTACATCGCTCATGTCCCGTATCACACACACTGTACATCTGTCATGTCCCGTATCACACGCCATGTACATTGCTCATGTCCCGTATCACACACACTGTACATCTGTCATGTCAGGTATCACACGCCCTGTACATATGTCATGTCCCGTATCACACGCACTGTACATTGCTCATGTCCCGTATCACACGTACTGTATATTGCTCATGTCCCGTATCACACGCACTGTACATTGCTAATGTCCCGTATCACACACACTGTACATCTGTCATGTCCCGTACCACACACACCGTACATATGTCATGTCCCGTATCACACGCACCGTACATTGCTCATGTCCCGTATCACACGCACCGTACATTGCTAATGTCCCGTATCACACGCACTGTACATCTGTCATGTCCCGTATCACACACACCGTACATTGCTCATGTCCCGTATCACACGCACCGTACATTGCTCACGTCCCGTACCACACACTGTACATCGCTCATGTCCCGTATCACACACTGTACATTGCTCATGTCCCGTATCACACACTGTACATCGCTCATGTCCCGTATCACACACACCGTACATCTTTCATGTCCCGTATCACACACACTGTACATCTGTCATGTCCCGTATCACACGCACTGTACATCGCTCATGTCCCGTATCACACACACTGTACATTGCTCATGTCCCGTATCACACACTGTACATTGCTCATGTCCCATAGCACACACCGTACATCGCTCATGTCCCGTATCACACACACTGTACATCGCTCATGTCCCGTATAACACACACTGTACATCGCTCATGTCCCGTATCACACACACTGTACATCGCTAATGTCCCGTATCACACACACCGTACATCTGTCATGTCCCGTATCACACACTGTACATTGCTCATGTCCCGTATCACACACACTGTACATCGGTCATGTCCCGTATCACACGCAATGTACATCGCTCATGTCCCGTATCACACACACTGTACATCTGTCATGTCAGGTATCACACCCCTGTACATATGTCATGTCCCGTATCACACCACTGTACATTGCTCATGTCCCGTATCACACACTGTAATTGCTCATGTCCCGTATCACACCACTGTACATTGCAATGTCCGTATCACACACACTGTACATCTCATGTCCCGTACACACACACCTACATTCATGTCCCGTATCACACCACCGTACATTGTCATGTCCCGTACACACCACCGTACATTGTATGTCCCGTATCACCACTGTACATCTGTCATGTCCCGTATCACACACACCGTACATTGCTCATGTCCCGTATCACACGCACCGTACATTGCTCACGTCCCGTACCACACACTGTACATCGCTCATGTCCCGTATCACACACTGTACATTGCTCATGTCCCGTATCACACACTGTACATCGCTCATGTCCCGTATCACACACACCGTACATCTTTCATGTCCCGTATCACACACACTGTACATCTGTCATGTCCCGTATCACACGCACTGTACATCGCTCATGTCCCGTATCACACACACTGTACATTGCTCATGTCCCGTATCACACACTGTACATTGCTCATGTCCCATATCACACACCGTACATCGCTCATGTCCCGTATCACACACACTGTACATCGCTCATGTCCCGTATAACACACACTGTACATCGCTCATGTCCCGTATCACACACACTGTACATCGCTAATGTCCCGTATCACACACACCGTACATCTGTCATGTCCCGTATCACACACACTGTACATCGGTCATGTCCCGTATCACACGCAATGTACATCGCTCATGTCCCGTATCACACACACCGTACATCTGTCATGTCCCGTATCACATACACTGTACATCGCTCATGTCCCGTATCACACACACCGTACATCTGTCATGTCCCGTATCACACACTGTACATCGCTCATGTCCCGTATCACACACTGTACATTGCTCATGTCCCGTATCACACACTGTACATCGCTCATGTCCCGTATCACACACACCGTACATCTGTCATGTCCCGTATCACACACACTGTACATTGCTCATGTCCCGTATCACACACACCGTACATCTGTCATGTCCCGTATCACACACACTGTACATCGCTCATGTCCCGTATCACACACACTGTACATCGCTCATGTCCCGTATCACACACACCGTACATCGCTCATGTCCCGTATCACACACACCGTACATCTGTCATGTCCCGTACCACACGCACCGTACATTGCTCATGTCCCGTATCACACGCACTGTACATCGCTCATGTCCCGTATCACACACACTGTACATCGCTCATGTCCCGTATCACACGCACTGTACATCGCTCATGTCCCGTATCACACACACTGTACATCTGTCATGTCCCGTATCGCACGCACCGTACATCTCTCATGTCCCGTATCACACGCACCGTACATCTGTCATGTCCCGTATCACACGCACCGTACATTTCTCATGTCCCGTATCACACCACCGTACATCTCATGTCCCGTATCACAGCACCGTACATCTGTCATGTCCCGTATCACACGCACCGTACATTTCTCATGTCCCGTATCACACGCACCGTACATATGTCATGTCCCGTATCACACGCACCGTACATATGTCATGTCCCGTATCACACGCACTGTACATTGCTCATGTCCCGTATCACACGTACTGTATATTGCTCATGTCCTGTATCACACGCACTGTACATTGCTAATGTCCCGTATCACACACACTGTACATCTGTCATGTCCCGTACCACACACACCGTACATATGTCATGTCCCGTATCACACGCACCGTACATTGCTCATGTCCCGTATCACACGCACCGTACATTGCTCATGTCCCGTATCACACGCACTGTACATCTGTCATGTCCCGTATCACACGCACCGTACATCTGTCATGTCCCGTATCACACGCACCGTTCATCTGTCATGTCCCGTATCACACGCACCGTACATCTGTCATGTCCCGTATCGCACACACCGTACATTGCTCATGTCCCGTATCGCACACACCGTACATCTGTCATGTCCCGTATCACACGCACCGTACATCTGTCATGTCCCGTATCGCACACACCGTACATTGCTCATGTCCCGTATCGCACACACCGTACATCTGTCATGTCCAGTATCACACACACTGTACATCTGTCATGTCCCATATCACACACCGTACATATGTCATGTCTCGTATCACGCACCGTACATCTGTCATGTCCCGTATCACACGCACTGTTCATTGCTCATGTGACGTCATGTCCCGTATCACACACACCGTACATTGCTCATGTCCCGTATCACACACACCGTACATCGCTCATGTCCCGTATCACACACACTGTACATCTGTCATGTCCCGTATCACACGCCCTGTACATTGCTCATGTCCCGTATCACACACACTGTACATCTGTCATGTCCCGTATCACACGCACTGTACATTGCTCATGTCCCGTATCACCACGTAATGTCATTCCCGTATCACACCACTACATCGCTCATGTCCCGTATCACACACACCGTACATCTGTCATGTCCCGTACCACACGCACCGTACATTGCTCATGTCCCGTATCACACGCACTGTACATCGCTCATGTCCCGTATCACACACACTGTACATCGCTCATGTCCCGTATCACACGCACTGTACATCGCTCATGTCCCGTATCACACACACTGTACATCTGTCATGTCCCGTATCGCACGCACCGTACATCTCTCATGTCCCGTATCACACGCACCGTACATCTGTCATGTCCCGTATCACACGCACCGTACATTTCTCATGTCCCGTATCACACGCACCGTACATCGCTCATGTCCCGTATCACAAGCACCGTACATCTGTCATGTCCCGTATCACACGCACCGTACATTTCTCATGTCCCGTATCACACGCACCGTACATATGTCATGTCCCGTATCACACGCACCGTACATATGTCATGTCCCGTATCACACGCACTGTACATTGCTCATGTCCCGTATCACACGTACTGTATATTGCTCATGTCCTGTATCACACGCACTGTACATTGCTAATGTCCCGTATCACACACACTGTACATCTGTCATGTCCCGTACCACACACACCGTACATATGTCATGTCCCGTATCACACGCACCGTACATTGCTCATGTCCCGTATCACACGCACCGTACATTGCTCATGTCCCGTATCACACGCACTGTACATCTGTCATGTCCCGTATCACACGCACCGTACATCTGTCATGTCCCGTATCACACGCACCGTTCATCTGTCATGTCCCGTATCACACGCACCGTACATCTGTCATGTCCCGTATCGCACACACCGTACATTGCTCATGTCCCGTATCGCACACACCGTACATCTGTCATGTCCCGTATCACACGCACCGTACATCTGTCATGTCCCGTATCGCACACACCGTACATTGCTCATGTCCCGTATCGCACACACCGTACATCTGTCATGTCCAGTATCACACACACTGTACATCTGTCATGTCCCATATCACACACCGTACATCTGTCATGTCTCGTATCACGCACCGTACATCTGTCATGTCCCGTATCACACGCACTGTTCATTGCTCATGTGACGTCATGTCCCGTATCACACACACCGTACATTGCTCATGTCCCGTATCACACACACCGTACATCGCTCATGTCCCGTATCACACACACTGTACATCTGTCATGTCCCGTATCACACGCCCTGTACATTGCTCATGTCCCGTATCACACACACTGTACATCTGTCATGTCAGGTATCACACGCCCTGTACATTGCTCATGTCCCGTATCACACACACTGTACATCTGTCATGTCCCGTATCACACACACCGTACATCTGTCATGTCCCGTATCACACACACCGTACATCTGTCATGTCCTGTAGCACACACACTGTACATCTATCATGTCCTGTATCACACGCCCTGTACATTGCTCATGTCCCGTATCACACACACTCTACATCTGTCATGTCCCGTATCACACGCCCTGTACATTGCTCATGTCCCGTATCGCACACACTGTACATCTGTCATGTCCTGTATCACACACCCTGTACATTGCTCATGTCCCGTATCACACACACTGTACATCTGTCATGTCCTGTATCACACACCCTGTACATTGCTCATGTCCCGTATCACACACACTCTACATATGTCATGTCCCGTATCACATGCCCTGTACATTGCTCATGTCCCGTATCGCACACACTGTACATCTGTCATGTCCTGTATCACACACACCGTACATCTGTCATGTCCCGTATCACACACACCGTACATATGTCATGTCCCGTATCACACACACCTTACATCTGTCATGTCCCGTATCACATACACTGTACATATGTCATGTCCCGTATCACACATACTGTACATCTGTCATGTCCCGTATCACACACCGTACATCTGTAATGTCCCGTATCACACACCGTACATCTGTCATGTCCCGTATCACACACCGTACATCTGTTATGTCCCGTATCACACACCGTACATCTGTCATGTCCCGTATCACATGCACCGTACATCGCTCGTGTCCCTTATCACATGCACCGTACATCTGTCATGTCCCGTATCACACACACTGTACATCTGTCATGTCCCGTATCACACACACTGTACATCGCTCATGTCCCGTATCACACACACTGTACATCTGTCATGTCCCGTATCACATACACTGTACATCTGTCATGTCCCGTATTACATGCACCGTACATCTGTCATGTCCCGTATCACACACACCGTACATTGCTCATGTCCCGTATCACACGCACTGTACATACATTGCTCATGTCCCGTATCACACGTAGCCTTGCATCTCGTGCGCGAATACACTTGACCTTGCTGTCCACATTCCACGTCGTGTGCAGTGTCTTCTGATGTAGCAGTTGACAGGATTCGTATGCTAATTTCTGTCTGAAAAGTGTCCAGTTTCCATCATACAAATCCATCACGTAGGACCTTTCAAGATTGATAGATATGTTTACTGCATGCTTAACCTAATGCTTACTTAATGCTTAACTTAATGCTTAGCTTAATGCTTAGCTTAATGCTTAGCTTAATGCTTAGCTTAATGCTTAACTTAATGCTTAACTTAATGCTTACTTAATGCTTAACTTTATGCTTAACTTAATGCTCACGTTCCTGTAATAGTTCAAGGTTACCCTGACCTTCCTCTTCTGTGGACTTTACGAATGTCCCCATGACTGAGTTAGGCCATTGTCAACATACAAATGTCAACGATTTACTTCCCAATTTGTCCAATGGGACTGTTACAGGAAGTCCGGCAACATCTCAACACATACATCATATACTTGCATACTATAGGACTAACTCGTCATCAAGCTATATGTCGTATTTAATCAGAGATTTCTGATGCTTACTGTTCTCAGATTCCAATTCATTCCACGCGACTCTCAGGACCTTTGTTGTTCCAAGTGTTTTAAGCTTAACAAGATTATCCTGCATGAAGTCAACACTGATAGGAGCGTTGGTAGCCGTTGGGGGTGGCGTGTGGTGTGGGGGTGGCCTTGTGCAAAGTATTTCCGACGTGTTTTCAGTGTACGCATCGAAGGAAGAATCGTAAGTTGTGTGGGGGGGAACAACAGGTGGACTCGTGAGATTCGTGTATCAATCTAAATCAAGATGAGAGAGAGAGAGATGAGGGAGAGAGATGAGGGAGAGAGATGAGGGAGAGAGATGAGGGAGGTAGGGAGATGAGGGGGAGAGAGATGAGGGAGGGAGAGGAGGGAGAGAGGAAGGAGGGACGGAGAGAGAGGAGGGAGAGAGGAAGGAGGGAGGGAGGGGGAGTGAGGAGACGGAGTGAGGAGACGGAGTGAGGAGGGAGAGAGGAGGGAGATAGAGGAGGGAGATAGAGGATGGAGAGAGAGGAGGGGGAGAGAGGAGGAAGAGAGAGAGGAAGGAGGAAGAGAGAGGAGGGAGAGAAAGGAGGGAGAGAGGAGAGAGACAGACCATGGAATGATGAGTTTATGACATTTTTCACAATAAAATCTAGCTATCAATAATGTACAGATAAACTTAAGCGCCGATTTATGTTAAGTTCATTGTGGTATTGAAGATTCGAATAAATCTGCATATTTTAGACGGCAAGTATACCCAACAATTATTGCGCAGTCTGTGTGTGTATATGTATGTTATTTGAAAGCCAAAAAATATGTTTAAACATATTCATTCAACAAGAAGCTGCTATGCATTCTATTCTACCATAACGTACTTGTTGTGTGTTTAATTTACCGCATGACATTTATTGTGTTATAATTTTCCGTGAGTCCTTCGAAATGTTTTATATTTTAATATAGCATACGATGTTATATATTATATTATAATGTACTCTTCCATCGTCATTTGCTAATGTCATAATGTCATAATGTCATAATGCTAACATTTACAAAACCGACTTTAAAGCGACATTACATCGCAAAAAGCAAATGAAATGCATTTTTCATGTATAAATGCATTGCTACTACAAATTCTTCCGAGTACTTTCTAACACTAACGCGTTGTATTACGAATGGATGTCGATCCCTATTTACATTATTTTGGTATGTAAGCAAACCGCGTATACGACGTTTGTTTATTAGTTGAAATACTCAGTTTTTGAGGAAAATATTTGGGAAAAATTATACCATATAATGGGAAATTACATTCTGTAGAAATTTGCATTTTCATTGATGTAATGTCGCTTTAACAATAATAACCACTGTTGACTTGGATCACTAACAATACGAACTAATCACATATTTCTACTATTATTACTTCAGATGATATTGTACACAGTCTTTAGCACATTTGAACATTACCGTTGCAATAGTTACTAGATTCTGTGAATGGCTGTCGTTAAGCTGATTCCATACTTATTTACAAGATACCCCTATACGTCATATCTGCACATTGTTATATAGATTTATTGTCATTAATTGTCTCATTCTCCATTTCTACTCTCCTAGACAATTCAATATACCATCATATTCCATAACATATTATATGTACTTTCTCTTATTATTATTTTTATTATAATTATTATTTTATTTTTTTTAGTTTTATTTTTTTATATAATTATTATTATTTTTATTATTATTATTATTATATGTGGATATTAAATATGTATATCTTTAGCGCTTAGAATCAGATTTATAATAACTTTTAGGGTTGATTGTGTAGCTTTTAACAATACAATATGTTTTATTGCAAAATCGGTAATAACCTTGCCTTTGGCAATACAATACAATACACATACATACATACATACATACATACATACATACATACATACATACATACATACATACATACATACATACATACATACATACATACATACATACATACATACATACATACATACATACATACATACATACATACATACATACATACATACATACATACATACATACATACATACATACATATACATACATACATACATACATACATACATACATACATACATACATACATACATACATACATACATACATACATACATACATACATACATACATACATACATACATACATACATACATACATACATACATACATACATACATACATACATACATACATACATACATACATACATACATACATACATACATACATACATACATACATACATACATACATACATACATACATACATACATACATACATACATACATACATACATACATACATACATACATACATACATACATACATACATACATACATACATACATACATACATACATACATACATATACATACATACATACATACATACATACATACATACATACATACATACATACATACATACATACATACATACATACATACATACATACATATACATACATACATACATACATACATACATACATACATACATACATACATACATACATACATACATACATACATACATACATACATACATACATACATACATACATACATACATACATACATACATACATACATACATACATACATACATACATACATACATACATACATACATACATACATACATACATACATACATACATACATACATACATACATACATATACATACATACATACATACATACATACATACATACATACATACATACATACATACATACATACATACATACATACATACATACATACATACATACATACATACATACATACATACATACATACATACATACATACATACATACATACATACATACATACATACATACATACATACATACATACATACATACATACATACATACATACATACATACATACATACATACATACATACATACATACATACATACATACATACATACATACATACATACATACATACATACATACATACATACATACATACATACATACATACATACATACATACATACATACATACATACATACATACATACATACATACATACATACATACATACATACATACATACATACATACATACATACATACATACATACATACATACATACATACATACATACATACATACATACATACATACATACATACATACATACATACATACATACATACATACATACATACATACATACATACATACATACATACATACATACATACATACATACATACATACATACATACATAATATTATACATGGCATGAGAAACAAAATATAACGATTTTAACGATTATAATGTTGAGCATTTTCTACGTACCCTATGCCACCCCATTGCATTACAACTACTCAAATTTGTATAAAATACCCGACACTACCGAAATGTTTGTGCTGCTCGCCCATATGGTTTACCGGCGGCGAGGGTGAATAAACTCAATCATCATCATCAAATGTGTGTGCGATAAAGTAAAAACTTACCTTCAACTGACATAA
Source organism: Archivesica marissinica (assembly GCA_014843695.1). Taxonomy (NCBI): domain Eukaryota; kingdom Metazoa; phylum Mollusca; class Bivalvia; order Venerida; family Vesicomyidae; genus Archivesica; species Archivesica marissinica. The sequence goes on along the minus strand of CM026386.1, from coordinate 77,153,090 downwards.
GGTTAAGACGTATGTCAAATCTAGGAGGACATATGACAGTCTGTATTTTGCCAATTGAAAATCAGTCAAATTAAAAATGCAATCATTTTATGAAAAGTGGGCGTTTTCCTATACGCCGTTCAATGTGGTTGCAATGTAGTTGTATGAACTATTCCAGTGTCTCGCTTGTCTGTATTGACATTACTGTTTGTTCTACGAATCCACAACAAAACCAATCACCTTTAACTATAACCATAAACCATCAAATTGGTCGTAAAAGGTATATTTTGTTCACGATGTCTATATCCAGTTTCTTTTCAATTAGATCGCCTTGTTGCAGATCGTATAATACTGACAGTCAGACAACAGCATTATTAAATAAGCATTCATTCCACATGGTCAAGTATAAATTACATCAACTCAACGTTGTCTGCGATGTTGTCTATTACATTCACAGTCAAGTCTACGTTGTGCCGTATCAACAAACACATCAACACAGCAGTTATAGTTCATTTATTGTGCATACTATGTTAGGACAGGACACGAAATATTTCACATTTTCAAATATTTGTATTCCCTTTAGCAACGTAGTATATATAACTCCATGTTATCACCGCGTATTATACACAATATTAATTAAGTTGAAATGTTTTTAAAACTTATAACTCCGACTCACGACAATGTTAGTGTCGCCAGGCTCGCAGCTTAATGCCTCCAGACCTGACTACGCCGACATCACATTATACAAAGACTAGTACAGCAAGAGTATTGGAAAGTGGGACTACATGCCACGCAGTCTCGTGGATGTGCTATAGAGCACGTTCACACGTGGATTACATGGGCTAGGGTGGCAATTATAATTGATGGCTAAACTCTTAATGTTGATTTTAAGTACTCCCCCCACTGTCAACTTTAAGTACATCACTACTGTCCACTTTAAATACTCCATTTAAATTAGACAGTGGTGGTGTACTTAAAGGGGTACCAGTGGACGTGTACTTAAAGTTGATAGTGGGGAAGTAATTAAGGTGGACAGTGGAGTGTACTTAAAGTGGACAGTAGGAATGTAATTAAAATGGACAGTGGAGTGTACTTAAAGTGAACAGTGAAGGTACTTAAAGTGGACAGTAGGAATGTAATTAAAGTGGACATTAGGAATGTAATTAAAGTAGACAGTGGGGAAGTAATTAAAGTGGACAGTGGAGTGTACTTAAAGTGGACAGTACGAATGTAATTAAAATGGACAGTAGAGTGTACTTAAAGTGAACAGTGGAGTGTACTTAAAGTGAACAGTGAAGGTACTTAAAGTGAACAGTGAAGGTACTTAAAGTGGACAGTGAAGTGTACTTAAAGTGAACAGTGAAGGTACTTAAAGTGGACAGTAGGAATGTAATTAAAATGGACAGTAGGAATGTAATTAAAATGGACAGTGGAGTGTACTTAAAGTGAACAGTGGAGTGTACTTAAAGTGAACAGTGAAGGTACTTAAAGTGAACAGTGAAGGTACTTAAAGTGGAAAGTGAAGTGTACTTAAAGTGAACAGTGAAAGTACTTAAAGTGGACAGTAGGAATGTAATTAAAATGGACAGTAGGAATGTAATTAAAGTGGACAGTGGAGTGTACTTAAAGTGGACAGTAGGAATGTAATTAAAATGGACAGTGGAGTGTACTTAAAGTGAACAGTGGAGTGTACTTAAAATGAACAGTGAAGGTACTTAAAGTGGACAGTAGGAATGTAATTAAAGTGGACAGTAGGAATGTAATTAAAGTGGACAGTGGAGTGTACTTAAAGTGAACAGTGGAGTGTACTTAAAATGAACAGTGAAGGTACTTAAAGTGGACAGTAGGAATGTAATTAAAGTACAGTGAAGGTACTTAAAGTGGACAGTAGGAATGTAATTAAAGTGGACAGTAGGAATGTAATTAAAGTGGACAGTGGAGTGTACTTAAAGTGGACAGTAGGAATGTAATTAAAATGGACAGTGGAGTGTACTTAAAGTGAACAGTGGAGTGTACTTAAAATGAACAGTGAAGGTACTTAAAGTGGACAGTAGGAATGTAATTAAAGTGGACAGTAGGAATGTAATTAAAGTGGACAGTGGAGTGTACTTAAAGTGGACAGTGAAGTGTACTTAAAGTGGACAGTAGGGATGTAATTAAAGTGGACAGTAGGGATGTACTTAAAGTGAACAGTAGGGATGTAATTAAAGTGGACAGTAGGGATGTACTTAAAGTGGACAGTAGGGATGTAATTAAAGTGGACAGTAGGGATGTAATTAAAGTGGACAGTAGGAATGTAATTAAAGTGGAGAGTAGGGATGTAATTAAAGTGGGCAGTGGAGTGTACTTAAAGTGGACAGTGAAGTGTACTTAAAGTGGACAGTAGGGATGTAATTAAAGTGGACAGTAGGGATGTACTTAAAGTGGACAGTAGGGATGTAATTAAAGTGGACAGTAGGGATGTACTTAAAGTGGACAGTAGGGATGTAATTAAAGTGGACAGTAGGGATGTAATTAAAGTGGACAGTAGGGATGTAATTAAAGTGGACAGTAGGAATGTAATTAAAGTGGAGAGTAGGGATGTAATTAAAGTGGGCAGTGGAGTGTACTTAAAATGGACAGTGAAGTGTACTTAAAGTGGACAGTGAAGTGTACTTAAAGTGGACGTAGGAATGTAATCAAAGTGGACAGTAGGGATGTAATTAAAGTGGACAGTGAAGTTTACTTAAAGTGAACAGTGCAGTGTACTTAAAGTGAACAGTGAAGGTACTTACAGTGAAGGTACTTAAAGTGGACAGTGAAGTGTACTTAAAGTGAACAGTGAAGGTACTTAAAGTGGACAGTGAAGTGTACTTAAAGTGAACAGTGAAGGTACTTAAAGTGGACAGTAGGAATGTAATTAAAATGGACAGTAGGAATGTAATTAAAGTGGACAGTGGGGAAGTAATTAAAGTGGACAGTGTAGTGTACTTAAAGTGAACAGTGGAGTGTACTTAAAGTGAACAGTGAAGGTACTTAAAGTGGACAGTAGGAATGTAATTAAAGTGGACAGTAGGAATGTAATTAAAGTGGACAGTGGGGAAGTAATTAAAGTGGATAGTGGAGTGTACTTAAAGTGGACAGTAGGAATGTAATTAAAATAGACAGTGGAGTGTACTTAAAGTGAACAGTAGGATGTACTTAAAGTGAACAGTAGGAATGTAAATAAAGTGGACAGTGAAGTGTACTTAAAGTGAACAGTGAAGGTACTTAAAGTGGACAGTAGGAATGTAATTAAAGTGGACAGTAGGAATGTAATTAAAGTGGACAGTGGGGAAGTAATTAAAGTGGTCAGTGGAGTGTACATAAAGTGGACAGTAGGAATGTAATTAAAATGGACAGTGGAGTGTACTTAAAGTGAACAGTGGAGTGTACTTAAAATGAACAGTGAAGGTACTTAAAGTGGACAGTAGGAATGTAATTAAAGTGGACAGTAGGAATGTAATTAAAGTGGACAGTGGAGTGTACTTAAAGTGGACAGTAGGAATGTAATTAAAATGGACAGTGGAGTGTACTTAAAGTGAACAGTGGAGTGTACTTAAAATGAACAGTGAAGGTACTTAAAGTGGACAGTAGGACTGTAATTAAAGTGGACAGTAGGAAGGTAATTAAAGTGGACAGTGGAGTGTACTTAAAGTGGACAGTGAAGTGTACTTAAAGTGAACAGTGAAGGTACTTAAAGTGGAGAGTGAAGTGTACTTAAACTGAACAGTGACGGTACTTAAAGTGGACAGTAGGAATGTAATTAAAATGGACAGTGGAGTGTACTTAAAGTGAACAGTGGATTGTACTTAAAGAGAACAGTGAAGGTACTTAAAGTGGACAGTAGGAATGTAATTAAAGTGGACAGTAGGAATGTAATTAAAGTGGACAGGAGGAATGTAATTAAAGTGGACAGTGAAGTGTACTTAAAGTGGACAGTAGGGATGTAATTAAAGTGGACAGTAGGGATGTACTTAAAGTGGACAGTAGGGATGTAATTAAAGTGGACAGTAGGGATGTACTTAAAGTGGACAGTAGGGATGTAATTAAAGTGGACAGTAGGGATGTAATTAAAGTGGACAGTAGGGATGTAATTAAAGTGGACAGTAGAAATGTAATTAAAGTGGAGAGTAGGGATGTAATTAAAGTGGGCAGTGGAGTGTACTTAAAGTGGACAGTGAAGTGTACTTAAAGTGGACAGTGAAGTGTACTTAAAGTGGACAGTGAAGTGTACTTAAAGTGACAGTAGGAATGTAATTAAAGTGGACAGTAGGGATGTAATTAAAGTGGACAGTGGAGTGTACTTAAAGTGGACAGTGAAGTGTACTTAAAGTGGACAGTAGGAATGTAATTAAAGTGGACAGTAGGGATGTAATTAAAGTGGACAGTGAAGTGTACTAAAAGTGAACAGTGCAGTGTACTTAAAGTGAACAGTGAAAGTACTTAAAGTGAACAGTGAAGGTACTTAAAGTGGACAGTGAAGTGTACTTAAAGTGAACAGTGAAGGTACTTAAAGTGGACAGTAGGAATGTAATTAAAATGGACAGTAGGAATGTAATTAAAGTGGACAGTGGGGAAGTAATTAAAGTGGACAGTGGAGTGTACTTAAAGTGGACAGTAGGAATGTAATTAAAATGGACAGTGGAGTGTACTTAAAGTGAACAGTGGAGTGTACTTAAAGTGAACAGTGAAGGCACTTAAAATGGACAGTAGGAATGTAATTAAAGTGGACAGTAGGAATGTAATTAAAGTGGACAGTGGAGTGTACTTAAAGTGAACAGTGAAGTGTACTTAAACTGAACAGTGAAGGTACTTAAAGTGGACAGTAGGAATGTAATTAAAATGGACAGTGGAGTGTACTTAAAGTGAACAGTGAATGTACTTAAAGTGGACAGTAGGAATGTAATTAAAGTGGAGAGTGAAGTGTACTTAAAGTGGACAGTAGAAGTGTACTTAAAGTGGACAGTAGGAATGTAATTAAAGTGGACAGTAGGAATGTAATTAAAGTGGACAGTAGGAATGTAATTAAAGTGGACAGTAGGGATGTAATTAAAGTGGACAGTGGAGTGTAATTAAAGTGGACAGTGGAGTGTACTTAAAGTGGACAGTAGGAATGTAATTAAAGTGGACAGTAGGGATGTACTTAAAGTGGACAGTGAAGTGTACTTAAGGTGGACAGTGAAGTGTACTTAAAGTGGACAGTAGGGATGTAATTAAAGTGGACAGTGGAGTGTACTTAAAGTGGACAGTGGAGTGTACTTAAAGTGGACAGTAGGAATGTAATTAAAGTGGACAGTAGGAATGTAATTAAAGTGGACAGTAGGGATGTACTTAAAGTGGACAGTAGGAATGTAAATAAAGTGGACAGTGGAGTGTACTTAAAGTGGACAGTGGAGTGTACTTAAAGTGGATAGTAGGGATGTAATTAAAGTGGACAGTAGGAATGTAATTAAAGTGGACAGTAGGAATGTAATTAAAGTGGACAGTGGAGTGTACTTAAAGTGGACAGTAGGAATGTAATTAAAGTGGACAGTAGGGATGTAATTAAAGTGGAGTGTAATTAAACTGGACAGTAGGAATGTAATTAAAGTGGACAGTAGGGATGTAATTAAAGTGGACAGTAGGGATGTAATTAAAGTGGAGTGTAATTAAAGTGGACAGTAGGAATGTAATTAAAGTGGACAGTAGGGATGTAATTAAAGTGGATAGTAGGAATGTAATTAAAATGGACAGTGGAGTGTACTTAAAGTGAACAGTGGAGTGTACTTAAAGTGAACAGTGAAGGTACTTAAAGTGAACAGTGAAGGTACTTAAAGTGGACAGTGAAGTGTACTTAAAGTGAACAGTGAAGGTACTTAAAGTGGACAGTAGGAATGTAATTAAAATGGACAGTAGGAATGTAATTAAAGTGGACAGTGGGGAAGTAATTAAAGTGGACAGTGGAGTGTACATAAAGTGGACAGTAGGAATGTAATTAAAATGGACAGTGGAGTGTACTTAAAGTGAACAGTGGAGTGTACTTAAAATGAACAGTGAAGGTACTTAAAGTGGACAGTAGGAATGTAATTAAAGTGGACAGTAGGAATGTAATTAAAGTGGACAGTAGAGTGTACTTAAAGTGGACAGTAGGAATGTAATTAAAATGGACAGTGGAGTGTACTTAAAGTGAACAGTGAAGGTACTTAAAGTGGAGAGTGAAGTGTACTTAAACTGAACAGTGAAGGTACTTAAATTGGACAGTAGGAATGTAATTAAAATGGACAGTGGAGTGTACTTAAAGTGAACAGTGGATTGTACTTAAAGTGAACAGTGAAGGTACTTAAAGTGGACAGTAGGAATGTAATTAAAATGGACAGTAGGAATGTAATTAAAGTGGACAGGAGGAATGTAATTAAAGTGGACAGTGAAGTGTACTTAAAGTGGACAGTAGGGATGTAATTAAAGTGGACAGTAGGGATGTACTTAAAGTGGACAGTAGGGATGTAATTAAAGTGGACAGTAGGGATGTACTTAAAGTGGACAGTAGGGATGTAATTAAAGTGGACAGTAGGGATGTAATTAAAGTGGACAGTAGGGATGTAATTAAAGTGGACAGTAGAAATGTAATTAAAGTGGAGAGTAGGGATGTAATTAAAGTGGGCAGTGGAGTGTACTTAAAGTGGACAGTGAAGTGTACTTAAAGTGGACAGTGAAGTGTACTTAAAGTGGACAGTAGGAATGTAATTAAAGTGGACAGTAGGGATGTAATTAAAGTGGACAGTGGAGTGTACTTAAAGTGGACAGTGAAGTGTACTTAAAGTGGACAGTAGGAATGTAATTAAAGTGGACAGTAGGGATGTAATTAAAGTGGACAGTGAAGTGTACTTAAAGTGAACAGTGCAGTGTACTTAAAGTGAACAGTGAAGGTACTTAAAGTGAACAGTGAAGGTACTTAAAGTGGACAGTGAAGTGTACTTAAAGTGAACAGTGAAGGTACTTAAAGTGGACAGTAGGAATGTAATTAAAATGGACAGTAGGAATGTAATTAAAGTGGACAGTGGGGAAGTAATTAAAGTGGACAGTGGAGTGTACTTAAAGTGGACAGTAGGAATGTAATTAAAATGGACAGTGGAGTGTACTTAAAGTGAACAGTGGAGTGTACTTAAAGTGAACAGTGAAGGTACTTAAAGTGGACAGTAGGAATGTAATTAAAGTGGACAGTAGGAATGTAATTAAAGTGGACAGTGGAGTGTACTTAAAGTGAACAGTGAAGTGTACTTAAAGTGAACAGTGAAGGTACTTAAAGTGGATAGTGAAGTGTACTTAGACTGAACAGTGAAGGTACTTAAAGTGGACAGTAGGAATGTAATTAAAATGGACAGTGGAGTGTACTTAAAGTGAACAGTGAATGTACTTAAAGTGGACAGTAGGAATTAATTAAAGTGGAGAGTGAAGTGTACTTAAAGTGGACAGTAGAAGTGTACTTAAAGTGGACAGTAGGAATGTAATTAAAGTGGACAGTAGGAATGTAATTAAAGTGGACAGTAGGAATGTAATTAAAGTGGACAGTAGGGATGTAATTAAAGTGGACAGTGGAGTGTAATTAAAGTGGACAGTGGAGTGTACTTAAAGTGGACAGTAGGAATGTAATTAAAGTGGACAGTAGGGATGTACTTAAAGTGGACAGTGAAGTGTACTTAAGGTGGACAGTGAAGTGTACTTAAAGTGGACAGTAGGGATGTAATTAAAGTGGACAGTGGAGTGTACTTAAAGTGGACAGTGGAGTGTACTTAAAGTGGACAGTAGGAATGTAATTAAAGTCGACAGTAGGAATGTAATTAAAGTGGACAGTGGAGTGTACTTAAAGTGGACAGTAGAGTGTACTTAAAGTGGACAGTAGGAATGTAATTAAAGTGGACAGTAGGAATGTAATTAAAGTGGACAGTAGGGATGTACTTAAAGTGGACAGTAGGAATGTAATTAAAGTGGACAGTAGGGATGTACTTAAAGTGGACAGTAGGAATGTAAATAAAGTGGACAGTGGAGTGTACTTAAAGTGGACAGTGGAGTGTACTTAAAGTGGATAGTAGGGATGTAATTAAAGTGGACAGTAGGAATGTAATTAAAGTGGACAGTAGGAATGTAATTAAAGTGGACAGTGGAGTGTACTTAAAGTGGACAGTAGGAATGTAATTAAAGTGGACAGTAGGGATGTACTTAAAGTGGACAGTGAAGTGTACTTAAGGTGGACAGTGAAGTGTACTTAAAGTGGACAGTAGGGATGTAATTAAAGTGGACAGTGGAGTGTACTTAAAGTGGACAGTGGAGTGTACTTAAAGTGGACAGTAGGAATGTAATTAAAGTGGACAGTAGGAATGTAATTAAAGTGGACAGTAGGAATGTAATTAAAGTGGACAGTAGGAATGTAATTAAAGTGGACAGTAGGGATGTACTTAAAGTGGACAGTAGGAATGTAAATAAAGTGGACAGTGGAGTGTACTTAAAGTGGACAGTAGGAATGTAATTAAAGTGGACAGTGGAGTGTACTTAAAGTGGACAGTGGAGTGTACTTAAAGTGGATAGTAGGGATGTAATTAAAGTGGACAGTATGAATGTAATTAAAGTGGACAGTAGGAATGTAATTAAAGTGGACAGTGGAGTGTACTTAAAGTGGACAGTAGGAATGTAATTAAAGTGGACAGTAGGGATGTAATTAAAGTGGAGTGTAATTAAACTGGACAGTAGGAATGTAATTAAAGTGGACAGTAGGGATGTAATTAAAGTGGACAGTAGGGATGTAATTAAAGTGGACAGTAGGGATGTAATTAAAGTGGACAGTAGGGATGTAATTAAAGTGGACAGTAGGGGTGTAATTAAAGTGGACAGTGGAGTGTACTTAAAGTGGACAGTGGAGTGTACTTAAAGTGGACAGTAGGAATGTAATTAAAGTGGACAGTAGGAATGTACTTAAAGTGGACAGTGGAGTGTACTTAAAGTGGACAGTAGGAATGTAATTAAAGTGGACAGTATGGATGTAATTAAGGTGGCCAGTAGGAATGTAATTAAAGTGGACAGTAGGGAAGTAATTAAAGTGGACAGTGGAGTGTACTTAAGGTGGACAGTGAAGTGTACTTACAGTGGACAGGGTGTGTGTACTTAAAGTGGACAGTAGGGAAGTAATTAAAGTGGACAGTGGAATTGAACTTAAAGTGGAGAGTGGGGAAGTAATTAAAGTGGACAGTAGGGATGTAAATAAAGTGGACAGTAGGGAAGTAATTAAAGTGGAGAGTGAAGTGTACTTAAAAGTGGACAGTAGGCATGTAATTAAAGTGGACAGGGGGTGTGTACGCGAATGTAACAGTAGCGTACTTACGGTGGACAGTGTGGGTAGTTAAAGTGGACAGGTGGGTGTACTTAAAGTTGACAGCAAGGTACTTAGAGTGGACAGTGGGGTGTACTTAAAGTTGACATTGGGGGAACACTTAAAGTGGACAGTGTGTGGAGTACTTAAAGTTGACAGCGGTGGAAGTACTTAACATTGACAGTGGGTATGTGTGGCTTAATGTTGGCAGTTAGAGGAAGTACTTAAAGCTGACAGTGGGTGGGGGGGGGGGAGAACTTATTTCACTATTTGTCACATTTCGAGCATATTAAAATACCATATTATGGACCATAAGTAGTCAAGTCCAGTTTTGCACTATTAGGAGTCAAGTTAGTCTAATGTAGCACTAGTTGTATCCAGTGTAGCCATGCTTTACACAAAGTATAGCCTTGTTAGTCAAGTATTGCACTATTAGTAGTCAAGTTAGTCTAATATAGCACTAGTTGTATCCAGTGTAGCCATGCTTTACACAAAGTATAGACGTGTTAGTCAAGTATTGCACTATTAGCAGTCAAGTTAGTCTAATATAGCACTAGTTGTATCCAGTGTAGCCATGCTTTACACAAAGTATAGGCTTGTTAGTCAAGTATTGCACTATTAGCAGTCAAGTTAGTCTAATGTAGCACTAGTTGTATCCAGTGTAACCATGCTTTACACAAAGTATAGGCTTGTTAGTCAAGTATTGCACTCTTAGCAGTCAAGTTAGTCTAATATAGCACTAGTTGTATCCAGTGTAGCCATGCTTTACACAAAGTATAGGCTTGTTAGTCAAGTATTGCACTATTAGCAGTCAAGTTAGTCTAATGTAGCACTAGTTGTATCCAGTGTAACCATGCTTTACACAAAGTATAGGCTTGTTAGTCAAGTATTGCACTCTTAGCAGTCAAGTTAGTCTAATATAGCACTAGTTGTATCCAGTGTAGCCATGCTTTACACAAAGTATAGGCTTGTTAGTCAAGTATTGCACTATTAGCAGTCAAGTTAGTCTAATGTAGCACTAGTTGTATCCAGTGTAGCCATGCTTTACACAAAGTATAGCCTTGTTAGTCACGTATTGCTCTATTAGGAGTCAAAGTCTGTACTAGTTCTAGTCAAGCTATGCACTAGTTGAGACCTAATGTAGTCAATGTTCGACATATTAGTTGCCAAGCTTACTAGTAGCCAATCATATCATTTTAAGTTGTCAAGCTTAGCACTGTTAGTTGCCAAGTTTTGCACTACTGATTAATTGCCAAGTTTAATTATTATTTAATATTATTATTATTATTATCAAGTTTAACAATATTAGTAACCACGTTTGCGTGTAGCACGCTAGCACTATTAATTACCAAGTTTAATATTATTATTATTATTATCAAGTTTAACAATATTAGTAACCACGTTTGCGTGTAGCACGCTAGCACTATTAATTACCAAGTTTAATATTATTATTATTATTATCAAGTTTAACAATATTAGTAACCACGTTTGCGTGTAGCACGCTAGCACTATTAATTACCAAGTTTAATATTATTATTATTATTATCAAGTTTAACAATATTAGTAACCACGTTTGCGTGTAGCACGCTAGCACTATTAATTACCAAGTTTGAAGCGACACTCTATGGTATGGCATTAAAATATTATAAATTTTGCAATTTTACGTACACGGCCTCCGTGGTCGAGTGGTTAAGGTCGCTGACTACCACTGTAACCTATCATCTCTGATGGCCACGGGTTCGAGCCTCGCTCAAATGGGAAACCGGTAGCGACGTTAATTAAACTTAAATAATAAAAAAACAAATAGCTATGCTACTACAAATTGTTAGATATAATTTGAATAAATATATTCAGTTATCAAACAATGGCGTGTTTTGCACTATAACAGACTGAACATCAAAGTATGACTTTCCTGAATCTATTCACCACACCCTGCGTACATTCGGAACGCATCGCACTCTATCGACAATCAGTACAAACATCTAAGACTGTTGTTTCAACAAACTGGGTTGCGTCACGCATGCGCATTAAGCATTGTTTACATCCGTTTGTTGGTGAACATTTCGCATATTCGACGGTGCTATATATATATTAGGTTGTTTTCCAATTCTGTGCGAATATTGGATGTTTTGAAACACGTGCATTGGAAATTATAGTCTTTAAAGCAACATTACATCGCAAAAGCAAATAAAATGCATCTTTTCACGTATAAATGCATAGCTACTACACATTCTTCTGAATACATTCGAACACTATAACATTGAATCAATAAACAGTGTTTTTGTGGTATACAAGCTTTCAAAAGTGAAAGTAGGATTTCATATAACGATCAGCTACGTTCCTGAAATGATGTGTGTTTGTCATTGGAGTCAATACTAAACACGCGATACTTCCGATTAGAGATAATCTAACTAGTATTAGTCTACAAATAAATATGCATAGGCACACATGTGAGATATCACGGTAAATATGTACATTACCTTGTGTTATTCAGTATAAACGCGTTGTATTACGCATGAATGTCGACCCTATTTACATTATTTTGCTATGTCAACAAACCGCGTATACGACGTTTGTTTATTTGTTGAAATACTCAGTTTTTAGGCAAATATTTGGAAACAAATAATACCATATAATAGCAAATTACATTCTGTAGACATTTGCGTTTTCACCGATGTAGTGTCGCTTTAAATATCTTAAAGGCATCCTTTATTCCTATATAGTATCGCTTTAACAATATTAGAAGCCCCGTATGTTCACCCCAATACAATATATTGCTATTAACTTTTTACAGACGTTACATGGTCGGCCTACACGGAACAGGGACATTCCATTACTTCAATCAAACTGTTATCAACTTTTCACAGCATCATTTGTTGTAAATGGCACCAAAGCAGACACGCAGCTTGTCCGTATAATTTAATACTGACTATAATGTGCATGCATCTGATAGATTATACGCCACGTGCGAGAGGTGCACGAGGTGTGTGCGTGCGTAGCTTGTGTGCGTGCGTGCAATGACATATATACTATATAATACCATACTCTCGTTATTCTTGTATGACATGCTGCATTGTTACGGTCGCTCACTGTAACCTATCATCACTGTTGGTCACGGGTTCGAGCCCCGCTCAGACCGTGTCTCATTTATATGAACAAGTTGGCAGTTTCTTACGGAGGTTGGTGCACCCAAGTACTGGTTAACCGCTGGAGCCTGCCCAGGAAAGGTGTTGTTAGGTAAACTGCCCGCCGGCGATATAGCCCAAAATGGTGCTGATGCAGGCGTAAAACCCGAAATATAAAAATATAACATCGTTATTCTTGTATGACATGCTGCATATTAACTTATATCATCGACGATTACTGACTGTACAGTCAAACCTGTGTATGTAGTACCTACCTTTAGCAGCCAACCTGTAATAAGCAGCCAGTTTCCAGATTCCCAATATGTTGTTTTATTTATGCAATTCACTTCACCGTAACTCTTTATATGAAAAAGTTGGCAGTTTCTTACGGAGGTCGGTGCACCAAGTACTGGTTAACCGCTGGGGCCTGCCCAAGAAAGGTGCTGTTATGCATACTACCTGCCGGCAATATAGCCCAAAAATGTTGCTGATGAAGGTGTAAAACTCATACAAACAGTGTGCCTCTATTACAATAATATAATACAATATTTACAATACAATATTTATTGCATTAAACATCAGCAGATGCTTATAGCATCACATATATACACAGTTTACAGAGAAGCATGAAATATAACAGTATAATAGCAATGTAATGTATGATGGTAATGATCTATTGATTTCTTGTGTGATTTGCATAATAAATATACTTAGCAAGGTTTAAGATCTGTGTTTGTGACTGACAAGTAGTCACCTGTGCTAAGCAACCAATTTCCGTGATTCCTTTGGCTGGCTGTTGTAGACATGTTTGACTGTAGTCAATTATTGTGATTGGTTGACTAATCGTCGGTTGCAACGTTTTATTATTGTATGTACCATGCCGACAGTAAATAACATTTGATTTGATTTAATCCTTGAATACGATATTATAATTAGACGATGAACATACATACGGTTGTAAAACAACAAATAAATTGCCTATTAATACATAGTAAAAAGTAAAAACATACAGTCTGTTCATTTATATTTCCAATCTTTCATTTCTTCTGAAATCCACTGTGAAGAAGTATTCAAATCAAACTGAAAAACAGCAAAACTATTCCAAATGTAATGATTTGCATTGCCAGTGCTCACCTGTGAATAACGTCACTGTGTTTACACACTGTATTCCTCCGCCAAATAATACAGTATACCAACCTTCAGTTTGCAATGGCCTGTATTCATATACCACATATGTTCAACACATCAACTAGTCTTAAGTCTTCTCAAGTCACACAATTCCTCAAAACAACACAAACTATACACTGCATGTCATGAAAATGCATGTTTACCCAAACGAAACATGAACTATATTAGTTATTGGGACTAACATTCGGTGCATTTCTGCCTATTTACGTATATAGAACCATAACCAAAATAAACGGGTATCGTATTATATTGTAAAGTGCTTAAGTTTGTGATTGGACAATATTTTACATACTTCAAGAAAGTCGAGCAAAAACAAAACCTCGTCATTTATCTTAAAAATGTGTTTGACAACTACTGGATCACGAAATATTGTAACCATCGTGAGTGTAATAATACAATATAAGCCCACCTGTCAATTATCCGAAAATCGATACACTTAGTAGTGTTTTTATTGTTGATTCCTGCATCCGAAATCTATGCAAGTATCGGGTGTGCTTAACAAAAGTATGAATGGTAAACTTATACATGTACATGTAGCTGTCCTGACTGACAATAAATGTGTCCGTTTCTTACGGAGGTTTGTGCACCAAGTACTGGCTAACCGCTGGAGCCCACCAAGGAAAGGTGATGTTAGTTACGCTGCCAACCGCTAGCCCAAACTGGTGCTGATGCAGGCGTAAAAGCCGAACAAGCAAACAGACAAAACAAAAGATGTGTTTGGCCAGATATTTCTGACGAACCTGCGAATGTAGACGTTAGCCGCACTGTTGATGAGCAATCTACTGTTCCTCGTCTCAATCCACGTGACATGTATTTCGGTCTTTCAGATTTCGTAAATAGAACATGTCTCAATGGTACAAATAGACAATTGCTGTATCCAGTTGTTGATTATAGCCTTGCGTGTTTTGTTCACTTTTCGTGATGGTATTCGAATATAGAAACATTTATTTCCGTTCTAGAGTACATTCTATACATACATCTAAGTCTATGTAGGTTAATACAGTATGTATTGGGTTCAGTATTTGACAAATAGATCATGTACCTGTCTTGTAGATGGCGGAAGAATAGTTACAAGAAATATTTGTGGTTTAAACTTATTTGTGTCTTACCGCATTTCTAACGCCAGTGAAAGATCCAGAACGAGTCTATGATATATGCAATATGCAACATTATAAAAAAAAATAAAGACTTTATTTTACTATGAAACTCATTTAATCAAAAGTTAATCTACAATGTTAATCAACATATATACAAATCAAATGCAATCAAAAGATACGACTATAAATGAAAACAGCACATTGGAATTATGTAGTAATGTAAAACCTGAAAAGTAGTGAAACTATACAATTATAATATCTTATGGGTCCGCCTCCGTGGTCGAGTGGTTAAGGTCACTGACTTGTATACCACTGTAACCTATCATCACTGATGGTCACGGGTTCGAGCCCCGCTCAGACCGTGTCTCATTTATATGAAAATGTTGGCAGTTTCTTACGGAGGTCGGTGCACCCAAGTACTGGTTAACCGCTGGAGCCTGCCCAGGAAAGGTGTTGTTAGGTAAACCACCCGCCTGCGATATAGCCCAAAATGGTGCTGATGCAGGCGTAAAACCCGAAATATAAATATAACATAATATCTTATGGAATATGACGATATATAGAATTGTCTATGACAATAAGCGGGACCTCCGTGGCCGAGAGGTTAATGTCCTGCTAACATGTGTAGGGTGCTTCAATGTGTTCGAGAACTTTACATATGATACATGTTAAGTTTAAACTTTATTTAGTTTACAACGATTGTGAAAATCGTTAGTACGATTGGAATGAGTTGTTGAGTTTGTCCGCTGATGGATGTTCTTTTGGCATATTACGTGTATTTAAAGACGGATGAAAAACAGTTTGCAACACTGATACAATCTACTATTTCATCTCTTCAAGTATAAGTATCTTGATGTTGCCTGCTATTGTAGCTTTATCTCGTTTATCTGGACAGATGCTTCAGCAATACGTGGAGATTTAATTGATGGGATGGAAGTTATTGGATGAATGTGTTGGGACGTCTGTGCCAGACGTATTTAAAGAAAATAGACAACCAAATTGTATTCACTTGCCATATTTCACTGTAAAACTCGATCATTCATTGGAAAGCATAAAATAAACTAGCCAATTTGTGATATGTGTGCCAAACGGATCTGTAATCCAGTGGTAACACGCTACGCCGGACTGGTAATCCAGGGATCACAGGTTCGATCCCCCGTCTGACCATAATAAAATTAACAGTCTTTCTAATGAGACTTTAAACCCAAGTCTCGTATCGGTGCCTTACACCGTGTACGTAAACGAACCAGAGGAGAATCTGGAATGGGTCTCTGTCTGTATTCGCCAAAATCTAAAACGACTAATCTCTTCAGCAGGCGTCGCTCACTAAGACAGGGTTAGAGGTGGCATTGGAGTGACAACGGATTGTTCAGAACCATCCTGAAGGTTTATTGAACAGTTGAACGTGCGTGTGTGCGTGCGTGCGTGAGTGCGTGCGTGCGTGCGTGCGTGCGTGCGTGCGTGCGTGCGTGCGTGCGTGCGTGCGTGCGTGCGTGCGTGCGTGCGTGCGTGCGTGCGTGTGATGCTTATAATGTTTAGTTCTTTCTTAATTTATACTGTTTGGGTGGGTGGGGAATGGTGTTGTCATCTGTGTTTCATCTGGGTTGTCGATACCAATAATGCATTCAATGTAATTATGATACGATTTTTTATCATTTTGGCTCGATAATGTTCTTCAGATTAAGCTTAAAGTTTAAGCTTAAAGTTTAAGCTTAAACTTTATTTATTTATCAACGATTTCGAAGCAAATTTTCGTCATTCGCGTGGGGGATAACGGAATTCCCGGAGAAAACTCGCCAGTACGATCTGGCGACCACCGTACCATCTCACATACTTCCCGTTCCGAGGGTCGAATCCGGGTTGCATCTTCAGATTAACAAACTGCATGCGAGTATTGGAGTTAACGTGGTTTGGTCTAATATATAATAATAATAAATACTTTATTTTACGAGGGAGCTTACATGGCTAATACAAATAAGGCCCGACTATATTATTCAGGGATCGCAGGTTCGATCCCCCGTCTGACTCTAATAAAATTAACAGTCTTTCAGATTGGACGTTAAACCGAGGTCTCGTGTCGGTGCTGTACACCGTGCACGTAAAAGAACCAGAGGAGACTCTGGAATGGGTCTCTGTCTGTATCATTGCACTATCCTCCAAATATCTAAAATGACTAATCTCTTCAGGAGGCGTCGATCATATGGGCAAGCGGTAGCGACGATAAATAAACGTAAAACACACTTCCATTATTCTCACCAGGTATTTTATTTCTTGTGTAATGCACAGGGATAACGGATTATATCTCAATACGTGCCAACGGAATAAAATCTGAAATATCCTCCGATTAGCGCAGTGGTTAGCACGCTCGCTTCTCACCAATGTGACCCGGGTTCGATCCTCGGACTGGGAAGTATGTGAGATGGTACGGTGGTCGCCAGATCGGACAGGTGGGTTTTCCCCGGGTACTCTGGTTTCCTCCCACACAAATGACCACATTTACGCTTTCATTCGCGCCAACGAGAGTGATTAATATAAGGTGATAAAGCTTGTTTCGCAATCGTTGTAAAATAAATAAAGTTTAAGAAAATATCGGAAAACAAACGAACTTGTAAAGATAAACGACAATGAGAAACATTAGTGAGTTACTGCCCCTGAATACTCCTAAAAATAATTTAAAGTTTATACAAATTTATCTTAGCTCCATTGCGAAACAAGATCTTACAACTTATTTTAATCACTCTCGAGACCTCATTCCTGATGGATTCCATCGCCACGAGGGGGAGAGAAGAGGCAACGTGGAATATAAATACCTTGCCTAAGGGCACAATCGTAACGGCTCCAGCGGGGACTCGGACTCCGGGCCTTTCGCACCTGAAGCGAACGCGCTACCACTGCTCTATCACGACTTTCACTCCTAAAAGTATATTGGTTCTCTTAATTTGTTTCCTCGGTTTTTATCGTTTTTACTTTGCACCACATGTTATCCATGTTCATCCGTTTTCTCATCTTATAGTTTTATTAAATCTAAACATATATCCTCCAGCATATCCAATTGCTGCTTTCCTATAAACTATTGGCTCTCAATAAATTAACATTATTTTCATAAAATTACATTTACATACCGCAACATCTTGTTAGAAAACAACAGCAGAATAATACACATTTCGGGATAAATCGGACTTTATCTATCAATGGAGATAATAGAAAAGGTAGCACTATTTTCCATTCATGAACAGGAGGCATAGTACGTATGTATTTCAAGATGTGTCAAGGACCAGTATGTTTTACTGTAAAGGAAACATTTCTATGTTTATTGTTTACCTCGTTTCGTTGTCTTTGTAGCAACATTTACATTCAAATTACTTAAAGCGACATTACATCGCAAAAAGGCCCAAAAATGCTTTTATACGCATAAATAGCATTGCTACTACAAATTCTTCCGACACATTAAGCAACGACATCGAGGCAGTGCAAAACGGAGCAGCCCGCATATTCAGTGGTGCTACTAAGCTTTGTAACCTCAACCGTCTCCGGAACGATCTCAACTGGGAAACACTTGCATCGAGACGTAAAGAACATAGATGTATTATCTTCTTTAAAATGAGGAACAATCTAACTCCCACATATCTTTCTGACATCATATCACAACAACCCATTCAAACCTACTCCCTACGTTCCGTTCCTGACGTCCCTTTAATACACACTAAAACGCAAGCGTATGCTCATTCATTTCTTCCAGCAACCATCTGCGATTGGAACTCTCTCCCTTATGACACCCGTAACTCCATAGATGTATCCGAATGTAAATCCAAACTCAGCAAGCCCAAGAAATATTCTCCTCTATACGACGTGGGAACCAGGAGGCTTCAGATCCTAGGACTAGGGTGTAGTTCTTTGAATGTCGACCTCCATCACAAAAACATTGTTGAATCGCCAAACTGTGCCTGTGGAGCAATGGAAACAACGATGCATTACCTTACGCAGTGCCCTCTATACAATTCAATTCAAATTCAACTTGTGTATTGCATAAAGCATATACATGCTAAGAGCAAAGCATAATTATGCATAATTACATACATAGTAAATACATGAACTTTTACAGAAGAGTTATTCAAGTGTAAATGGAAAACGAACCTAAATGTCTGACTGTTTATTACGTTTGTTGTGTTCGCATTCTGTCTGCTGAATAAATAAATTTTGCCAAGTTGACTAATGACTTTTCCGATGTTTGATTCATTAATGTTCTGTATTTATTAGATGTTGGCTATACAACAATGCCCGTCGCCTACTTTTGTCCAATATCCCTTGCGCACCGACAACAAACAATCTTCCGTATGGCGATGATCTTTAACCATTCAAAAACAACAAATCCATCTTTCTAACTATCCAAGCTTACATTGCAGCTACAAAGAGGTTTGATGCATGATCCGACTTTCCTGTGTGTCACAGCAACCCATTTCATTTAATCCCATTTACTAATTCTCCATATGTTCCAATTCATGTCACCACCAATTAGTGCACACATGATGACAAAACATGTTACAAATTGCCCCACTAATCACAAGTACGCATACAAGCACCCAGGACCAATCGGGGCTAAAGAACTTAAGACAATGCCCGTCATGTCTCACTAACCGCTCTCAATGCTAACAACTGTATATTGTAACATCCTCATGGAAAGGAATTTACATACGCTCTCAGCTTGTTTTCCAATCCATTTCAGATATCCTGAGTATTTGTATACTGTAAATATATTGAATGAACTAAATAAAATATATTTAACCTAAATTCTTCCGAAATAATTCGAACACTAACTATCTATACATAAATAGCATTGCTACTACAAATTCTTCCGAAATAATTCGAACACTAACTATCTATACATAAATAGCATTGCTACTACAAATTCTTCCGAAATAATTCGAACACTAACTATCTATACATAAATAGCATTGCTACTACAAATTCTTCCGAAATAATTCGAACACTAACTATCTATACATAAATAGCATTGCTACTACAAATTCTTCCGAAATAATTCGAACACTAACTATCTATACATAAATAGCATTGCTACTACAAATTCTTCCGAAATAATTCGAACATTAACTTTCTATACATAAACAGTGTTTTTGTGGTATACAAACTCTTAAAAGTGAAAGTAGGATTTCCTATAATGATCAGCTACTCGCCTGAATTGATAATTGTTTACTATTGGAGTATATACCAAACGTGTGCTACAGTCGGTTAGAGATATTTTAAATCGTATTAGTCCAGCAATGAATATGCACAGGCAACACAGGGTGAGATATAACGGTAAATATGTACCATAAATCGTGTTATTCATGATATACACACTGCAATACGCATGGATGTTTACACTATTTACATAGGTTTAGTATGTCAACAAACGTCGTATACGTCGTTTGTTTATTGGTTGAAATACTCGTTCATGCTTTTGATGCAAATATTTGGAAAACAATTATACCATATAATAGGAAAATACGTTCTGCAGAAATGTGCCGTTTCACCGATGTAGTGTCGCTTTAAACGCCAGTATTAATGTCTTTAATAGTTCATCTAAATGTTCTGCTCATGGAACTCAAAACGTTCATGCATATTTAAGCTCAATAAACCACGTGATAGAAGACCTAGTCAGATCTAAGCATGTTTTGTTTTAAAATCAAATGTGTCATATAGCCATCAAATGTCATTTTAAGTGATATAAGACTAGAAACTATCGATTATGTTTTGAGAACTCTCTACGAATTTGTACTTTCTGCGAATACTAGTAATGTACAGCCTAACGGAATATTCGGATGCAATTTAAAGTAGCACCGACAGCTTTGATAATATGGCGACAACCCAACTATTATAGCAGGAAGCGCTTGAATGCCCATTCGATCAGTCAGTGCCTGAAATACTGCTCAAGCATCAGGATCCACCAATAACAGCCGGGGAGTCGCCATATGACCTAAACAGCCGGGGAGCCGCCATATAACCCAAACAGCCGGTTAGCCGCCATATGACTAAAACAGTCGGGGAGTTGCTATATGACCTAAATATCCGGGGAGCCGCCATAAGACCCAAACAGCCGGGGTGCCGCCATATGACCCAAACAGCCGGGGAGCCGCCATATGATATATACAGCCGGTGAGCCGCCATATGACTAAAACAACCGGGGAGTCGCCATATGACCCAAACAGCCGGAGAGTCGCCATATGACCTAAATAGCCGGTAAGCCGCCATATGATCCAAACAGTCGGAGAGTCGCCATATGACCTAAATAGCCGGTAAGCCGCCATATGACCCAACAGCCGGGGAGTCGCCATATGATCCAAACAGCCTGGGAGTCGCCATATGATCCAAACAGCCGGGGAGTCGCCATATGATCCAAACAGCCGGGTGGTCGCCATATGATCCAAACAGCCGGGGAGTCGCCATACGATCCAAACAGCCGGGTGGTCGCCATATGATCCAAACAGCCGGGGAACCGCCATATGATCCAAACAGCTGGGTGGTTGCCATATGATCCAAACAGCCGGGGAGTTGCCATATGATCCAAACAGCCGGGTGGTCGCCATATGATCCAAACAGCCGGGGAGCCACCATATGATCCAAACAGCCGGGGAGCCGCCATATGATCCAAACAGCCGGGGAGTCGCCATATGACATATACAGTCGGGGAGTCGCCATATGATCCAAACAGCCGGGGAGCCGCCATATGACATATACAGCCGGGGAGTCGCCAAATATGATCCAAACAGCCGGGAAGTCGGCATATGACCTAAAGAGCCGGGGATTCGCCAAATATGACCCAAACAGTCGGGGAGTCACCATATGACCTAAATATCCGGGGAGCCGCCATAAGACCCAAACAGCCGGGGAGTCGCCATATGACCAAATAGCCGGTAAGCCTCCATAAGACCCAAACAGCCGGGAGTCGCCATATGACCCAAACAGCCGGGGAGCCGCCATAAGACCCAAACAGCCGGGGAGTCGCCATATGACCAAATAGCCGGTAAGCCGCCATAAGACCCAAACAGCCGGGGAGTCGCCATATGACCCAAACAGCCGGGGAGTCGCCATATGATCCAAACAGCCGGGGAGTCGCCATATGACATACAGTCGGGGAGTCGCCATATGATCCAAACAGCCGGGGAGCCGCCATATGATCCAAACAGCCGGGGAGTCGCCAAATATGATCCAAACAGCCGGGAAGTCGGCATATGACCTAAAGAGCCGGGGAGTCGCCAAATATGACACAAACAGTCGGGGAGTCGCCAAATATGACCCAAACAGTCGGGGAGTCGCCATATGACCTAAATATCGGGCGCCTGAAAAACCGGGGAGTCGCCATATGACCAAATAGCCGATAAGCCTCCATAAGACCCAAACAGCCGGGGAGTCGCCATATGACCCAAACAGCCGGGGAGCCGCCATAAGACCCAAACAGCCGGGGAGTCGCCATATGACCAAATAGCCGGTAAGACGCCATAATACCCAAACAGCCGGGGAGTCGCCATATGACCCAAACAGCCGGGGAGTCGCCATATGATCCAAACAGCCGGGGAGTCGCCATATGATCCAAATAGCCGCTACATGACCCAAACAGCCGGGGAGTCGCCATATGATCTAACAGCCGGGGAGCCGCCATATGACCCAAACAGCTGGAGCGTGTCGTCATATGACCCAAGCAGCTGGTGTCTTCACACCCGCCATATGACATCAGTAGTCCAAATGCAAGCAATCAAACAATACTATCGGTGTAACAGGTCTCGTGCGGAAGCTTTACACAAGAGCGAGAGGTTCTGAAATGATGCCCTGTCTGTATAATTGCATTATCCTCAACACCAGTGTTGATCAGTAAGAGATGCACATGTATATCTTCACACCCTGTACATGTATATATTCCATCCAGTACATGTATATCTTCACACCCTGTACATGTATATCATCCCACCCTGTACATGTATATCTCCCACCCAGTACATGTATATCTTCCCACCCATTACATGTATATCTTCCACCCTGTACATCTCCCACATTGTACATGTATATCTCCCACCCAGTACATGTATATCTTCACACCCAGTACATGTATATCTTCACACCCAATACATGTATATCTTCACACCCAGTACATGTATATCTTCCCACCCAGTACATGTATATCTTCACACCCAGTACATGTATATCTTCACACCCAATACATGTATATCTTCACACCATGTACATGTATATTATCACACCCAGTACATGTATATCTTCCCACCCTGTACATGTATATATTCCCATCCCGTACATGTATATCTTCATACCCTGTACATGTATATCTTCCCACCCTGTGTATGTATATCTTCCCACCGTGTACATGTATATCTTCCCACCCTGTACATGTATATATCCGTCCCTGTACATGTATATCTTCCCACCCAGTACATTTATATCTTCCCACCCAGTACATGAACATCTTCCCACCCAGTACATGTATATCTTCCACCCAGTACATTTATATCTTCACACCCAGTACATGTATATCTTCACACCCAGTATATGTGTATCTTCCCACCCTGTACATGTATATATCCCACCCTGTACATGTATATCTCCCCACCCAGTACATGTATATCTTCCCACCCTGTACATGTATATCTTCACACCCCGTACATGTATATCTTCCCACCATGTACATGTATATCTTCACACCCAGTACATGTATATCTTCCCACCCAGTACATGTTATCTTCACACCCCGTATATGTATATCTTCCCACCCTGTACATGTATATATTCCCACCCCGTACATGTATATCTTCCCACCATGTACATGTATATCTTCCCACCCTGTACATGTATATCTTCACACCCCGTATATGTATATCTTCCCACCATGTACATGTATATCTTCACACCCCGTACATGTATATCTTCCCACCATGTACATGTATATCTTCCCACCATGTACATGTATATCTTCACACCCCGTATATGTATATCTTCCCACCATGTACATGTATATCTTCCCACCCTGTACATGTATATCTTCACACCCCGTACATGTATATCTTCACACCTCGTATATGTATATCTTCCCACCATGTACATGTATATCTTCACACCCCGTACATGTATATCTTCCCACCATGTACATGTATATCTTCCCACCCTGTACATGTATATCTTCACACCCCGTACATGTATATCTTCCCACCATGTACATGTATATCTTCCCACCCTGTACATGTATATCTTCACACCCCGTATATGTATATCTTCCCACCATGTACATTTATATCTTCCCACCCTGTACATGTATATCTTCACACCATGTACATGTATATCTTCCCACCCTGTACATGTATATCTTCCCACCATGTACATGTATATCTTCCCACCATGTACATATCCCACCCAGTACATGTATATCTTCCCACCATGTACATGTATATCTTCCCACCATGTACATGTATATCTCCCACCTTGTACATCTCCCACCCAGTACATGTATATCTTCCCACCATGTACATGTATATCTTCCCACCATATACATGTATATCTCCCACCTTGTACATCTCCCACCCAGTACATGTATATCTTCCCACCATGTACATGTATATCTCCCACCTTGTACATCTCCCACCCAGTACATGTATATCTTCCCACCATGTACATGTATATCTTCCCACCATGTACATGTATATCTTCCCACCATGTACATGTATATCTCCCACCTTGTACATCTCCCACCCAGTACATGTATATCTTCCCACCATGTACATGTATATCTTCCCACCCTGTACATGTATATTTTCCCACCCAGTACATGTATATCTTCACACCATGTACATGTATATCTTCCCACCATGTACATGTATATCTTCCCACCATGTACATGTATATCTTCCCACCATGTACATGTATATCTTCCCACCCTGTACATGTATATCTTCCCACCATGTACATGTATATCTACCCACCCCGTACATGTATATCTTCCCACCATGTACATGTATATCTTCCCACCCTGTACATGTATATCTTCCCACCATGTACATGTATATCTTCCCACCCTGTACATGTATATCTTCCCACCCTGTACATGTATATATCCGTCCCTGTACATGTATATCTTCCCACCCAGTACATTTATATCTTCCCACCCAGTACATGTACATCTTCCCACCCAGTACATGTATATCTTCCACCCAGTACATTTATATCTTCACACCCAGTACATGTATATCTTCACACCCAGTATATGTGTATCTTCCCACCCTGTACATGTATATCTTCCCACCCAGTACATGTATATCTTCCCACCCTGTACATGTATATCTTCACACCCCGTACATGTATATCTTCCCACCATGTACATGTATATCTTCACACCCAGTACATGTATATCTTCCCACCCAGTACATGTTATCTTCACACCCCGTATATGTATATCTTCCCACCCTGTACATGTATATATTCCCACCCCGTACATGTATATCTTCCCACCATGTACATGTATATCTTCCCACCCTGTACATGTATATCTTCACACCCCGTATATGTATATCTTCCCACCATGTACATGTATATCTTCACACCCCGTACATGTATATCTTCCCACCATGTACATGTATATCTTCCCACCATGTACATGTATATCTTCACACCCCGTATATGTATATCTTCCCACCATGTACATGTATATCTTCCCACCCTGTACATGTATATCTTCACACCCCGTACATGTATATCTTCACACCTCGTATATGTATATCTTCCCACCATGTACATGTATATCTTCACACCCCGTACATGTATATCTTCCCACCATGTACATGTATATCTTCCCACCCTGTACATGTATATCTTCACACCCCGTACATGTATATCTTCCCACCATGTACATGTATATCTTCCCACCCTGTACATGTATATCTTCACACCCCGTATATGTATATCTTCCCACCATGTACATTTATATCTTCCCACCCTGTACATGTATATCTTCACACCATGTACATGTATATCTTCCCACCCTGTACATGTATATCTTCCCACCATGTACATGTATATCTTCCCACCATGTACATATCCCACCCAGTACATGTATATCTTCCCACCATGTACATGTATATCTTCCCACCATGTACATGTATATCTCCCACCTTGTACATCTCCCACCCAGTACATGTATATCTTCCCACCATGTACATGTATATCTTCCCACCATATACATGTATATCTCCCACCTTGTACATCTCCCACCCAGTACATGTATATCTTCCCACCATGTACATGTATATCTCCCACCTTGTACATCTCCCACCCAGTACATGTATATCTTCCCACCATGTACATGTATATCTTCCCACCATGTACATGTATATCTTCCCACCATGTACATGTATATCTCCCACCTTGTACATCTCCCACCCAGTACATGTATATCTTCCCACCATGTACATGTATATCTTCCCACCCTGTACATGTATATTTTCCCACCCAGTACATGTATATCTTCACACCATGTACATGTATATCTTCCCACCATGTACATGTATATCTTCCCACCATGTACATGTATATCTTCCCACCATGTACATGTATATCTTCCCACCCTGTACATGTATATCTTCCCACCATGTACATGTATATCTACCCACCCCGTACATGTATATCTTCCCACCATGTACATGTATATCTTCCCACCCTGTACATGTATATCTTCCCACCATGTACATGTATATCTTCCCACCCTGTACATGTATATCTTCCCACCATGTACATGTATATATTCCCACCATGTACATCTTCCCACCATGTACATGTATATCTTCCCACCATGTACATGTATATCTTCCCACCCTGTACATGTATATCTTCCCATCCAGTACATGTATATCTTCCCACCATGTACATGTATATCTTCCCACCATGTACATGTATATCTTCCCACCATGTACATGTATATCTTCCCACCATGTACATCTCCCACCTTGTACATCTCCCACCCAGTACATGTATATCTTCCCACCATGTACATGTATATCTACCCACCATGTACATGTATATTTTCCCACCCAGTACATGTATATCTTCACACCATGTACATGTATATCTTCCCACCATGTACATGTATATCTTCCCACCATGTACATGTATATCTTCCCACCTTGTACATGTATATCTTCCCACCATGTACATGTATATCTACCCACCCCGTACATGTATATCTTCCCACCATGTACATGTATATCTTCCCACCCTGTACATGTATATCTTCCCACCATGTACATGTATATCTTCCCACCCTGTACATGTATATCTTCCCACCCTGTACATGTATATATTCCCACCATGTACATGTATATATTCCCACCATTTACATGTATATCTTCCCACCATGTACATGTATATCTTCCCACCATGTACATGTATATCTTCCCACCCTGTACATGTATATCTTCCCACCCAGTACATGTATATCTTCCCACCATGTACATGTATATCTTCCCACCATGTACATGTATATCTTCCCACCATGTACATGTATATCTTCCCACCATGTACATCTCCCACCTTGTACATCTCCCACCCAGTACATGTATATCTTCCCTCCATGTACATGTATATCTACCCACCATGTACATGTATATCTTCCCACTATGTACATGTATATCTTCCCACGCTGTACATGTATATATTCCCACCAGTACATGTATATCTTCCCACCATGTACATGTATATCTTCACACCCTGAACATGTATATATCCCACCCAGTACATGTATATCTTCCCACCATGTACATGTATATCTTCCCACCCTGTACATGTATATCTTCATACCCCGTACATGTATATCTTCCCACCATGTACATGTATATCTTCCCACCATGTACATGTATATCTTCCCACCCTGTACATGTATATCTTCATACCCCGTACATGTATATCTTCCCACCCTGTACATGTATATCTTCACCCCATGTACATGTATATCTCCCATCCAGTACATGTATATCTTCACACCCTGTACATGTATATATTCACACCCTGTATATGTATATCTTCCCACCCTGTACATGTATATCTTCACACCCTGTACATGTATATCTTCACACCATGTACATGTATATCTTCACACCCCGTACATGTATATCTTCCCACCATGTACATGTATATCTTCCCACCATGTACATGTATATCTTCACACCCCGTATATGTATATCTTCCCACCATGTACATGTATATCTTCCCACCCTGTACATGTATATCTTCACACCGCGTACATGTATATCTTCACACCTCGTATATGTATATCTTCCCACCATGTACATGTATATCTTCACACCCCGTACATGTATATCTTCCCACCATGTACATGTATATCTTCCCACCCTGTACATGTATATCTTCACACCCCGTACATGTATATCTTCCCACCATGTACATGTATATCTTCCCACCCTGTACATGTATATCTTCCCACCCTGTACATGTATATCTTCACACCCCGTATATGTATATCTTCCCACCATGTACATTTATATCTTCCCACCCTGTACATGTATATCTTCACACCATGTACATGTATATCTTCCCACCCTGTACATGTATATCTTCCCACCATGTACATGTATATCTTCCCACCATGTACATATCCCACCCAGTACATGTATATCTTCCCACCATGTACATGTATATCTTCCCACCATGTACATGTATATCTCCCACCTTGTACATCTCCCACCCAGTACATGTATATCTTCCCACCATGTACATGTATATCTTCCCACCATATACATGTATATCTCCCACCTTGTACATCTCCCACCCAGTACATGTATATCTTCCCACCATGTACATGTATATCTCCCACCTTGTACATCTCCCACCCAGTACATGTATATCTTCCCACCATGTACATGTATATCTTCCCACCATGTACATGTATATCTTCCCACCATGTACATGTATATCTCCCACCTTGTACATCTCCCACCCAGTACATGTATATCTTCCCACCATGTACATGTATATCTTCCCACCATATACATGTATATCTCCCACCTTGTACATCTCCCACCCAGTACATGTATATCTTCCCACCATGTACATGTATATCTCCCACCTTGTACATCTCCCACCCAGTACATGTATATCTTCCCACCATGTACATGTATATCTTCCCACCATGTACATGTATATCTTCCCACCATGTACATGTATATCTCCCACCTTGTACATCTCCCACCCAGTACATGTATATCTTCCCACCATGTACATGTATATCTTCCCACCATGTACATGTATATCTTCCCACCCTGTACATGTATATCTTCCCACCATGTACATGTATATCTTCCCACCCTGTACATGTATATCTTCCCACCCTGTACATGTATATATTCCCACCATGTACATGTATATCTTCCCACCATGTACATGTATATCTTCCCACCATGTACATGTATATCTTCCCACCCTGTACATGTATATCTTCCCACCCGTACATGTATATCTTCCCACCATGTACATGTATATCTTCCCACCATGTACATGTATATCTTCCCACCATGTACATGTATATCTTCCCACCATGTACATCTCCCACCTTGTACATCTCCCACCCAGTACATGTATATCTTCCCACCATGTACATGTATATCTACCCACCATGTACATGTATATCTTCCCACTATGTACATGTATATCTTCCCACGCTGTACATGTATATATTCCCACCAGTACATGTATATCTTCCCACCATGTACATGTATATCTTCACACCCTGAACATGTATATATCCCACCCAGTACATGTATATCTTCCCACCCAGTACATGTATATCTTCCCACCATGTACATGTATATCTTCCCACCATGTACATGTATATCTTCCCACCATGTACATGTATATCTTCCCACCCTGTACATGTATATCTTCCCCCCATGTACATGTATATCTCCCATCCAGTACATGTATATCTTCACACCCTGTACATGTATATATTCACACCCTGTATATGTATATCTTCCCACCCTGTACATGTATATCTTCACACCCTGTACATGTATATCTTCACACCATGTACATGTATATCTTCACACCCTGTACATGTATATCTTCACACCCTGTACATGTATATATTCCCACCCTGTACATGTATATCTTCACACGCTGTACATGTACATCTTCACACCCTGTACATGTATATCTTCCCACCATGTACATGTATATCTTCCCACCATGTACATCTCCCACCTTGTACATCTCCCACCCAGTACATGTATATCTTCCCACCATGTACATGTATATCTACCCACCATGTACATGTATATCTTCCCACTATGTACATGTATATCTTCCCACGCTGTACATGTATATATTCCCACCAGTACATGTATATCTTCCCACCATGTACATGTATATCTTCACACCCTGAACATGTATATATCCCACCCAGTACATGTATATCTTCCCACCCAGTACATGTATATCTTCCCACCATGTACATGTATATCTTCCCACCATGTACATGTATATCTTCCCACCATGTACATGTATATCTTCCCACCCTGTACATGTATATCTTCCCCCCATGTACATGTATATCTCCCATCCAGTACATGTATATCTTCACACCCTGTACATGTATATATTCACACCCTGTATATGTATATCTTCCCACCCTGTACATGTATATCTTCACACCCTGTACATGTATATCTTCACACCATGTACATGTATATCTTCACACCCTGTACATGTATATCTTCACACCCTGTACATGTATATATTCCCACCCTGTACATGTATATCTTCACACGCTGTACATGTACATCTTCACACCCTGTACATGTATATCTTCACACCATGTACATGTATATCTTCCCACGCTGTACATGTATATCTTCCCACGCTGTACATGTATATATTCCCACCCTGTACATGTATATCTTCACACGCTGTACATGTACATCTTCACACCCTGTACATGTATATCTTCACACCATGTACATGTATATCTTCACACCCTGTACATGTACATCTTCACACCATGTACATGTATATCTTCACACCCTGTACATGTATATCTTCACACCCTGTACATGTATATCTTCACACCCTGTACATGTATATCTTCACACCCTGTACATGTATATCTTCCCACCATGTACATGTATATCTTCACACCCTGTACATGTATATCTTCACACCCTGTACATGTATATCTTCACACCCTGTACATGTATATCTTCACACCCTGTACATGTATATCTTCACACCCTGTACATGTATATCTTCAAACCCTGTACATGTATATCTTCACACCCTGTACATGTATATCTTCACACCCTGTACATGTACATCTTCACACCCTGTACATGTATATCTTCACACCCTGTACATGTAATCTTCACACCCTGTACATGTATATCTTCACACCCTGTACATGTATATCTTCACACCCTGTACATGTATATCTTCACACCCTGTACATGTATATCTTCACACCCTGTACATGTACATCTTCACACCCTGTACATGTATATCTTCACACCCTGTACATGTATATCTTCACACCCTGTACATGTATATATTCACACCCTGTACATGTATATCTTCACACCCTGTACATGTACGTCAATAGAGAATGCGCAACATAAAAATAATAACATTTAAAAATACATGTACATGAAATATGGGGGTCACCTAGCCCCTCACTGCTGTAGATTCCAATCTCAATTGGGGTAGCCAAAGTCTTTCATGTGAGGAAGCTGACGATCTGCATGATCGGTGACTTTACCCAGTATCCACCCGCGCCTGAAATAGTTGCACTAGTTGGCACCAGGAGTCTTTTTCTACCAATAAGACTCCTTTTTCTACCAATAAGAGTTGGGCAATCGGCCTAGGACATTTAGTCCCTGTTGATGGGACTTTGAACCCAAAATCAGACAAAGTGTACATAATAAAACGTCTGTATATTGACATCATAGTATACATTAACAATGACAATGTCCCACGAAGTCGACGCATCAGCTGTAACGAGAACTTTAATATTTTATACAAATTTATTTTAGCTCGATTGCGAAACAAGTTATTTCAACTGATATAAATCACTCTCGAGACCTCATTCCTGATGGAATCCATCGCCACGAGGGAGAGAGAAGAGGCAACGTGGAATTTAAATGCCTTGCCTAAGGGCACAATCGTAACGGCTCCAGTGGGGCTCGAACTCCGGACCTTTCGCACCTGACGCGCTATCACGACTTTAATAAAAACTGTGTGAATGAAAATCTCAAGTTGTAAGAACTTGTTTCGCAATCGAGCCCAAATAAATTTGTATAAACTAATGTCTAAAGTGAGTTCACGCAGTGTCTCTTCCGTATAATGGAAACACACACACCATTCTAGTATACTGTTTATGCAACATTGTCACGTTTTTAGCCAGTTATATGCATATATATTCAGTATGGCTTCTATGACCAATAACTCAAATTGACAAATCGAGACGACTAATCGGTCTAAATTACATAAAAGTAGCCAGAGATACGCTGAAGGTCCCTGAAGGCATGACCTATATCTAAACTATCTACGTTATGTAGCTCACTTGTTTCTCACTTGCAACATTATTCTAGAAAAATAAGCAACGTGTCTACTAGTGTTCCTATCTTGCTAATATGAATAACATATATATAAAAGGTGTTGCTGCAATTCCGAGTTTTAATTACAATTTTGTGTTCTTAATTGATTTCATGTTTCTTGCCAATCAGCAATCTCGCTGCAATGTCTATGCGAACATGTGTTTTTCGACTATCGACATCATGCAGAAAAGATATGTATGTTGGTGGTGTTTGAACTTTGAACACAGAATAATTCCATCACTGTCGGACAATATTCCATAGTGATCAGGCTGTGCGATTAGCACAGTGGTTAGCGCGCTCGCTTCTCACCAATGCAACCCGGGTTCGATCCTCGGATTGGGAAGTATGTGAGGTGGTCGCCAGATCGGACAGGTGGGTTTTCTCCGGGTACTCGGGTTTCCTCCCACACGAATGACCATATACGCTTTCGTCCGCGCCAACGAGAGTGATTAATATAAGTTTGTTAAAACTTGCTTCGCAATCGTTGTAAAATAAATAACGTTTAAAAGATTTATCACGTTGTGGCGAGCTCTATTTTGTATTTAAGCAGAGATGCAGCCATTTAGCAAAGTTGAATACGTAAACATATGTATGTAAATATAAAACATGATACGACGTCTATGTGTACAAGTGTTGCAGCACATTGATTTCCCAATTTATATTAATATATACCGAGTCAAAAAAGAAACGATACCAAACTAAAAATGACGTAAAACGGATAAAACCATAGAAAGGTTTAATATATTATTACGTATCAGTACCGGGTATCTTATTGCAACGTCAGCCAACCATAAACACAGGTAAATAAACACCCGATAATCCTGGAACGCCGAATTTCCGATTTGCACGTGCTCCTCAACAAAGACAACTTCCTACACATGTACAAATCGGAAAACCGGTTTATTGTACTGGTATTGCCTTATCATCGAGGAAAAACACCTTACATACCCATTGTTACCTCTAACAAAATGCCTAGGCTAAACCGCAATCAGAGAATGTGTGCCATTGGCATGATTGACGGCGGTTTACGTCAGCGTGACGTCGCAAATCGACTCGGGATTACGCGGATCACGATAACACGTCTACTTCGACGTTATCGAACACATGGATAGGTAGACGACCGTCCAAGATCTGGTCGACCACGTGTGACGACGCGTGAACAGGACCGTCACATTCGGACGTCACATTTACGTGACCGGTTCCTACCTGCTACGCACACAGCTGCCGTTACTCCTGGGATGACCAACACTCGCATCAGTGCACAAACAGTCAGGAACCGGCTCGGTGAACATTCGTGCCTATCGGCCATACGTTGGACCCATCCTGACACGACGTCACCGTGACGTACGGCGGGAATGAACGACGGAACGTGCTCGCTGGACTCGGTTACAGTGGAATTCGGTGATGCTTAGCGATGAATCGCGGTTCTGTTTGCATCGAGCGGATGGCAGAGAGCGGGTATATCGCAGACGCGGTGAACGTTACGCCGACGCATGTGTACGTCAGGTCGATCTGTTCGGGGGCGGAAGCGTTATGGCGTGGGACGGTATCACCTTCGGCAGTCGCACTGAACTGTTAGTGGTGGACGGGAACCTAAACGCCCAGCGGTACTGTGATGAGATCCTTGCGCCAGTTGTTGTGCCGTTCTTTAACGCCAACAGAAACGTCACACTGTTCCAACAGGACAACGCCAGGTGTCATACTGCTCGGATTTCCACCACATTATTGGAGCAGAACAATATTGAAACCCTGCCGTGGCCTGCTTTGTCACCAGACTTGTCACCCATAGAACATTTGTGGGATACGTTAGACCGCCCGTCAGACGACGTTAGCCGGTAACGTTAAACCAACTGAGGGATGTTTTGCGTCAGGAGTAGACAAATATTGACCAGCAAGAGATTCAGACACTCTTCCGTTCGATGCGACGGCGGTGCATTGCAGTGAGAGACGCAAATGGTGCCCATACTCGGTATTGACGTCTGTGTGAAAACTCCATTAGACCCCTGTCCGACGAATTACGTCATCACGCAGCAGACAGTTTCGGAAGCTCATTATGCTTTATGTGCTCCTCTTTCAAACATGTTGGACTATCATCTTATGAATTTTCAAAGAATTTTCTTAATAAATGTTGAAATTATAGACACATAAACACCAGGTATCGTTTCTTTTTTGACTCCGTATATATAATATTCGCTCTCGCTATGAATGTGTGTTTTACGTTTATTTATCGTCATTACCGGTTGCCCATATAAACGCGGACGCCTCCTGAAGAGATTAGTCATTTCAGAGTGTTGGAGGATAGTGCAGTGATACAGACAGAGACCCATTTCAGAGTCTCCTCTGGTTCTTTTACTTGCACGGTGTAAAGCACCGACACAGACCTCGGTTTATTGTCCCATCTGAAAGATTGTTAATTTTATTATGGTCAGACCGGGGATCGAACCTGCGATGCCTGGATTACCAGTCCAACTTGTAGTACATAGTCACGCTTGTTCATTAGTTTAAACATATTTATTTTCTGTCGATACATGATTATTTACAACAACTGATATAAGGAATTGGACAGAAAGCTGTATAGCTTATGATTGTCCTCTCCTTGTTCATTATATAGCATCAATGACATAAACGTTCAATATAATTCTGTTCTGATAAGCAGTCATTGACAACATCATGTATATTAGTGTATACACATGTATTTGAGCTCGATTGCGTAACAAGTTCTTACAACTTACATTAATCACTCTCGAGACCAGGGAGAGAGAAGAGGCAGCGTGGAATTTGAATGCGTTGCCTAAGGGCACAATCAGGTGTGTGTATGTGTGTTTTTTCTTTCTTCCATCACATTTTGTTTCTTCTTCCTAGATAAATTGAGTTGTACCCCCCCCCACCCACCGAACCCCACTTAATATATAACAATGATAAATCATATACCTTTCTTACATAGTACGTTGATAACTATATATGAAGATATGTAAGACGGAGCAAATAAATGGGATTCCCCTATTTGGGGCCCCGAAGCACACAATCCAAAAATGTGTGGGATATAACAAACGTGTTTGTAGTTCTGGACATTCCCTCGTGGTTAAATATTAAAACAAACATATTTATTTGTAGATTTAATTCAAATGTAGATAATATAATTTTGCACGTGGCATGGGATAGTGTTGTGAAATACTCGTGTCCGACTTGCTTATGGCTTACGGGCATTACTGAATATAATATCCACGTTATGTTACAATATTAGCCTCTTCTCTGTACCTCGTGATGGATTCCATCAGGAATGAGGTCTCGAGAGTGATTAATATAAGTTGTAAGAACTTGTTTCGCAATCGAGCTAAAATAAATTAGTATAAATTATCAGCATATACTTTCAATTCTGCTAAGGATTAGCTACCGTTTATACCAGGGTATAATAACTATATTTAACAATTACAAAAGGAATTTACATAATCTCTCAGCTAGTTTTCCAATCCATTTCAAATATCCTGTGTATATTATATATTGAATGAACTGAATAAAATATGTTTAAAGCAGCATTACATCGTAATAAAGGATGTTTTGGGTAAAATATTAATGTGTGTGTGTTTACAAAAATCGAAATAGTCGCTCAGAAACGATAAAATTCCAATAAATTAAAACCGTCGTATACGCGAATTTGTTTATCAACACACTAAATATAAAACACGCACAACGCGCATGCGTGAAACAACAGAGGATGTAGAAAACAACGTATATATTTTGAACATGAAATACTATATATCTATCTTCCTCTAATGTCGAACCCTCGCGGGGATGTAGACATGTCCCTAAAAGACTTAGCTAACAGAGGTATGAATCAACATATCAAGTAATTTAATTAAAAAAGACAACGTAAGACAAATGGGGACGATGCATTCCGAATGCAAACAAGTGCGTGACCGATCGATTCGGAAAGTCCTACTTTCGGTTTCGAGTTTGTTTTATCGCAAAAAAACACTGTTTACCAAATGAACATAAGCATACAAAGTATAATGTTAGACTGTGTAGTAGCATTGCTACCCATACGTAAAAATTGAATTTTTCAAATATCTTTTATTTCATACGATGTAATGCTGCTTTAAACTAATTACAACTAATATTTTACCAATCCCAAGAACATTCTTATACGTCCCACAATACAAAAAGTAGTTCCAATACCAATATTACCAAATTACAAGTATAGTAGTGTGTATGTATACTTGCCCTGTGTTACTTGTTTATGTGGACTATTTAGATGTGATTACGTGGCTAGAGTTTCATATCAGAATAGGTATCGAACCGAGATAACACGATATCAAACTTAGACCTGATATGAATTTGAACATTCAATAATCGAAATGATGCTCTCCATTATCCGTGTATCAGGAATAAATCGCAATTATTGAATTAGATACATGAACACGAACACGATTGAAATATTACCACGAAGCAACAAACATCTGTTATCTGTCAAATATGAAACGCTGGGACGCTACGGAAGTAAATAAACTAGTACCGAGTGCGCATGCGTTATTTCTCAGGAACTAGTTATGATACGGTATCAAGCCAGCAAACGTAATATCATACTTGAAATCACAGCGTATCAACCTGGGTGGTAGACAGTATTGTGACATCATATAACGGCAAGAAATAAACTAATATTCATATCCGAGTAATATACGTGTATGTACATATGTGTACCATATAAACATTCATACACAGCGTGCCCACCACTAATTGACATACTAAGAAAAGTATATCTGCATCCATCATTGCCCGTATATTATAAAATGGAATGTGTACCCACATGCATCCAGCGCACACCCTGGACCCACCACCTTGCTACTACACGCAGGGGAATTAGCATAGAATTTCGAACAAAATCATTTTTTCAGAAATATGTGTTTTTTACTAGAAATGACAGTTGGTTGATGCTACAATGTAGTTTGGGTTGCAACGTTGTCCTGTGGTGTAATACAGTAGTTTCATCAATGTATGAGTGTGTGTTTTACGTTTTTTATCGTCGCTACCGGTTGCCCATATGAACGACGCCTCCTGAAGAGATTAGTCATTTTAGATTGTTGGAGTATAGTGCAATGATACAGACAGACCCATTCCAGAGTCTCAGCTGGTTCTTTTACGTGCACGGTGTAAAGCATCGACACGAGACCTCGGTTTAACGTCCCATCTGAAAGACTGTTAATTTTAGTATGGTCAGACGGGGGATCGATATCAATGTATGATACATGTAGTGCAGAATTTATAATATGCGACAGTTGTGCGGTTTCATTATCGCGACAGAATTATCACTAAATAGTGTGCGGATTTTCTTTTTTGGACGATTTGAAGTCAATGCATCGTCATAAATGGCTGATAATACATGCGAAGTTGTACGGATTTAAAAACAATGCAATGGCATATTTAGATATTGTACACAAATAGTGTTATGGATTTGAAAACAATGCAACTGCATGACAAGATGATAGTACACAAATAGTGTTATGGATTTGACGTCGCGGCAGCATCATCACTGGATGATTGTGAATACGTCGTGTCGTGGATTTGAAGACGCAGCAGCGTCATCACTGGATGATTGTGAATACGTCATGTCGTGGATTTGAAGACGCAACAGCGTCATCACTGGATGATTGTGAATACGTCGTGTCGTGGATGTAACGTCGCGGTAGCGTCATCACTGGATGATTGTGAATACGTCGTGTCGTGGTTTTGACGTCGCCGTAGCGACATCACTGGATGATTGTGAATACGTCGTGTCGTGGTTTTGACGTCGCCGTAGCGACATCACTGGATGATTGTGAATACGTCGTGTCGTGGTTTTGACGTCGCCGTAGCGTCATCACTGGATAATTGCAAGTACGCCGTGTGTGTGCTTTGGATTTGAAGATGCGACCGCGTCATCACTAGATGATAAGCACGACATGTATGTGTATACGTACATACATAATACATGTAGTGCTATGGGTTTGGAGGCGCTGCGGCGTCATCATACCGGTATTGGTATTGGTGTGGCTGCGGGCTAGTCTCTTGTCCTTCCTCGCGTACATCCGTATCTACAACACACATAGTGATATAATAGTCGATATTCGATATGACACAATGTACAGGTCACTGGCATATATACATCACTTACGTCATTTTCACACATTAAAGAGACCTATGTGGCCGAGTGGTTACGGTAATTGAATTTAAATTAACTGCCCATCGCGGATTTATGTTCGAATCCCACTATGGTGTATCAGGCTGGCCTTCGGAAGATCGGTGGTTATTCCCTGGTTGGTGTCCGTCCGCGCTTGAAACACTGCTCCGATGGGGCACCCGTGGTCTTTCTCAACCTATATTAGCTGGATAGTCGCCATATCACCTAAGCTGTCGGTTGGACTTTGAACCCAATAAAGTAGTCGCTACGGGATCAGGGAACTTAACTATTGGGTACCTAATAGCAACTACTATTTCACAGGATAATTTACGTCTGGTTTGAAGTGTAGTCTGAGCGTGTGTGGCGTTTATGCTTGGTAGCACCGTTTCCCAGAATGCCCCACTTCCGTTCCAGACGGTGTCTCAATCTTCCGCGCCAGACTGTGTCTCTTAATGAACCCAATTGCCATTTACTACACCACTACATAAACAAACTTATGGCTTACATGGCACTGATACTGTGTTTCTGTTCTTCTTGTACCAACATACACCAGATATAACCAGAACCAGGATAACTACAGCACCGATACCGCCCGAAGCGTAACCCACTTTCTCAGACGTCGTAAGACCGCCCTTACTGGGCGCAGGGGCATCTGAAATGCACAGCAATATAAACTACGCGTAGTGGAACATGAATCGTGTTCTGGTCCGGATGTAAACATGCGCATGCGTAATTGGAAGATATGTATGTGGTGCTGCTTTGGTAAACTAAACGATAGCACCATGTAGGAAATCCAGAAAATGGTCACGAAATAACTTATTTAGTTTATAACAATTTATTTTATCTCGATTGCGCGAAACAAGTTCTTGCAACGTTAGTTAAATCGCTCTCAATACATCATTCCTCAGGCTGGTGAAATACATCGCCATGAGGGAGATGACCGGCAATGTGGTATCTAAGGGCACAACCGTTACGGTTCAAACTACAAGCCTCTCACACCGCAAGCGAACGCGCTACCACTGCTCTATCACGACTTCCATTTATTTAAAAGTTAGTGCTTCAAAGCGGGGTACGATGGAGTTTTCTTTCATTGGAGAGCATAAAATAAATCTGTATTTCTTTACTATCAATTTAAAAAACGCTCATTCATAAGATAAGAAATTCGTATTGTTCACATCATCATTCACATTTATAGTCTTGCATGTCATTATATAACGCCGCGTCATGTTATTATATAACGCCGCGTCATGTTATTATATAACGCCGCGTCATGTCATTATATAACGCCGCGTCATGTCATTATATAACGCCGCGTCATGTTATTATATAACGCCGCGTTATGTTATTATATAACGTCGCGTCATGTCATTATATAACGCCGCGTCATGTCATTATATAACGCCGCGTCATGTTATTATATAACACCCCGTCATGTTACTATATAACACCCCGTTATGTTATTATATAACACCCCGTCATGTTATTATATAATACCGCGTCATGTCATTAAATAACGCCGCGTCATGTTATTATATAGTCTAACACGACCCAGCTAATAACATACATACGTGTAGAGTAAAATCAATCTCGGGTTATTCTGCAATATACCTACCTTGAACTATGCTGCACGCGCACCGTGTTTTGGCTACGTCATGTATACAATGCGTGTAAAGTTTTATGAATGAAAGTCACGTGATGTTTGTAAAAAATATCGTTGGAATTCACGGAAGTGGGCTATTTTTAGAATCTCTTGTCCATCTTGTTTTTCTGTTAAGTAACGTTTCATTTACTATTCTGTACAGTTTTATTTGACAAAATAAATAAAATTATTCATCAGTTACAACGTTCATTTATGCACTAGATTGATATTTTCCATAAAAAAAAACGTCATCACCCCTTACGCGGGAGGAAATTTCGAAAGCCAAATGCAGCGGCGTTTAAGAAAATACTCTGTTAAATTATTAGAAGTAAGTCGTGTTAGAATCGAAATAATAAGTATCAACCGTGGTATATCGCAGAATAACCCTCATTTGTCGTTCTTATGCATAGAAATATATCACTCAGGCCTTCGGCCTTCGTGATATATTTCTAGGCATAAGAACTTCAAACTCGGGTTATTCTGCGATATACCACGGTTGATACTTATTATTTCTTAAATACCGCGTCATGTCATTATATAACGCCGCGTCATGTCATTATATAACGCCGCGTCTGATCAGGATCTATGTTGTTTGCTATTCAGACAAGTGTTTTAGAGCCACTATCCGAATAGCAAATAGCAAATAGCATATATCCTTATCAGCCTGAGTTGGCTCTATTCTGTTTGCAATAGCAACTTTAGCATTTTTAATGTTTAAGTATTCCGAGTAAGTAAGAAATGTCATATTTGCGTCTAGTTAAAAAAATCGTACTTAAATTTCACAACAACATAATCGGCCTCTTGTCACATGATCAATACGACACGAGGGATAACCGTTGAGTGCTGCTGTATGATTCATAGCTCTTGATTAGTGCCATTATCGTTTCCTTAACAAAGTGATGGGCTTTGAAATATTGTTCCTATGGCAACAGTTTCGAAATGTTTACGCTATTTGACATTGAAATTTAAACGACACAGCTTTAATTCATGCTCCTTTAAAATTATACAGTATTGTAAAGAGGTGGGGGGAATGTCTAATTTTAGTCTAATTTAAACACGTTCTTCCCATTTTTCTGAAAATATCCAAGTGCCCATTTTCCTATGGCGTCGGCTTGATAATACAATAAGCAGGAATTCTAATCGTCCACTCCTTTAGATATATTAGGGTGAACTACGTTCAGAGTAAATTGATGGTAAAGTTATGAATATGATATTTCCGCATCGTAGAATTTGCATAGTGCACATTGCACCACTAATCCTATTACTCCTATTAACGCAGCGGCTGGCACGCTCGATTCTCAACAATGTGACCAGGAATCGTTTCTCGAACAGGGAAGTGTGTGTGTGTGTGTCACTATCGCTAAATAGGACATATGAGTCGACTCCGGTGTGTCCGGTTTCCGCACTCGAAGGACCACACAAACGCTTGAAATCAGCTGCGTCAACGGGCTTGATTAATTAAGAAATAATAAGTATCAACCGTGGTATATCGCAGAATAACCCGAGTTTGAAGTTCATAAGAACGACAAACGAGGGTTATTGTGCGATATACCACGGTTGATACTTATTATTTCGATTCTAACACGACTTACTTCTAATAATTTTAGACGAGAATCAAAGGAGTATTTTCTTCAAACGCTGCATTTGGCTTTCGAAATTTCCTCCCGCGTAAGGGGTGATGACGTTATTTGTTATGGAAAATATCAATCTAGTGCATAAATGAACAAAATTTGTAACTGATGAATAATTTTATTTATTTTGTCAAATAAAACTGTACAGAATAGTAATTCAAACGATACTTAACAGAAAACCAAGACGGACAAGAGATTATCTAATTCTAAAAATAGTTCACTTCCGCGAATTCCCACGGTAGTATTTACAAACATCACGGGACTTTCATTCATAAAACTTTACACGCATTGTATAAATGGAATAGCCAAAACACGGTGCGTGCGCAGCATAGTTCAAGGTAGGTATATCGCAGAATAACCCGAGGTAGGTTTTACTCTACAAGTATGTATGTTATTAGCTGGGTCGTGTTAGAATATAACATAAATTGCTAAAGCTTGTTTCGCAATAGTAAAATATAGTTTATAATACCCCTTTTCTACTCTACTAGCCAATTCCATATGTCGTAATATCACATAACATATTATATGTAGTTTCTCTACTTTTCAGTTTTAACATTACTACATAATTCCAATGTGCAGTTTTCAATTATAGTCCTATCTTTTGATTGCGATTGATTTGTATATATGTTGAGGGTTCATTATAGATTAACTTGTGTTAAATGAGTTCTCTCGTAATATAAAGTCGCCTCACATCATTCTATGTTGTGACACTCCCAATATGTCTGGTCAGAATCATCTACTGATGTGACATGCGCTTGTATGTGTTTTACATTTATTTATCGTCGCTAACGGTTGCCCATATGAGCGACGCCTCCTGTAGAGATTAGTCATTTTAGATTTTTGGCGGATAGTACAATGATACAGACAGCGACCCATTCCAGAGTCTCCTTTGGTTCTTTTACGTGCACGGTGTAAAGCACCAACACGAGACCTCGGTTTAACGTCCCTTTTGAAAGACTGTTAATTTTAGTATGGTCAGACGGGGGATCGAACCTGCGAACTCTAATTACTAGTCCAGCTTTAGCTGAATACGAACCCTTTGTAGTAAATGTGATAGTATTGGAATTCGGGGCCGATCCTCTCACATTTTCGGCAACAACGGAGAGGTTGTATATTGAGGAACTCTGCAGGTTGTCCAGTGTAAGGATTTCCAACCCACCTGCACCATCAGTCGTGTCTTTAATAGGTTTTATTTCTGAAAGAAAACAAGGGAGTTATGTTATTTATGTAGGAATAAAACGGGTTTCAAACCTGCCTCGTCATGATAACTGAAAGAATTGTGTTATTTATGTAGGAATAAAACGGGTTTCAAACCGGCCTCGTCATGATGACAGAGAATTATGTTATTTATGTAGGAAGAAAACGGGTTTCAAACCTGCCTCGTCATGGTGACTGAAAGAATTATGTTATTTATGTAGGAATAAAACGGGTTTCAAACCTGCCTCGTCATGGTGACTGAAGGAATTAAGTTATGTATGTAGGAATAAAACTGGTTTCAAACCTGCCTCGTCATGGTGACTGAAAGAATTATGTTATTTATGTAGGAATAAAACGGGTTTCAAACCTTCCTCGTCATGGTGACTGAAGGAATTAAGTTATGTATGTAGGAATAAAACGGGTTTCAAACCTTCCTCGTCATGGTGACTGAAAGAATTAAGTTATTTATGTAGGAATAAAACTGGTTTCAAACCTGCCTCGTCATGGTGACTTAAAGAATTATGTTATTTATGTAGGAATAAAACGGGTTTCAAACCTACCTCGTCATGGTGACTTAAAGAATTGTGTTATTTATGTAGGAATAAAACGGGTTTCAAACCTTCCTCGTCATGGTGACTGAAAGAATTGTGTTATTTATGTAGGAATAAAACGGGTTTCAAACCTGCCTCGTCATGATAACTGAAAGAGTTATGTAGGAATAAAACGGGTTTCAAACCTGCCTCGTCATGGTGACGTCACCAAAGAGACACAATTCCTTGTGATCGCTTGAACCGTTGCGCAACAGCTAGATCTCCGGGAAGGTGTGTGCAAATAACGCTGATACCGTCATCTTTGTAATGTGTGCACATGTCGTACTGTTGAATCAGAATACCACTTTTTGCTATGCTATCTAAAGTACACTAACCTTAGAAACTACGTATTTTGGGTAATTAATTATTCTTGGCCTACACTGCAAACATTTATGATCGTGTCCTTTCGGCCTCCATGCTAACTAAGCACGCCCAATGTAGTTCATAGCTCGATGAAAACTATTAACTCATGAGGCAGTGCTAAAGTAAGCCTTTATACTACCCTGGCAATACATGTATATATTATAAATAACGTGATAGCAGCACAAGTGCTATTTTGGAAATTGGAAACTGACGATAAAACGTGTATATTATCAGCTCTCACGTTCAGTTTGTTTTGGGGGGGGGGGGGGTAATAGATATTGAAACGAGTTGGAATTTCAAAGTAAAATGCAAATGAGTCAGGCAAGTTATGACAAATTAATTACAAATTCTGTATTTCCTAATGAAGTTATATATATTGAACAATCAAAGTAGAAACTGAGTCATGTTATGTTCAACTGTATAATATATTCCGAATGTATGGGCTCCGTGGCAGAGTGGTTACGGTCATTGACTTCAAATCACTGACCCCTCACCGCTGCTTATTCTATAATCTGGGGGTCTCGAATTATTTCGTGCGAGGAAGCTAACCAGCAGAAAACTTGCGGAAGGTCG
Source organism: Archivesica marissinica (assembly GCA_014843695.1). Classification (NCBI taxonomy): domain Eukaryota; kingdom Metazoa; phylum Mollusca; class Bivalvia; order Venerida; family Vesicomyidae; genus Archivesica; species Archivesica marissinica. Next base: position 77,108,545 of record CM026386.1, on the reverse strand, counting down.
GTGGTTCTACCTGGGTGGTTTTCCTCCACCAATATTGAAAAGTCGCCATATGGCCTAAGCTGGTAATCCTAGTGTGCAGTCTGACTACAGTTTTATATAGATGTGTCTTAATTCACTGAATACTTTGTATACTATTGATCATTGCTTGGAACACAATACAACGGTTACTCCCGTTAGACCTAAACGTGCTTGGAACACAATACAACGGCTACTCCCGTTAGACCTAAACGTGCTTGGAACACAATACAACGGCTTCTCCCGTTAGACCTAAACTTGCTTGGAACACAATACAACAGTTACTCCCGTTAGACCTAAACTTGCTTGGAACACAATACAACGGCTACTCCCGTTAGACCTAAACTTGCTTGGAACACAATACAACGGCTACTCCCGTTAGACCTAAACGTGCTTGGAACACAATACAACGGCTTCTCCCGTTAGACATAAACTTGCTTGGAACACAATACAACGGCTACTCCCGTTAGACCTAAACTTGCTTGGAACACAATACAACGGTTACTCCCGTTAGACCTAAACGTGCTTGGAACACAATACAACGGCTACTCCCGTTAGACCTAAACTTGCTTGGAACACAATACAACGGCTACTCCCGTTAGACCTAAACTTGCTTGGAACACAATACAACGGCTACTCCCGTTAGACCTAAACTTGCTTGGAACACAATACAACGGTTACTCCCGTTAGACCTAAACTTGCTTGGAATACAATACAACGGCTACTCCCGTTAGACCTAAACTTGCTTGGAACACAATACAACGGTTACTCCCGTTAGACCTAAACGCAACACAAACAACCCTCCCGTTAGACCTAAACTTGCTTGGAACACAATACAACAGTTACTCCCGTTAGACCTAAACTTGCTTGGAATACAATACAACGGCTTCTCCCGTTAGACTTAAACTTGCTTGGAACACAATACAACGGTTACTCCCGTTAGACCTAAACGTGCTTGGAACACAATACAACGGCTTCTCCCGTTAGACCTAAACTTGCTTGGAACACAATACAACAGTTACTCCCGTTATACCTAAACTTGCTTGGAATACAATACAACGGCTTCTCCCGTTAGACTTAAACTTGCTTGGAACACAATACAACAGTTACTCCCGTTAGACCTAAACTTGCTTGGAATACAATACAATGGCTTCTCCCGTTAGACCTAAACTTGCTCGTTCTTCCAAATAGCAGTTTTATATTTTTGCTAAAATATAAATGCTCTCTATATACATTCAAACCCCATCAAAATACTGTTTAATCTATATATTTTATCTCGATTGCGAAATAAGTTCTAGCAACATCAGTTTAATCGCTCTCGAGACCTCATTCGTAACGGAATACATTGTTAATACTCATGAGGCAGAGAGAAGGGGCAATGTGGATTTACGCGTCTTGCCTATTAACGCCACCACCATGGTTCTGGCGGGCTCGAACCACAGTATCTCTGTTCCAAGGCGGATACACTATATCCACTACACCGCGGAGCGTCCAAAAATACAATAAAAATAATGTCTTTTTTTGGTGGGTGGGGTTGTGTTTTAGAGAACTAGCTTTTAAATTTTTAAAATATGTGTTCCTTGAGTGAAACTTACCTAGTCGTTTGTTATTGACTGTTCCAGTGATAAGAAATCTCTGAGTGTTGTTATAGGCATAGCCAGCCATCCAGCCTAAACTGACACTGTCCGTTGTCACATTGCCATGCTGAAGCATATTCACTGGTTCTGGGGGACCTGAATTATAATATTATAATAAATACTACAGTCAAACCTGTGTTAGTGGTCACCTCCATTAAGCAGCCAATCTGTATTAACCCATTCAACACCAAGTAACTGACATGGACTGGTGCATCATATTTTTAGACCAATAAATTAATAAGAAAATTACATTTGGAACAGTTCATTTATCAAAATGGGTAATATTTCTCTAAAAATAGCAATTTTACTGGCAAAAAGTGCATATCCTGATGAGACGGCTCGTCACGAACCGGTTCATCTGGATCTACACTTTTTGTTAGCCTATTTAGAGGTCTGTGGTGTTGAAAGGGTTAAGCAACTAGTTTCCAGATTCCCAATGTATTGTTTTATTATACAATCTCCCTCTATTAATCAGCCACCTGTGCTAAGCAGTCACTTTCTGTGATTCCCTTGGCTGGCTGCTTAAGACAGGTTTGACTGTATACCGGTAAGTAAATGTGGGGAAATGAAAAAGAAACTTGCTAAAATTAGTGCTTCTTAAATTAAATCCTGTGGTCCGGTTTCCTCTCACACGAATGACCGCATTTACGCTTTCATCCGTGCCAACAAGAGTGATTAATATAAGTTGTTAAAGCTTGTTTCGTAATCGTTATAAAATAAATAAAGTTTAAATTAATGAGATTTCTTCTGATGATGTCACATTAATTCATTATATCGGATTACACCAAGTGTGTGTGTGTGTGTGTGTGTGTGTGTGTGTGTGTTGTGTGTGTGTGTGTGTGTGTGTGTGTGTGTGTGTGTGTGTGTGTGTGTGTGTGTGTGTGTGTGTGTGTTGTGTGTGTGTGTGTGTGTGTGTGTGTGTGTGTGTGTGGTGTGTGGTGGTGTATGGTGTGTGTGTGTGTGTGGTGTGGTGTGTGTGTGTGTGTGTGTGTGTGTGGTGTGTGTGTGTGTGTGTGTGGTGTATGTGTGGTTGTGTGTGTGGTGTGTGTGTGTGTGTGTGTGTGTGTGTGTGTGTGTGTGTGTGTGTGTGTGTGTGTGTGGTGTGTGTGTGTGTGTGTGTGTGTGTGTGTGTGTGTGTGTGTGTGTGTGTGTGTGTGTGTGTGTGTGTGTGTGTGTGTGTGTGTGTGTGTGTGTGTGTGTGTGTGTGTGTGTGTGTGTGTGTGTGTGTGTGTGTGTGTGTGTGTGTGTGTGTGTGTGTGTGTGTGTGTGTGTGTGTGTGTGTGTGTGTGTGTGTGTGTGTGTGTGTGTGTGTGTGTGTGTGTGTGTGTGTGTGTGTGTGTGTGTGTGTGTGTGTGTGTGTGTGTGTGTGTGTGTGTGTGTGTGTGTGTGTGTGTGTGTGTGTGTGTGTGTGTGTGTGTGTGTGTGTGTGTGTGTGTGTGTGTGTGTGTGTGTGTGTGTGTGTGTGTGTGTGTGTGTGTGTGTGTGTGTGTGTGTGTGTGTGTGTGTGTGTGTGTGTGTGTGTGTGTGTGTGTGTGTGTGTGTGTGTGTGTGTGTGTGTGTGTGTGTGTGTGTGTGTGTGTGTGTGTGTGTGTGTGTGTGTGTGTGTGTGTGTGTGTGTGTGTGTGTGTGTGTGTGTGTGTGTGTGTGTGTGTGTGTGTGTGTGTGTGTGTGTGTGTGTGTGTGTGTGTGTGTGTGTGTGTGTGTGTGTGTGTGTGTGTGTGTGTGTGTGTGTGTGTGTGTGTGTGTGTGTGTGTGTGTGTGTGTGTGTGTGTGTGTGTGTGTGTGTGTGTGTGTGTGTGTGTGTGTGTGTGTGTGTGTGTGTGTGTGTGTGTGTGTGTGTGTGTGTGTGTGTGTGTGTGTGTGTGTGTGTGTGTGTGTGTGTGTGTGTGTGTGTGTGTGTGTGTGTGTGTGTGTGTGTGTGTGTGTGTGTGTGTGTGTGTGTGTGTGTGTGTGTGTGTGTGTGTGTGTGTGTGTGTGTGTGTGTGTGTGTGTGTGTGTGTGTGTGTGTGTGTGTGTGTGTGTGTGTGTGTGTGTGTGTGTGTGTGTGTGTGTGTGTGTGTGTGTGTGTGTGTGTGTGTGTGTGTGTGTGTGTGTGATCGTTATCGTCGCTACCGGTTTCCCATATGAGCGACGCCTCCTGAAGAGATTAGTCATTTTAGATTTTGGAGGATAGTGCAATGATACAGACAGAGACCCATTCCAGAGTTTCCTCTGGTTCTTTTACGTGCACGGTGTAAAGCACCGACACGAGACCTCGGTTTAACTTCCCATCTGAAAGACTGTTAATTGTATTAGGATCAGACGGGGGATCAAGAATAAGATTTTGTAAATATATCCTTGGAGTGAAACATCAAACTCCAAATAGTGGTGTACTTGGAGAGCTGGGAAGATTCCCATTATCAATCATCTGTAGAGAAAGATCAATAAAATATTGGTTAAATATTATGACAAAAAATGATTCACCTATGTTTAAAATGTATAATGACCTCTTTCAAAATGTAAATACGAATTGTTGGGCGACTAGAATTAATTCAGTAATCGATCATCTTGGTTTTGCTAATGTAAGACGTAATTATGACGTAGATGTAAATTATTACCCAATTATACAGCGTAGAATCCGAGATGAATGGAGAGAAGCTATTAACACTATGTCAAAATTGGATCACTATTGTAAATATAAAACAGATTTTGTATTTGAAGATTATCTTTGTAATGTTACCAATGATGAATTAAGAACACATTTTTCGAGATTAAGATTGTCTTCTCACAACTTAGAGATTGAATTTGGTCGGTATAGCGGTATTGAAAGAGAAAACAGAGTGTGTAAGTTATGTAGTCAACATGCAGTTGAATCAGAATATCATTTTATGCTATGTTGTGAAACAGTAAGAAAAACATATTTTAACAATATGTCATGGCCTTGTGTACAGAAATTGTTCACGCTTATGTCGACAAAAAATAAACATTTGCAATTAAAAGTATCTAAATATATTAAAGAATGTATGTTAATAAGGAAAAATGCCCTGGACATTTTAATTGTTTCTTAAATGTTGTATGAAAATGTATAAATATACATGTATATATTTAATATTCATTACCATATGTATTTATATTTGTCTTTGCCATAGTTTTTTGTGTTTGTAAATGGCCAAAGGCAACTTGTTTGCTGATTATGCCACCAATAAAGTTGAATTGAATTGGTATCGTGTTCCGAAAATAGCACAAAGAATCTTCTCAGCCTTCAACTTTAATTGTGAATAGCATATTTATTCCTTGTAAGTAATACGTGTCTAATTTGCGTCTAATTAAAAAAATCATACTTAAATTTATCCAATTAAAAAATCATACTTAAATTTATCCAATTAAAACATCATACTTAAATTTCACCAACAACAAAATTGGCCTCTGTCACACAAGAATGAGATTAACCGATGGATGCTGCATTATGAGGCATAGCTCTTGATTGGTGCCATATGCGGAATATATCTTTATTGATGCCGTATGAGGCATATCTATTGATTGATGACGTATGAGGAATAGCCATTGATTGATGACGTATGAGGAATATCCATTGATTGTAATAACTTGTTTCGCAATCGAGCTAAATTAAATTTGTATGAACATTTGTAAACAACATGCAACTTGAATAAGAAATTGTAATATAGATATAAAATAATCACACACATTTTTATCACAAAAAAGGTTTTTTGAAAAAACATTTTAATTAACCTTTACTGTGCTGGACACGAGTTATATTCGTTTTTGCAAACAGCATAGAGTCAGATACCAGGCCATATACTATTTGGATAGTTGAGATAAAACAAGTGGCTGAATCGCAACGAGCATAGATCCTGATCAGACGAGGAGTTGTTTGCACATTCCTTCCAATTTATTCAGCATTTTAAGGTTACGACATATTAAGAGCAACACATGCCAGAAACAAACGTATACATAATCATCATTATGCTGAAGTGGCTTGTCCAGACTGACTGTCTACAGTATGCACTGACAAAACAAAGGAACACGCGTTTAAGAATCAAATTTGAAGAGGCTTGTCGAACAACACAAACCTCAAAGGAACACACATTTTGTTTTGGAAGCTAAGAAACATTGACTGAAATAAATAATTAAAATCATAGCAACACGCTAGAAAGATTTCCATAGTCTATCTACCATCATAAATGATTTCCCAAATCTACCTACAATCAGAAATGATTTCCCAAATCTACCTTCCATCAGTAAAGATTCCCAAACATACCTACCATCAGAAATGATTTCCAAACATACCTACCATCAGCAATGATTTCCAAACATACCTACCATCAGCAATGATTTCCCAAACATACCTACCATCAGCAATGACTTCCAAACATATCTACCATCAGCAAAGATTCCCATAGTCTACCTACCATCAGCAATGATTTCCAAACATACCTATCATCAGCAATGATTTCCAAACATACCTACCATCAGCAATGATTTCCAAACATACCTACCATCAGCAATGATTTCCATAGTCTACCTACCATCAGCAATGATTTCCATAGTCTACCTACCATCAGAAATGATTTCCATAGTCTACCTACCATCAGCAATGATTTCCATAGTCTACCTACCATCAGCAATGATTTCCATAGTCTACCTACCATCAGCAATGATTTCCATAGCTACCTACCATCAGCAATGATTTCAAACATACCTACCATCAGCAATGATTTCCAAGCATACCTACCATCAGCAATGATTTCCATAGTCTACCTACCATCAGCAATGATTTCCAAACATACCTACCATCAGCAATGATTTCCATAGTCTACCTACCATCAGCAATGATTTCCAAACATACCTACCATCAGCAATGATTTCCATAGTCTACCTACCATCAGCAATGATTTCCATAGTCTACCTACCATCAGAAATGATTTCCATATTCTACCTACCATCAGCAATGATTTCCAAACATACCTACCATCAGCAATGATTTCCAAGCATACCTACCATCAGCAATGATGTCCATAGTCTACCTACAATCAGAAATGATTTCCATATTCTACCTACCATCAGCAATGATTTCCAAACATACCTACCATCAGCAATGATTTCCAAACATACCTACCATCAGCAATGATTTCCAAACATACCTACCATCAGCAATGATTTCAAACATACCTACCATCAGAAATGATTTCCAAACATACCTACCATCAGCAATGACTTCCAAACATACCTACCATCAGCAATGACTTCCAAACATACCTACCATCAGCAATGATTTCCAAACATACCTACCATACAGCAATGATTTCCAAATCTACCTACCATCAGCAATGATTTCCAAACATACCTACCATCAGAAATGATTTCCAAACATACCTACCATCAGCAAAGATGTCCATAGTCTACCTACCATCAGCAAAGATTTCCAAATCTACCTTCCATCAGCAAAGATTTCCAAATCTACCTACCATCAGTATTTATTTCCAAACATACCTACAATCAGCAATGATTTCCAAAAATACCAACCATCAGCAATGATTTCCAAATCTACCTACCATCAGCAATGATTTCCCAAACATACCTACCATCAGCAATGACTTCCAAACATATCTACCATCAGCAAAGATTCCCATAGTCTACCTACCATCAGCAATGATTTCCAAACATACCTACCATCAGCAATGATTTCCAAACATACCTACCATCAGAAATGATTTCCATAGTCTACCTACCATCAGCAATGATTTCCAAACATACCTACCATCAGCAATGATTTCCAAACATACCTACCATCAGCAATGATTTCCAAACATACCTACCATCAGCAATGATTTCCAAACATACCTACCATCAGCAATGATTTCCAAACATACCTACCATCAGAAATGATTTCCAAACATACCTACCATCAGCAATGACTTCCAAACATACCTACCATCAGCAATGACTTCCAAACATACCTACCATCAGCAATGATTTCCAAACATACCTACCATACAGCAATGATTTCCAAATCTACCTACCATCAGCAATGATTTCCAAACATACCTACCATCAGAAATGATTTCCAAACATACCTACCATCAGCAAAGATGTCCATAGTCTACCTACCATCAGCAAAGATTTCCAAATCTACCTTCCATCAGCAAAGATTTCAAAATCTACCTACCATCAGTATTTATTTCCAAACATACCTACAATCAGCAATGATTTCCAAAAATACCAACCATCAGCAATGATTTCCAAATCTACCTACCATCAGCAATGATTTCCCAAACATACCTACCATCAGCAATGACTTCCAAACATATCTACCATCAGCAAAGATTCCCATAGTCTACCTACCATCAGCAATGATTTCCAAACATACCTATCATCAGCAATGATTTCCAAGCATACCTACCATCAGAAATTATTTCCATAGTCTACCTACCATCAGCAATGATTTCCAAACATACCTACCATCCATCAGCAATGATTTCCATAGTCTACCTACCATCAGCAATGACTTCCAAACATACCTACCATCAGCAATGATTTCCAAACATACCTACCATACATCAATGATTTCCAAATCTACCTACCATCAGCAATGATTTCCAAACATACCTACCATCAGAAATGATTTCCAAACATACCTACCACCAGCAAAGATGTCCATAGTCTACCTACCATCAGCAAAGATTTCCAAATCTACCTTCCATCAGCAAAGATTTCAAAATCTACCTACCATCAGTATTTATTTCCAAACATACCTACAATCAGCAATGATTTCCAAAAATACCAACCATCAGCAATGATTTCCAAATCTACCTACCATCAGCAATGATTTCCCAAACATACCTACCATCAGCAATGACTTCCAAACATATCTACCATCAGCAAAGATTCCCATAGTCTACCTACCATCAGCAATGATTTCCAAACATACCTATCATCAGCAATGATTTCCAAGCATACCTACCATCAGAAATGATTTCCATAGTCTACCTACCATCAGCAATGATTTCCATAGTCTACCTACCATCAGAAATGATTTCCATAGTCTACCTACCATCAGCAATGATTTCCATAGTCTACCTACCATCAGCAATGATTTCCATAGTCTACCTACCATCAGCAATGATTTCCATAGTCTACCTACCATCAGCAATGATTTCCAAACATATCTACCATCAGCAATGATTTCCGTAGTCTACCTACCATCAGCAATGATTTCCAAACATACCTACCATCAGCAATGATTTCCAAACATACCTACCATCAGCAATGATTTCCAAACATACCTACCATCAGCAATGATTTCCAAACATACCTACCATCAGCAATGATTTTCATAGTATACCTACCATCAGCAATGATTTCCAAACATACCTACCATCAGCAATGATGTCCAAACATACCTACCATCAGCAATGATTTCCAAACATACCTACCATCAGCAATGATTTCCAAACATACCTACCATCAGCAATGATTTCCAAGCATATCTACCATCAGAAATGATTTTCATAGTATACCTACCATCAGCAATGATTTCCAAACATACCTACCATCAGAATGATTTCCATAGTCTACCTACCATCAGCAATGATTTCCAAACATACCTACCATCAGCAATGATTTCCATAGTCTACCTACCATCAGCAATGATTTCCAAACATACCTACCATCAGCAATGATTTCCATAGTCTACCTACCATCAGCAATGATTTCCAAACATACCTACCATCAGCAATGATTTCCAAACATACCTACCGTCAGCAACGATTTCCAAATATACCTACCATCAGCAATGATTTCCAAATCTACCTACCATCAGTATTTATTTCCAAACATACCTACAATCAGCAATGATTTCCAAACATACCTACCATCAGCAATGATTTCCAAATCTACCTACCATTAGCAAATATTTCCAAATCTACCTACCATTAGCAAATATTTCCAAACATACCTACCGTCAGCAAATATTTCGAAGTATTTGGCAAAAAATCCAACATTGTTAATCATAAGAAGAGTATATTTCCCAAACTTGGCGACTGTCATGTGATCTATGCTTAGTACACTAGTGTGTGGTGTATCTATGCTGCTGTTCAGTTGCTTGGAATTGTGCCACCATTCGAAATGTGGTGGCGGATGCCCGATGGCATTTATTCTCAGAGTAACAGCTCCTCCAAGACGTGGTCTGAATGAAGAATTTGTAGGTCTGTCTGGGTCTGGCTTTGGTTCTTCTACAAGAATATCAGTAACAAATTATCAAAGACGTGGTTGAGATGTAGACTTCTTAGTTTGATTTGGGTATGTTAGTTTAAACATATTTATTTTCTGTCAATACATGATTATTTACAACAACTGATATAAGGAATTGGACAGAAAGCTGTATAGCTTATGATTGTCCTCTCATTTGGGTATGTTCTTGCTCGGCCTGCAACCTGTTCATGATATATAGAAATTGGTAGAGTGAAATATGTGTTATGCAATATTACACTTATATAAGAGTGGTTATTGGACATGCTCCGTGGGTTGATGTGGCTGAGCTGGTTAGAGCGTTCCATGTATTCTGCTTAAACAACCCGGTTTCGATTGTGTCTAGATTGTTTGGAGTTCGTCGTGGCCAAGTGGTAAAGCTCGCTATATAACGTTGTATATTGTAATTCGGTCCGCCTGTGGTCGAGTGGTTAAGGTCGCTGACTTGTATACCACTGTAACCTATCATCACTGATGGTCACGGGTTCGAGCCCCGCTCAACCCGTGTCTCATTTATATGAAAAAGTTGGCAGTTTCTTACGGAGGTTGGTGCACCCAAGTACTGGTTAACCGCTGAAGCCTGCCCAGGAAAGGTGTTGTTAGGTAAACTGCCCGTCGGCGATATAGCCCAAAATGGTGCTGATGCAGGCGTAAAACCCGAAATATAACATAACATAACTGATGGTCACGGGTTCGAGCCCCGCTCAGGCCGTGTCTCATTTATATGAAAAAGTTGGCAGTTTCTTACGGAGGTTGGTACACCCAAGTACTGGTTAACCGTTGGAGCCTGCCCAGGAAAGGTGTTGTTAGGTAAACTGCCCACCGGTGACATAGCCCAAAATGGTGCTGATGCAGGCGTAAAACCCGAAATATAACATAACATAATAGTGTACTTCGACTGTTGTGACGGATTCCTTCAAATAATGAAGATATCCAACTTGCTGGCGGAAGGTTGGTGGTTCTACCGAGTGCATATCCCTGTCTGAAATACTGCTCTGAGGAGCACCCGATGTCTTCCTCCACCAATCATAACTGGAGAGTCACCATACGACATGTTGGTCAGACTTTATTTAAGCCCTAAAACAAAACATCGATTCGTCATCCCTGGTTTTTAGTCCATGGCATAATGAAAGTGACCGACCCAGATACAACTTTATAAGTACCAGATGTTGAAAATACGACGAAATCTGAAGTAGACTTTGATTCTCCGTGGCTGTTTGTTGACGCCACAGTCACATTATACAGTGTGTCTTGTTGTAGGTTGTCCAGAAAGCATGTGAATGGATCGCCACCCCTGCCACTTGTCAAGTCTTTGCATTCTTTAAGATCTATAAAGAGTACTTTTATAGCTCATTGCATGCTGGGTAAATTAAAACTATAAATAGTTCAAATAATTGTAGCAGACGACAATTAATGTGTTTTTTTTATTATTTGTTACTGAAATCTCTAGAAATATGTCATGGAATTTCATTAGAAGTGTGTCGTTACGTTAATTAAATTCCTCGTAACGACACACTTCTAATGAAAATGCAGGACATGCTTGACGGTTGGGTTCACCGTTAGTGTGCAAAAAGTTAAAATAGTGCCTATACATGCAATAGAGACACTATAAAACAATATATTTATAATAGTTGTAGATTTGGTATTTATCGTCAATCGCCCTGTTTTCGTTCACCACCTTATTTTCGAATTTGATTATGACTGTTAGTAACAGGTGTTTGGTTTATGTGATGCACGCTAGAACTGCGAACTGATACATATCCACATTATAAAACTAAAGTAAAGTAAAGTGTTTGTTTATTATAGTGTCACCCCTATTTAAAGGGCCAGCCATTTCTGACTTATGAGACACCTCTTTTTTATGAACATCAGTACTTCCCGAATCCTATGCTTGTGTGCCAGACGTCAGGCTCGTAGGCAATCGGTAACCATTATTTAACTAGCTGGCGGCTCACCAACCGGCCATATCAGAACGAACCCATGACGAGATTCGAACTTTCGACCTCCCGCTCCGTAGGCGGACGCCTTAACCACTGGGCTACGGAGAAATATATTTTCAATATTTTAATATATTTCGGAAATATGTAAATGGTGATGTTTTTATTAATTCTATTCACGTGTGCGCTAAAACCCCGTGTGTGTTTTACATTTATTTATCGTCGCTACCGGTTGCCCATATGAGCGACACCTCCTGAAGAGATCAGTCATTTTAGATGTTTGGAGGATAGTTCAATGATACAGACAGAGACCCATTCCATAATCTCCTCTGGTTCTTTTACGTGCACGGTGTACAACACCGACACCAGACCTCGGTTTAAAGTCCCATCTGAAAGACTGTTAATTGTATTAGGGTCAGACGTTGGATCGAACCTGCGATCCCTGGATTGTCAGCCCAGCGTGTTAACCACTAGATAAAATAAGTGAACTATGATATCCTTAAGCAGAGGTATATATAAAGTGTGTGTGTTTTACGTTTATTTATCGTCGCTACCGGTTGCCCATATGAGCGACACCTCCTGAAGAGATCAGTCATTTTAAATTTTTGGCGGATTGTTCAATGTTACAGACAGAGACCCATTCCAGAGTCTCCTCTGGTTCTTTTACGTGCACGGTGTACAACACCGACACCAGACCTCGGTTTAAAGTCCCATCTGGAAGACTGTTAATTGTATTAGGGTCAGACAGGGGATCGAACCTGTGATCCATGGATTGTCAGCCCAGCGTGTTAACCACTAGACTACATATCCGTGAACTATACTATCCTTAAGCAGAGGTATATATAAAGAAAGCTGCGATTGATTTTGTAACGGATGAACGCTCATTGTTTACTGTGCAATGTCACTTGCCAGTCGTGTAAAATACAAAGAAACACATTTCTGTTACATAAAATTTGATTGGCTTTCCGAAAACAGGTGCGATTTTGACGCTATGTTGAATACACATGTCAGTGAAATTGTAGTTTTATTTTAAAAGATGCTATGCAATCCGAGTTATATTTAAAAAGAGACTGAATTTGACTGAATCTATTCACCGACAAACAGATCCGAAAACCTGTACACCCATGATACAACAAATGAAACCGTTTTACATATAACATGTATAGTCAAATATGTTCTTAAAGGAACACCTCGGAATAAAGACATCAGACAAACTGTCTTTAAAGGACATTATTTTCATCTCGTATTAAAGTTATATTTCTGTTCAAAATGAGGTTCACCAATTTCAAGAAAAGTTGTCGCAACGAGAGACAAATCTAATTTTCTATTATCTCCCTTGGCAGATAAAGTCTGATTTATTCCAAAATGTAAATAGGTCCTTTTAGTTGGAATCCTTTGTTTTTACTGTTGTTCCGTAACCAGATGTTGCGGTATGAATAATGTGATTAACTGAACATTGTTTTACAAATAAGTACCCATTCATATATTGTAGGAGATCTGTCGAGATATAGTAATTTAATAATCACAAGAAGCGATTGTAGAATAAAAATGTTAGCATGTTGTGCAAAGGATACAACGATAAAAACAGAGGAAAACACTTAATAGGACATACCTACTACTAGGGAGTATTCAGGGGCCGTAACTGACCGATTTTTCTCATTGTTAAAAAATCGCTAATTAATTTGAACCACAGCGTATTGCAATATACTGTTATGTGTACTATTTTAGGGAAACCATCAGTCGTTTTTATTTTACCTGTGATCTTCCCATCTTCGTATCTGTGTATGATAAATGTCTGTGTGTTGTTGTAGTTGTATCCTGTAGTGAAGTTGAGATGTGCACTGAGCAGGTTGACATCAGCAACACTCAGGTGTGACACGGGTGCCGGAGGACCTGGAAATTACACTTTTTTAACTTAATCTTGCATTTGTTTGGTTTGGAAATCATACTGGATGGGTTACAATTGATTGTATTTCAGAATTCTCATCATATCTCGGTGCCGTGGAGGCCTCCGTGGTCGAGTAGTTTCAGATAACGTACCCCTCCCCACCATAGGTTCGAATCCCACTGCCGGTGTCGGATTATTTGATGTGAGGAAGCTATCCAGCTGGCTTGCAGTATGTAATGACGGTGGTTAGCTTAAGCATATTTACATTCCAGCATGTACATGATTATTTATAAAAAGGTCCGCCTCCGTGGTCGAGTTGTTAAGGTCGCTGACTTGTATACCACTGTAACCTATCATCACTGATGGTCACGGGTTCGAGCCCCGCTCAACCCGTGTCTCGTGTATATGAAACAGTTGGCAGTTTCGTACGGAGGTTGGTGCACCCAAGTACTGGTTAACCGCTGGAGCCTGCCCAGGAAAGGTGTTGTTAGGTAAACTGCCCGCCGGCGATATAGCCCAAAATGGTGCTGATGCAGGCGTAAAACCCGAAATATATCATAACATCAAACTTAAACACAATGTGTACATATCGTGTTCAAGCCTCAATTGGTCTGTGCATTCATGTTGGCAAACCAATAGAGACTCGAATGACACACCATTTTAAATAAATTAAATAGAACTAGACAAACCTTAGATGCATTTGGCAATTGTTCATGACCCGATTCTCTTATGTGAAATATATTGTTTCTTAAATGTATTTACGATGCAAATTCGGGTTATGGGGTGATTTGTGATGTTGAGTAATATAGCAATATGTTCGGTATGGTGGATATAAATGTTAACTGATGTACGAAAGCCCAACACTAAAACTAGGCAATACTTCAAGGAATAGATTAAGTGCTTGCTGGTTTCAATAACTTAGCAATTTAACGAACCAGTAAACTCTCAATCTACCAAACTAACTGCTAAATCCGAATATTCGTATCAGATGTTAACGGCATTGGGATGATCTGATCTACACTACGGAAAAGCCTGGCAGGTGAACGACGGCTGGACTGGGAATTCAGGGATCGCAGGTTCGATCCCCCGTCTGACCCTAATAAAATTAACAGTCTTTCGGAAGGGACTTTAAACCGACGTCTCGTGTCGGTGCTTTACACCGTGCACGTAAAAGAATCAGAGAAGACTCTGGAATGGGTCTCTGTATCATTGCACTATCCTCCACAAATCTAAAATGACTAATCTCTTCAGGAGGCGTCGTTCATATGGGCAACCGGTAGCGACGATAGATAAACGTAAAACACACACGCAGGTGAACGAACTTACAGCAATGCAAGGGTGATACTGTTATATTACCTGTCAATATTATTCAAATTGAGTTATCGATAATCAATTAATTGTTAAGATCAATGCGGTATATATAAACGCCCATAAAGTTATGTTATAAAATTAATCTGTCGGGCCTCAAAATACACACTGCATATATTATACATGTTAGAACAATTACACGTGAGTTTATCATGTCGCATGAGGACAGAAATCATACGTAGTATATATACTGTTCCTTTCATCCACGTACATCGATTTTAATGAAAATAAATGTAATTTTTGTCGTTTAAGTTTACGAATTAGACAAAAATTGATTTCCCTTGGTTCATAAGCTCCGATAGGTGTCGTTAGTATTTGAAATTTAGAAAATTTCGTGCGTGTATTTTAGCGTGTCAGGTACATTCAGCCTAGGGTTACAGAACGGTAACGACGTATAGGATTATTTTTTTATGTTTCTGGCTCTAAAGCTTGTTTCATTTATAGTAAATATGGAAATTTAATTGTGCATATTCCATAGTGTATAATGGCATAGTGGTCATTATTATAAGGTTTAATACATTAGTGTTATGAAAGTCAATGTTAAGTACATTGAGTTATTGAATTTTGTAAATATGAGGGTTGTCTATATTTATGATGTTTTGCATTGCATAAATGTATTGATCGATATGAAAGTTGGAAAATGAATAAACAGACTGGTACCCACAAGGCTTATACCAAAAATAGTTTGGAGTTTGTGTTCTTCTTTCCGAAGTTGGGAACATGTGTGTGTTGGTGGTGAATGTTGTAATAGCATCGTGTTGTAGTTTGATGCTATTGTAACATTCACTCACAACGTAACACATGTTCTTGAGCTATCGGAGGTGTTGGGCATAAGGGAATGCTAATTACCATCGGCCAGCATGTTATAGACTTGAGTATACACGCCCACCATATTTGTCATATTTAGCAGGTATAGCCCAAACTCATCAACTTCGATATTTGTATTAGTGACGGAGGTGTTGTAATGGTCGTCCGTGCTGTTGATTCGAACACCGTTGTGCCACCATTGAAAACTCGGTGGAGGGTGGCCCCTACTGTGCATTATGAAGGTGACACTGCCACCCAGTCGGGGTTTGTATGTTGTATTCACGGGAAAGGCTGGATCGGGTTCGGGCTTTCCTGTAAAGCATAACATATTATTTATTTTATTAAATGCTAAATTAATATAATTATTTCTGTTATCCTTTGACGTAAGAAGATATCGTCATTGATGTTTGTAAAATAAAAGATGACGAAACAATAGAGTCGTCGTTGGTATTTTAAAGTAAACGAACTAAATTAATATAGTTCTGTTGTCATTTGACGAAACAATATTGTAGAGTTGTCGCTGGATTTTTAAAATACAAGGACTAAATTAATATATTTCCGTTGTCGTGTGTTGCATAGCTGTTCACAATATTAGTTAGACAATAAAACATATGTTATGTACAATATGTCCATAGCAAATCAAGGAATTGTGTCATTAGTTCTGTCCATAGCAAAACAAGGAATTGTGTCCTTAGTTCTGTCCATAGCAAAACAAGGAATTGTGTCATTAGTTCTGTCCATAGCAAAACAAGGAATTGTGTCATTAGTTCTGTCCATAGCAAAACAAGGAATTGTGTCTTAGTTCTGTCCATAGCAAAACAAGGAATTGTGTCTTAGTTCTGTCCATAGCAAAACAAGGAATTGTGTCCATAGTTCTGTCCATATCAAAACAAGGAGTTGTGTCTTAGTTCTGTTCATAACAAAACAAGGAATTGTGTCTTAGTTCTGTCCATAACAAAAAACAAGGAATTGTGTCTTAGTTCTGTCCATAACAAAACAAGGAATTGTGTCTTAGTTCTATCCATAACAAAATAAGGAATTGTGTCATTAGTTCTGTCAATAACAAAATACGGAATTGTGTCATCAGTTCTGTCCATAACAAAATAAGGAATTGTGTCCCTAGTTCTGTCCATAACAAAATAAGGAATTATGTCCTTAGTTCTGTCCATAGCAAAACAAGGATTTGTGTCATTAGTTCTGTCCATAACAAAACATGGAATTGTGTCCTTAGTTCTGTCCATAGCAAAACAAGGAATTGTGTCTTAGTTCTGTCCATAACAAAACAAGGAATTGTGTCTTAGTTCTGTCCATAACAAAACAAGGAATTGTGTCATTAGTTCTGTCCATAACAAAACAAGGAATTGTGTCATTAGTTCTGTCCATAGCAAAACAAGGAATTGTGTCATTAGTTCTGTCCATAGCAAAACAAGGAATTGTGTCATTAGTTCTGTCCATAACAAAACAAGGAATTGTGTCATTAGTTCTGTCCATAGCAAAACAAGGAATTGTGTCATTAGTTCTGTCCATAGCAAAACAAGGAATTGTGTCATTAGTTCTGTCCATAACAAAACAAATTCCCAAGTCAGATATACCGCCGTTCCCATGTCAGATATACCGCCGTTCCCATGTCAGATATACCGCCGTTCCCATGTCAGATATACCACCGTTCCCATGTCAGATATACCGCCGTTCCCATGTCAGATATACCGCCGTTCCCATGTCAGATATACCACCGTTCCCATGTCAGATATACCGCCGTTCCCATGTCAGATATACCGCCGTTCCCATGTCAGATATACCGCCGTTCCCATGTCAAATATACCACCGTTCCCATGTCAGATATACAGCCGTTCCCATGTCAGATATACCGCCGTTCCCATGTCAGATATACCACCGTTCCCATGTCATATACCGCCGTTCCCATGTCAGATATACCGCCGTTCCATGTCAGATATACCGCCATTCCCATGTCAGATATACCACAATTCCCATGTCAGATATACCGCCGTTCCCATGTCAGATATACCGCCGTTCCCATGTCAGATAATCACCGTTCCCATGTCAGATATACCACCGTTCCCATGTCAGATATACCGCCGTTCCCATGTCAGATATACCGCCGGTCCCATGTCAGATATACCGCCGTTCCCATGTCAGATATACCCCCGTTCCCATGTCAGATATACCCACCGTTCCCATGTCAGAATATACCGCCGTTCCCATGTCAGATATACTAGAGTTCCCATGTCAGATATACCGCCGTTATCATGTCAGATATACCGCCGTTCCCATGTCAGATATACCACAGTTCCCATGTCAGATATACCGCCGTTCCCAAGTCAGATATACCGCCGTTCTCATGTTAGATATACCGCCGTTCCCATGTCAGATATACCACAGTTCTCATGTCAGATATACCGCCGTTCCCAAGTCAGATATACCGCCGTTCCAATGTCAGATATACCGCCGTTCCCATGTCAGATATACCACAGTTCCCAAGTCAGATATACCGCCGTTCCCATGTCAGATATACCGCCGTTCCCATGTCAGATATACCGTTGTTCCCATGTCAGATATACTACCGTTCCCATGTCAGATATACTACAGTTCCCATGTCAGATATATCACCGTTCCCATGTCCGATATACCGCCGTTCCCATGTCAGATATACCACTGTTCCCATATCAGATATACCGCCGTTCCCATGTCAGATATACCGCCGTTCCCATGTCAGATATACCGCCGTTCCCATGTCAGATATACCACCATCCCATGTCAGATATACTGCCGTTCCCATGCAGATATACCACATTCCCATGTCAGATATACTAGAGTTCCAATTTCAGATATACCACCGTTCCCATGTCAGATATACCCCGTTCCCATGTCAGATATACCTCCGTTCCCATGTCAGATATATCACAGTTCCCATGTCAGATATACCGCCGTTCCCAAGTCAGATATAACACCGTTCCCATGTCAGATATACCGCCGTTCCCATGTCAGATATACCACAGTTCCCAAGTCAGATATACCGCCGTTCCCATGTCAGATATACCGCCGTTCCCATGTCAGATATACCACTGTTCCATATCAGATATACCGCCGTTCCCATGTCAGATATACCGCCGTTCAATGTCAGATATACCGCCGTTCCCATGTCAGATATACCGCCGTTCCCATGTCAGATATACCACCGTTCCCATGTCAGATATACACAGTTCCCAAGTCAGATATACCGCCGTTCCCATGTCAGATATACCGCCGTTCCCATGTCAGATATACCGCCGTTCCCATGTCAGATATACCGCCGTTCCCATGTCAGATATACCACCGTTCCCATGTCAGATATACCACCGTTCCCATGTCTAATACCACGTTCCCATATCAGATATACCGCCGTCCCATGTCAGATATACCGCCGTTCCCATGTCAGATATACCACCGTTCCCATGTCAGATATACCACCGTTCCCATGTCAGATATACCGCCGTTCCCATGTCAGATATACTAGAGTTCCCATGTCAGATATACCGCCGTTATCATGTCAGATATACCGCCGTTCCCATGTCAGATATACCACAGTTCCCATGTCAGATATACCGCCGTTCCCAAGTCAGATATACCGCCGTTCCAATGTCAGATATACCGCCGTTCTCATGTTAGATATATCGCCGTTCCCATGTCAGATATACCACAGTTCCCATGTCAGATATACCGCCGTTCCCAAGTCAGATATACCGCCGTTCCAATGTCAGATATACCGCCGTTCCCATGTCAGATATACCACAGTTCCCAAGTCAGATATACCGCCGTTCCCATATCAGATATACCGCCGTTCCCATGTCAGATATACCGCCGTTCCCATGTCAGATATACCGTTGTTCCCATGTCAGATATACTACTGTTCCCATGTCAGATATACTACAGTTCCCATGTCAGATATATCACCGTTCCCATGTCAGATATACCGCCGTTCCCATGTCAGATATACCACTGTTCCCATATCAGATATAACGCCATTCCCATGTCAGATATACCGCCGTTCCCATGTCAGATATACCGCCGTTCCCATGTCAGATATACCACCATTCCCATGTCAGATATACTGCCGTTCCCATGTCAGATATACCACAATTCCCATGTCAGATATACTAGAGTTCCCATTTCAGATATACCACCGTTCCCATGTCAGATATACCGCCGTTCCCATGTCAGATATACCTCCGTTCCCATGTCAGATATATCACAGTTCCCATGTCAGATATACCGCCGTTCCCAAGTCAGATATAACACCGTTCCCATGTCAGATATACCGCCGTTCCCATCAAAACCCAGTTCCCAAGTCAGATATACCACAGTTCCCAAGTCAGATATACCGCCGTTCCCATGTCAGATATACCGCCGTTCCCATGTCAGATATACCACTGTTCCCATATCAGATATACCGCCGTTCCCATGTCAGATATACCGCCGTTCAATGTCAGATATACCGCCGTTCCCATGTCAGATATACCGCCGTTCCCATGTCAGATATACCACCGTTCCCATGTCAGATATATCACAGTTCCCAAGTCAGATATACCGCCGTTCCTATGTCAGATATACCGCCGTTCCCATGTCAGATATACCGCCGTTCCCATGTCAGATATACCGCCGTTCCCATGTCAGATATACTACTGTTCCCATGTCAGATATACCGCCGTTCCCATGTCATATATACCACTGTTCCCATATCAGATATACCGCCGTTCCCATGTCAGATATACCGCCGTTCCCATGTCAGATATACCACCGTTCCCATGTCAGATATACCACCGTTCCCATGTCAGATATACCGCCGTTCCCATGTCAGATATACTAGAGTTCCCATGTCAGATATACCGCCGTTATCATGTCAGATATACCGCCGTTCCCATGTCAGATATACCACAGTTCCCATGTCAGATATACCGCCGTTCCCAAGTCAGATATACCGCCGTTCCAATGTCAGATATACCGCCGTTCTCATGTTAGATATATCGCCGTTCCCATGTCAGATATACCACAGTTCCCATGTCAGATATACCGCCGTTCCCAAGTCAGATATACCGCCGTTCCAATGTCAGATATACCGCCGTTCCCATGTCAGATATACCACAGTTCCCAAGTCAGATATACCGCCGTTCCCATGTCAGATATACCGCCGTTCCCATGTCAGATATACCGCCGTTCCCATGTCAGATATACCGTTGTTCCATGTCAGATATACTACTGTTCCCATGTCAGATATACTACAGTTCCCATGTCAGATATATCACCGTTCCCATGTCAGATATACCGCCGTTCCCATGTCAGATATACCACTGTTCCCATATCAGATATAACGCCGTTCCCATGTCAGATATACCGCCGTTCCCATGTCAGATATACCGCCGTCCCATGTCAGATATACCACCATTCCCATGTCAGATATACTGCCGTTCCCATATCAGATATACCACATTCCCATGTCAGATATACTAGAGTTCCCATTCAGATATACCACCGTTCCCATGTCAGATATACCGCCGTTCCCATGTCAGATATACCTCCGTTCCCATGTCAGATATATCACAGTTCCCATGTCAGATATACCGCCGTTCCAAGTCAGATATAACACCGTTCCCATGTCAGATATACCGCCGTTCCCATGTCAGATATACCACAGTTCCCAAGTCAGATATACCGCCGTTCCCATGTCAGATATACCACTGTTCCCATATGTATACCGCCGTTCCCATGTCAGATATACCGCCGTTCCAATGTCAGATATACCGCCGTTCCCATGTCAGATATACCGCCGTTCCCATGTCAGATATACCACCGTTCCCATGTCAGATATATCACAGTTCCCATGTCAGATATACCGCCGTTCCCATGTCAGATATACCGCCGTTCCCATGTCAGATATACCGCCGTTCCCATGTCAGATATACCGCCGTTCCCATGTCAGATATACTACTGTTCCCATGTCAGATATACCGCCGTTCCCATGTCATATATACCACTGTTCCCATATCAGATATACCGCCGTTCCCATGTCAGATATACCGCCGTTCCCATGTCAGATATACCGCCGTTCCCATGTCAGATATACCACCGTTCCCATGTCATATATACCGCCGTTCCCATGTCAGATATACCGCCGTTCCCATGTCAGATATACCGCCGTTCCCATGTCAGATATACCGCCGTTCCCATGTCAGATATACCACAGTTCCCATGTCAGATATACCGCCGTTCCCATGTCAGATATACCACAGTTCCCATGTCAGATATACCGCCGTTCCCATGTCAGATATACCGCCGTTCCCTTGTCAGATATACCACAGTTCCCATGTCAGATGTACGCCGTTCCTATGTCAGATATACCGCCGTTCCCATGTCAGATATACCACCATTCCCATGTCAGATATACCACAGTTCCCATGTCAGATATACCACCGTTCCCATGTCAGATATACCGCCGTTCCCAAGTCAGATATACCACCGTTCCAATATCAGATATACCGCCGTTCCCATGTCAGATATACCACAGTTCCCATGTCAGATATACCGCCGTTCCCATATCAGATATACCGCCGTTCCCATGTCAGATATACCGCCGTTCCCATGTCAGATATAACGTTGTTCCCATGTCAGATATACTACTGTTCCCATGTCAGATATACTACAGTTCCCATGTCAGATATACTACAGTTCCCATGTCAGATATATCACCGTTCCCATGTCAGATATACCGCCGTTCCCATGTCAGATATACCACTGTTCCCATATCAGATATACCGCCGTTCCCATGTCAGATATACCGCCGCTCCCATGTCAGATATACCGCCGTTCCCATGTCAGATATACCACCATTCCCATGTCAGATATACTGCCGTTCCCATGTCAGATATACCACAATTCCCATGTCAGATATACTAGAGTTCCCATTTCAGATATACCACCGTTCCCATGTCAGATATACCGCCGTTCCCATGTCAGATATACCGCCGTTCCCATGTCAGATATATCACAGTTCCCATGTCAGTATACCGCCGTTCCCAAGTCAGATATACAACCGTTCCCATGTCAGATATACCGCCGTTCCCATGTCAGATATACCACAGTTCCCATGTCAGATATACCACAGTTCCCATGTCAGATATACCACCGTTCCCATGTCAGATATACCACAATTCCCATGTCAGATATACTAGAGTTCCCATGTCAGATATACCACCGTTCCCATGTCAGATATACCACCGTTCCCATGTCAGATATACCGCCGTTCCCATGTCAGATATACCGCCGTTCCCATGTCAGATATACCACAGTTCCCATGTCAGATATACCACAGTTCCCATGTCAGATATACCACCGTTCCCATGTCAGATATACCACTTCCCATGTCAGATATACCGCCGTTCCCATGTCAGATATACCACCGTTCCCATGTCAGATATACCGCCATTCCCATGTCAGATATACCCAGTTCCCATGTCAGATATACCGCAGTTCCCAAGTCAGATATACCACAGTTCCCATGTCAGATATACCGCCGTTCCCATGTCAGATATACCACAGTTCCCAAGTCAGATATCGCCGTTCCCATGTCAGATATACAGCCGTTCCCATGTCAGATATACCGCCGTTCCCATGTCAGATATACCGCCGATCCCATGTCAGATATACTACTGTTCCCATGTCAGATATACCACCGTTCCCATGTCATATATACCACTGTTCCCATATCAGATATACCGCCGTTCCCATGTCAGATATACCGCCGTTCCCATGTCAGATATACCGCCGTTCCCATGTCAGATATACCACCGTTCCCATGTCATATATACCGCCGTTCCCATGTCAGATATACCGCCGTTCCCATGTCAGATATACCGCCGTTCCCATGTCAGATATACCGCCGTTCCCATGTCAGATATACCGCCGTTCCCATGTCAGATATACCGCCGTTCCCATGTCAGATATACCACAGTTCCCATATCAGATATACCGCCGTTCCCATGTCAGATATACCGCCGTTCCCATGTCAGATATACCACAGTTCCCATGTCAGATATACCGCCGTTCCCATGTCAGATATACCGCCGTTCCCATGTCAGATATACCACCATTCCCATGTCAGATATACTACAGTTCCCATGTCAGATATACCACCGTTCCCATGTCAGATATACCGCCGTTCCCATGTCAGATATACCACCGTTCCCATGTCAGATATACCGCCGTTCCCATGTCAGATATACCACCGTTCCCATGTCAGATATACCGCCGTTCCCATGTCAGATATACCACCGTTCCCATGTCAGATATACCGCCGTTCCCATGTCAGATATACCACCGTTCCCATGTCAGATATACCACCGTTCCCATGTCAGATATACCGCCGTTCCCATGTCAGATATACCACCGTTCCCATGTCAGATATACCGCCGTTCCCATGTCAGATATACCGCCGTTCCCATGTCAGATATACCGCCGTTCCCATGTCAGATATACCGCCGTTCCCATGTCAGATATACCGCCGTTCCCATGTCAGATATACCGCCGTTCCCATGTCAGATATACCACAGTTCCCATGTCAGATATACCACCGTTCCCATGTCAGATATACCGCTTTCCCATGTCAGATATACCACCGTTCCCATATCAGATATACCGCCGTTCCCATGTCAGATATACCGCCGTTCCCATGTCAGATATAACGTTGTTCCCATGTCAGATATACTACTGTTCCCATGTCAGATATACTACAGTTCCCATGTCAGATATACTACAGTTCCCATGTCAGATATATCACCGTTCCCATGTCAGATATACCGCCGTTCCCATGTCAGATATACCACTGTTCCCATATCAGATATACCGCCGTTCCCATGTCAGATATACCGCCGTTCCCATGTCAGATATACCGCCGTTCCCATGTCAGATATACCACCATTCCCATGTCAGATATACTGCAATTCCCATGTCAGATATACTAGAGTTCCCATTTCAGATATACCACCGTTCCCATGTCAGATATACCGCCGTTCCCATGTCAGATATACCGCCGTTCCCATGTCAGATATATCACAGTTCCCATGTCAGATATACCGCCGTTCCCAAGTCAGATATAACACCGTTCCCATGTCAGATATACCGCCGTTCCCATGTCAGATATACCACAGTTCCCAAGTCAGATATACCGCCGTTCCCATGTCAGATATACCGCCGTTCCCATGTCAGATATACCACTGTTCCCATATCAGATATACCGCCGTTCCCATGTCAGATATACCGCCGTTCCCATGTCAGATATACCGCCGTTCCCATGTCAGATATACCGCCGTTCCATGTCAGATATACCACCGTTCCCATGTCAGATATACCGCCGTTCCCATGTCAGATATACCGCCGTTCCCATGTCAGATATACCGCCGTTCCCATGTCAGATATACCGCCGTTCCCATGTCAGATATACCGCCGTTCCCATGTCAGATATACCGCCGTTCCCATGTCAGATATACCGCCGTTCCCATGTCAGATATACCGCCGTTCCCATGTCAGATATACCGCCGTTCCCATGTCAGATATACCACCGTTCCCATGTCAGATATACCGCCGTTCCCATGTCAGATATACCGCCATTCCCATGTCAGATATACCGCCGTTCCCATGTCAGATATACCGCCATTCCCAAGTCAGATATACCACAGTTCCCATGTCAGATATACCGCCGTTCCCATGTCAGATATACCACAGTTCCCAAGTCAGATATACCGCCGTTCCCATGTCAGATATACCGCCGTTCCCATGTCAGATATACCGCCGTTCCCATGTCAGATATACCGCCGTTCCCATGTCAGATATACTACTGTTCCCATGTCAGATATACCACCGTTCCCATGTCAGATATACCGCCGTTCCCATGTCATATATACCACTGTTCCCATATCAGATATACCGCCGTTCCCATGTCAGATATACCGCCGTTCCCATGTCAGATATACCGCCGTTCCCATGTCAGATATACCACCGTTCCCATGTCATATATACCGCGTTCCCATGTCAGATATACCGCCGTTCCCATGTCAGATATACCGCCGTTCCCATGTCAGATATACCACAGTTCCCATGTCAGATATACCGCCGTTCCCATGTCAGATATACCACCGTTCCCATGTCAGATATACCCCGCCATGTCAGATATACCGCCGTTCCCATGTCAGATATACCGCCGTTCCCATGTCATATACCACAGTTCCCATGTCAGATATACCGCCGTTCCCATGTCAGATATACCGCCGTTCCCATGTCAGATATACCGCCGTTCCCATGTCAGATATACCGCCGTTCCCATGTCAGATATACCACATTTCCCATGTCAGATATACCACCGTTCCCATGTCAGATATACCGCTTTCCCATGTCAGATATACCACCGTTCCCATATCAGATATACCGCCGTTCCCATGTCAGATATACCGCCGTTCCCATGTCAGATATAACGTTGTTCCCATGTCAGATATACTACTGTTCCCATGTCAGATATACTACAGTTCCCATGTCAGATATACTACAGTTCCCATGTCAGATATATCACCGTTCCCATGTCAGATATACCGCCGTTCCCATGTCAGATATACCACTGTTCCCATATCAGATATACCGCCGTTCCCATGTCAGATATACCGCCGTTCCCATGTCAGATATACCGCCGTTCCCATGTCAGATATACCACCATTCCCATGTCAGATATACTGCAATTCCCATGTCAGATATACTAGAGTTCCCATTTCAGATATACCACCGTTCCCATGTCAGATATACCGCCGTTCCCATGTCAGATATACCGCCGTTCCCATGTCAGATATATCACAGTTCCCATGTCAGATATACCGCCGTTCCAAGTCAGATATACCACCGTTCCCATGTCAGATATACCGCCGTTCCCATGTCAGATATACCACAGTTCCCAAGTCAGATATACCGCCGTTCCCATGTCAGATATACCGCCGTACCCATGTCAGATATACCACTGTTCCCATATCAGATATACCGCCGTTCCCATGTCAGATATACCGCCGTTCCCATGTCAGATACCGCCGTTCCCATGTCAGATATACCGCCGTTCCCATGTCAGATATACCACCGTTCCCATGTCAGATATACCGCCGTTCCCATGTCAGATATACCGCCGTTCCCATGTCAGATATACCGCCGTTCCCATGTCAGATATACCGCCGTTCCCATGTCAGATATACCGCCGTTCCCATGTCAGATATACCGCCGTTCCATGTCAGATATACCGCCGTTCTCATGTCAGATATACCGCCGTTCCCATGTCAGATATACCGCCGTTCCCATGTCAGATATACCACCGTTCCAATGTCAGATATACCGCCGTTCCCATGTCAGATATACCGCCATTCCCATGTCAGATATACCACAGTTCCCATGTCAGATATACCGCCATTCCCAAGTCAGATATACCACAGTTCCAATGTCAGATATACCGCCGTTCCCATGTCAGATATACCACAGTTCCCAAGTCAGATATACCGCCGTTCCCATATCAGATATACCGCCGTTCCCATGTCAGATATACCGCCGTTCCCATGTCAGATATACCGCCGTTCCCATGTCAGATATACTACTGTTCCCATGTCAGATATACCACCGTTCCCATGTCAGATATACCGCCGTTCCCATGTCATATATACCACTGTTCCCATATCAGATATACCGCCGTTCCCATGTCAGATATACCGCCGTTCCCATGTCAGATATACCGCCGTTCCCATGTCAGATATACCACCGTTCCCATGTCATATATACCGCCGTTCCCATGTCAGATATACCGCCGTTCCCATGTCAGATATACCGCCGTTCCCATGTCAGATACCACAGTTCCCATGTCAGATATACCGCCGTTCCCATGTCAGATATACCACAGTTCCCATGTCAGATATACCGCCGTTCCCATGTCAGATATACCGCCGTTCCCATGTCAGATATACCACAGTTCCCATGTCAGATATACCGCCGGTCCCATGTCAGATATACCGCCGTTCCCATGTCAGATATACCGCCGTTCCCATGTCAGATATACCGCCGTTCCCATGTCAGATATACCACCATTCCCATGTCAGATATACTACAGTTCCCATGTCAGATATACCACCGTTCCCATGTCAGATATACCGCCGTTCCCATGTCAGATATACCACCGTTCCCATGTCAGATATACCGCCGTTCCCATGTCAGATATACCACCGTTCCCATGTCAGATATACCGCCGTTCCCATGTCAGATATACCACCGTTCCCATGTCAGATATACCGCCGTTCCCATGTCAGATATACCACCGTTCCCATGTCAGATATACCACCGTTCCCATGTCAGATATACCGCCGTTCCCATGTCAGATATACCACCGTTCCCATGTCAGATATACCGCCGTTCCCATGTCAGATATACCGCCGTTCCCATGTCAGATATACCGCCGTCCCAGTCAGATATACCGCCGTCCCATGTCAGATATACCGCCGTTCCCATGTCAGATATACCACTGTTCCCATATCAGATATACTGCCGTTCCCATGTCAGATATACCACAATTCCCATGTCAGATATACTAGAGTTCCCATTTCAGATATACCACCGTTCCGATGTCAGATATACCGCCGTTCCCATGTCAGATATACCTCCGTTCCCATGTCAGATATATCACAGTTCCCATGTCAGATATACCGCCGTTCCCAAGTCAGATATAACACCGTTCCCATGTCAGATATACCGCCGTTCCCATGTCAGATATACCACAGTTCCCAAGTCAGATATACCGCCGTTCCCATGTCAGATATACCGCCGTTCCCATGTCAGATATACCACTGTTCCCATATCAGATATACTGCCGTTCCCATGTCAGATATACCACAATTCCCATGTCAGATATACTAGAGTTCCCATTTCAGATATACCACCGTTCCGATGTCAGATATACCGCCGTTCCCATGTCAGATATACCTCCGTTCCCATGTCAGATATATCACAGTTCCCATGTCAGATATACCGCCGTTCCCAAGTCAGATATAACACCGTTCCCATGTCAGATATACCGCCGTTCCCATGTCAGATATACCACAGTTCCCAAGTCAGATATACCGCCGTTCCCATGTCAGATATACCGCCGTTCCCATGTCAGATATACCACTGTTCCCATGTCAGATATACTGCCGTTCCCATGTCAGATATACCACCGTTCCCATGTCAGATATACCACCGTTCCCATGTCAGATATACCACCGTTCCATGTCAGATATACCGCCGTTCCCATGTCAGATATACCACCGTTCCCATGTCAGATATACCGCCGTTCCCATGTCAGATATACCGCCGTTCCCATGTCAGATATACCACCGTTCCCATGTCAGATATACCGCCGTTCCCATGTCAGATATACCACCGTTCCCATGTCAGATACCCCGTCCCATGTCAGATAACTACCGCCGTTCCCATGTCAGATATACCGCCGTTCCCATGTCAGATATACCACCGTTCCCATGTCAGATATACCGCCGTTCCCATGTCAGATATACCGCCGTTCCCATGTCAGATATACCGCCGTTCCAATGTCAGATATACCGCCGTTCCCATGTCAGATATACCACAGTTCCCACGTCAGATATACCGCCGTTCCCATATCAGATATACCGCCGTTCCCATGTCAGATATACCGCCGTTCCCATGTCAGATATAACGTTGTTCCCATGTCAGATATACTACTGTTCCCATGTCAGATATACTACAGTTCCCATGTCAGATATACTACAGTTCCCATGTCAGATATATCACCGTTCCCATGTCAGATATACCGCCGTTCCCATGTCAGATATACCACTGTTCCCATATCAGATATACCGCCGTTCCCATGTCAGATATACCGCCGTTCCCATGTCAGATATACCGCCGTTCCCATGTCAGATATACCACCATTCCCATGTCAGATATACCGCCGTTCCCATGTCAGATATACCGCCGTTCCCATGTCAGATATACCGCCGTTCCCATGTCAGATATACCACCGTTCCCATGTCAGATATACCGCCGTTCCCATGTCAGATATACCACAGTTCCCAATGTCAGATATACCGCCGTTCCCATGTCAGATATACCGCCGTTCCCATGTCAGATATACCACCATTCCCATGTCAGATATACTGCCGTTCCCATGTCAGATATACCACAATTCCCATGTCAGATATACTAGAGTTCCCATTTCAGATATACCACCGTTCCCATGTCAGATATACCGCCGTTCCCATGTCAGATATAACAGTTCCCATGTCAGATATACCACAGTTCCCATGTCAATATACCGCCGTTCCCATGTCAGATATACCACCGTTCCCATGTCAGATATACCGCCGTTCCCATGTCAGATATACCACCGTTCCCATGTCAGATATACCGCCGTTCCCATGTCAGATATACCGCCGTTCCCATGTCAGATATACCGCCGTTCCCATGTCAGATATACCGCCGTTCCCATGTCAGATATACCACCGTTCCCATGTCAGATATACCGCCGTTCCCATGTCAGATATACCACCGTTCCATGCCAATATACCGCCGTTCCCATGTCAGATATACCCCGTTCCCATGTCAGATATATCACAGTTCCCATGTCAGATATACCGCCGTTCCCAAGTCAGATATAACACCGTTCCCATGTCAGATATACCGCCGTTCCCATGTCAGATATACCACAGTTCCCAAGTCAGATATACCACCGTTCCCATGTCAGATATACCGCCGTTCCCATGTCAGATATACCACCGTTCCCATGTCAGATATACCACCGTTCCCATGTCAGATATACCACCGTTCCCATGTCAGATATACCGCCGTTCCCATGTCAGATATACCGCCGTTCCCATGTCAGATATACCACAGTTCCCATGTCAGATATACCACCGTTCCCATGTCAGATATACCGCGTTCCCATGTCAGATATACCACCGTTCCCATGTCAGATATACCGCCGTTCCCATGTCAGATATACCGCCGTTCCCATGTCAGATATACCGCTGTTCCCATGTCAGATATACTACCGTTCCCATGTCAGATATACCACAGTTCCCATGTCAGATATACTACAGTTCCCATGTCAGATATACCACCGTTCCCATGTCAGATATACCGCCGTTCCCATGTCAGATAAATGTCAGATATACCGCCGTTCCCATGTCAGATATACCGCCATTCCCATGTCAGATATACCACCGTTCCCATGTCAGATATACCACAGTTCCCATGGCAGATATACCGCCGTTCCCATGTCAGATATACCGCCGTTCCCATGTCAGATATACCGCCGTTCCCATGTCAGATATACCGCCGTTCCCATGTCAGATATACCGCCGTTCCCATGTCAGATATACCACCGTTCCCATGTCAGATATACCGCCGTTCCCATGTCAGATATACCACCGTTCCCATGTCAGATATACCACCGGTCCCATGTCAGATATACCACCGTTCCCATGTCAGATATACCAGAATTGGGTTGGGAATTTGCTATGATATCACTGTTTAAAAATTATCCAACTTTATCGATATATACAAAATATATTACTCAAATCAACAATAACTGTAAAATAATATTGTAAATTCTAACACGACCCAGCATAATAACATACATACTTATAGAGTAAAATCTATCTTGAACTATGCTGCGGGCACCGTGTTTTGGCTATTCCATTTATACAATGCGTGTAAAGTTTTATGAATGAAAGTCACCTGATGTTTTTAAATACTACCGTGGGAATTCGCGGAAGTGAGCTATTTTTAGAATCAGAGAATCTCTTGTCCGTCTTGTTTTTCTGTTAAGCAACGTTTCAGTTACTATTCTGTACAGTTTTATTTGACAAAATAAATAAAATTATTGATCAGTTACAACTTATGTTCATTTATGCACTAGATTGATATTTTCCATAACAAATAACGTCATCACCCCTTACGCGGGAGGACATTTCGAAAGCCAAATGCAGCGGTGTAGCACAGCGTTTGAAGAAAATACTCCTTGATTCTAGTCTAAAATTATTCGAAGTAAGTCGTGTTAGAATCGAAATAATAAGTATCAACCGTGGTATATCGCAGAATAACCCGAGTTTGAAGTTCTTATGCGTAGAAATATATCACGAAGGTATATCGCAGAATAACCCGAGTTTGAAGTTCTTATGCATAGAAATATATCACGAAGACCTGCAGAATAACCCGAGTTTGAAGTTCTTATGCGTAGAAATATATCACGAAGGCCGAATAACCCGAGTTTGAAGTTCTTATGCGTAGAAATATATCACGAAGGCCTATATTTCTACGCATAAGAAGGCATTCGGCCTTCGTGATATATTTCTACGCATAAGAACTTCAAACTCGGGTTATTCTGCGATATACCACGGTTGGTACTTATTATTTCTTATATAACAAATTGTTGTTTACTAAAAAAGCTAAAAATAACTTTGGCATATGGATACTATTATTGTTTTCAATTTGAAGAATAAAAACTGAAAAAGTTCATTTAAAGGCCTGCAGTTTGACCCCGTCCAATTGTAAAGATTTATACTTTACTACCTGTTCCATGTGATTAGTGGCTTGTATCAACAATGTAGCAGTACATTCGGTATAATTTGGCGTATGTAGGTATTTTAAGTAGCTTGTATCAACAATGTAGCAGTACATTCGGTATAATTTGGCGTATGTAGGTATTTTAAAATACCTACATACGCCAAATTATACTGAATGTACTGCTACATTGTTGATACAAGCCACTAATCACATGGAACAGGTAGTAAAGTATAAATCTTTACAATTGGACGGGGTCAAACTGCAGGCCTTTAAATCTTTACAATTGGACGGGGTCAAACTGCAGGCCATGCCCGTTGCAGAGGCTGCTTACGTACCTCCCCCTATGCCTCAGCATGCTGAAGGTGTTGCTGAGTGTCCACTGTGCTTGTGTTCCCCTTGCATAATAAATGAACAGAACAAACAACTTTGGTGGCCTGCTAATAATCGTCCACCGCATAATCTAAATTCACATGAGAGAAAGCTTCTATACAGGAGGTTTTGGGCAATGCTATATAATTGTGGCGCATGGAAAGATGTCAGATATATAGAGAGAAAAGTAGCGGCTAGAAAAGGAGACTGTACTGGGCATAAGAGGGAACTGATGCCTGAATGTGTGGTACAGCAATGCAGCAACTGGCTGCCTAACCCGCGCGCGCAACCAGCCTTATTTGGGCCATAAGTGGAGTTGAATTGTTTATACCAGTTGTAAGTACTATAAAAATACAGAACTTCAATTTCAGCAATTTATAACCTCTGATATGTACGTGGGTCATAATAGATATAAGTGGTGCTCATGTATTAGATGTATACCATGCAGGGCCTCGCATGTGGCAAATACGATGTGCGTCGACCGTCAGATTTGTACCGCTATTCCTCGTGTGTTTAGTGCGTCGACCGTCAGATTTGTACCGCTATTCCTCGTGTGTTTAAGGTCAAATATAGGTCAACCTGCAGGCCTTTAACAACTATTTTCTTTGTAATTACCGTTTGTTGTAAAGTTGACAATGCCGGGTGTGCGCGAAGAATTGTCTCGGCTGTTCCCAGACAGAACAGTGAGCTGGTATACTGTGCTACCGTTGAGCTGTGTAAGAACAATACTAAATGGTCTGCCACCATGATCATCGCGGGTATCTCGTATTTTTCTTCTGAAATCTGAGTAGATACGAGTACAGTCAAACCTGTCTTAAGCAGCCAGCCAAGGGAATCAGAGAAAGTGGCTGCTTAGCACAGGTGGCTGCTTAATAGAGGTCAAATATATAGTAAAACAACATATAGGGAATCTTGAAACTGGCTGCTTAATACAGGTTGGCTGCTTAATGGAGGTGACCACCAACACAGATTTGACTGTATACACTTTGTTGTATAGACATAAATAGGCTGGACCTCAAGATTCTAAACCTCAAATCTCCAGTAACGTGATTAGTTAACCCATTCAACACCAAGTAACTGACATGGACTGGTCCATGATATTCATAAACCAATAAATGAATCAGAAAATCACAATTGGACAAGTTTATTTATCAAAATGGGTAATTATGTTTAAAAATAGTCATATCACTGGCAAAAAGTGCAGATCCTGATGAGACGGCTCGTCACGAGCCGGCTCATCTGGATCTACACTTTTTGTAAGCCTATTTAGAGGTATGTGGTGTTGAAAGGGTTAATTATTCATTCAGAACTAAAACAAATGAGAAAGCGTTAGACTGACTAGTTCGTACACATTTATTTTAGCTCGATTGCGAAACAAGTTCTTACAACATATATTAATCACTCGAGACCTCATTCGTGATAGAATCCATCGCCACGAGGAGAGGGAAGAAGCAACGTGGAATTTAAATGCCTTGCCTAAGGGCACAATCGTAACGGCTCCAGTGTGGCTCGAACTCCGGGCCTTTTCGCACCTGAAGCGAACGCGCTACCACTGATGACTAATTTTGAGATTGGAGGAATGGCTAGGTCACGTTAGGGTGACATCTCTGAGACGAGCCATACTAAGGTTCGATTCCCACTGATGGTGTCTAATTCTTTCTAGTGACGTAACTATGCTGGCTTGTGAAAGGTCTGTCACGGTTCTACCCGGGTATCCGCCCGTGCATTAAATACTGCTCGGAGGGGCACCTAGGGGCTTCCTCTGCCAGTAATAGCTGGAGAATCGCCATATGCCCTAAGCTGTTGGCATGGCGCTAAACCCAGACACACAAAACAAAACAAGCCATATTACATTTAATTACTCAGGATCGCAGGTTCGATCCCCCGTCTGACCCAAATAAAATTAACAGTCTTTCAGATGGGACTTAAAACCGAGGTCTCGTGTCGGTGCTTTACACCGTGTACGTAAAAGAACCAGAGGAGACTCTGGAATGGGTCTCTGTCTGTGTCATTGTACTATCTTCCAATAATCTAAAATAACTAATCTCTTCATGTACTATCTTCCAATAATCTAAAATAACTAATCTCTTCATGTACTATCTTCCAATAATCTAAAATAACTAATCTCTTCAGGAGGCGGCGCTCATATGGGCAACCGGTAGCGACGATAAATAAACGTAAAACACAAATTACTCAGATTAAAATTAACCATGTCATCGAATGTTACTCGCCTCTGAATGGTATAGCCTCATATAAATATCTTATAAATACCATTTGGTTATAGCCTACTCTTGAATAGTTAGCACAGAACAGTCCGCCGCTAGGGCCTCCGAGGTCGAGTGCTTAAGGTAGTTCACTTCAAATCACTTGCCCCTCACCACCGCCTGTTTGAATATCACGGGGGTGTCAACTTATTTCATGCCAGGAAGCTATCCAGCTTACTTGTGGAAGGTTGGTGGTTCTACCCGTGTGTGGTCCGTAGTCCGCGCCTGGAATACTGCTCAGAGGGACATCCGGGGTCTTCCGCTACCAATACTAGCTGGGAATCGTCATATGACCTCTTAGTGCGAAAATCTAACAAACAAGCAGAACAGTTCACTGACCTATTATATTTCCATCAATTTCTCTCATAATGAAGAATGATTGAGTATCGTTGTAGTCATATCCGGTAGTGAAACTGAGGTTGGCCGTGGAGTCCGTGACATCTGACACATGTAGGTTAGACACAGCGTCAGGCGGACCTGAAATGTAACGTGACATGCGTGATATGTGTGACATACGTGTCTCTCCTGTTCCTGTCCAACCATATCTTACTTTATAACCCGGATGTCAGTCTGTTGTGGCGGAGTGAAGACCGCACATTTTTCCTAAGTAGCAACCAATACTTATCTCTCCAAACTACACAGGGGGCTGACACTTCTCACCTAACAGTATTTATAGCTTGAGCGTAGACAGTCCCGCTGCATGAGGTGTATCCGGTAGACGTGAAACAGTACATGGCAATGTCAAGCTAGATATAGCATCAGGCGGACCTACATAGATAATTATTCGTGAGACCTGTGTCAATATATAACCCTACTAAGTTTAATACAAGATTCGTGAGACGCGTGTCAATATATATATCACTTCCAAGTTTAATACAAGATTCGTGAGACGCGTGTCAATATATATATCACTTCCAAGTTTAATACTAGATTCGTGAGACGCGTGTCAATATATATATCACTTCCAAGTTTAATACTAGATTCGTGAGACGCGTGTCAATATATATATCACTTCCAAGTTTAATACTAGATTCGTGAGACGCGTGTCAATATATATATCACTTCCAAGTTTAATACTAGATTCGTGAGACGCGTGTCAATATATATATCACTTCCAAGTTTAATACTAGATTCGTGAGACGCGTGTCAATATATATATCACTTCCAAGTTTAATACTAGATTCGTGAGACGCGTGTCAATATATATATCACTTCCAAGTTTAATACTAGATTCGTGAGACGCGTGTCAATATATATATCACTTCCAAGTTTAATACTAGATTCGTGAGACGCGTGTCAATATATATATCACTTCCAAGTTTAATACTAGATTCGTGAGACGTGTGTCAATATATATATCACTTCCAAATTTAATACTAGATTCGTGAGACGCGTGTCAATATATATATCACTTCCAAGTTTAATACTAGATTCGTGAGACGTGTGTCAATATATATCCCTTCTACTACAC
This sequence comes from Archivesica marissinica, assembly GCA_014843695.1. Classification (NCBI taxonomy): domain Eukaryota; kingdom Metazoa; phylum Mollusca; class Bivalvia; order Venerida; family Vesicomyidae; genus Archivesica; species Archivesica marissinica. The sequence continues at coordinate 77,071,901 of CM026386.1, read as the reverse complement.
TGTATATCTAGCAGCAGGCGGGCCTACAGAGATAATTAATCGTGAGACCTGTGCCCATATATAACCCTACCAGGTTTCATACAAGATTCTGAGTCGCGTGTATATAGTCTAGGTTCCAATCTGTCGAGTTTTCACTTTTTAACTTCTCGCAAAATGACAGCCTGAGGAAACTTGATTTCCGATCATAGCGCGATCTACGTACACCCTCATTTATCAGGGTGTAGATTTGAAGAACAACAACTCTTCTCTACAAGATACTATCACTAAATATAGAAACGGAATTCTATCGGAAATCGCCGAACAGGTACGGTTATACACGACCATTTCCGAATATACACTACTTACATTTACATCGCAAACATATAATTTCCCGTTTCTGTGTTATATCGACGAGATGGTGGATTTTAACTATTAAGTCTAAGTGGTAATGGGTCGATTCGGCGTAATTGAAGTAAGGACGACTTAAATCTTGAGTAAATATGTCAAATCAGACGCACATTGTACTTTTTAAAACTATTTATTGTTCCGTTGACCCGTAAACAATGGCGGAAAATTATAAAGTGTTATCAACATTGCAGTGCCTCGCTTTCGATTCAAGTACGTCATTAATTAAGTCACGTGCTAATAGGCATATTAATAGGAATAATGCTAGTCAATAATTACACGGGCAATCCGTCCAGTTTCACCAGAAACTCAATACGACCCAATTAATAGTCTCGGTGTTAAAATATATTTATGACCAGGCAAAATATATCGACGCCTGTTTCCAGGCTAGTCAATATATATATCGCTACCACGTTTGATACTAGATTCATTCTGAGACGCGTGTCAATATATATCGCTTCCAATTTTAATACTAGATTCTTGAGACGTGTGTCCATATATATATATATATATATGGTTATACTACTGGTTCTCAATTCATGTGCTATATGTTGTTACTTACCGTCTGCACGTATATGTTACTGGATAGTGGTAGTTACAGCTGTATTTCTGTTATTACTTACCGTCTGTACGTATATGTTACTGGATATTGGTAGTTACAGCTGTATTTCTGTTATTACTTACCGACTGCACGTATATGGTACTGGATAGTGGTAGTTACAGCTGTATTTCTGTTGTTACTTACCGTCTGTACGTATATGTTACTGGATATTGGTAGTTACAGCTGTATTTCTCTTATTACTTACCGCCTGCACGTATATGGTACTGGATAGTGGTAGTTACAGCTGTATTTCTGTTATTACTTACCGTCTGTACGTATATGGTACTGGATATTGGTAGTTACAGCTGTATTTCTGTTATTACCTACCGTCTGCACGTATATGGTACTGGATATTGGTAGTTACAGCTGTATTTCTGTTATTACCTACCGTCTGCACGTATATGGTACTGGATATTGGTAGTTACAGCTGTATTTCTGTTATTACTTACCGTCTGTACGTATATGGTACTGGATATTGGTAGTTACAGCTGTATTTCTGTTATTACTTACCGTCTGTACGTATATGGTACTGGATATTGGTAGTTACAGCTGTATTTCTGTTATTACTTACAGACTGCACGTATATGGTACTGGATATTGGTAGTTACAGCTGTATTTCTGTTATTACCTACCGTCTGTACGTATATGGTACTTGATATTGGTAGTTACAGCTGTATTTCTGTTATTACTTACCGCCTGCACGTATATGGTACTGGATATTGGTAGTTACAGCTGTATTTCTGTTATTACTTACCGTCTGTACGTATATGGTACTGGATATTGGTAGTTACAGCTGTATTTCTGTTATTACCTACCGTCTGCACGTATATGGTACTGGATATTGGTAGTTACAGCTGTATTTCTGTTATTACTTACCGCCTGCACGTATATGGTACTGGATATTGGTAGTTACAGCTGTATTTCTGTTATTACTTACCGTCTGTACGTATATGGTACTGGATATTGGTAGTTACAGCTGTATTTCTGTTATTACCTACCGTCTGCACGTATATGGTACTGGATATTGGTAGTTATAGCTGTATTTCTGTTATTACTTACCGACTGCACGTATATGGTACTGGATATTGGTAGTTACAGCTGTATTTCTGTTATTACTTACCGTCTGTACGTATATGATACTGGATATTGGTAGTTACAGCTGTATTTCTGTTATTACTTACCGCCTGCAGGTATATGGTACTGGATAGTGGTAGTTACAGCTGTATTTCTGTTATTACCTACCGTCTGTACGTATATGGTACTGGATATTGGTAGTTACAGCTGTATTTCTGTTATTACTTACCGACTGCACGTATATGGTACTGGATATTGGTAGTTACAGCTGTATTTCTGTTATTACTTACCGTCTGTACGTATATGGTACTGGATATTGGTAGTTACAGCTGTATTTCTGTTATTACTTACCGTCTGTACGTATATGGTACTGGATATTGGTAGTTACAGCTGTATTTCTGTTATTACCTACCGTCTGCACGTATATGGTACTGGATATTGGTAGTTACAGCTGTATTTCTGTTATTACTTACCGTCTGTACGTATATGGTACTGGATATTGGTAGTTACAGCTGTATTTCTGTTATTACTTACCGTCTGTACGTATATGGTACTGGATATTGGTAGTTACAGCTGTATTTCTGTTATTACTTACCGACTGCACGTATATGGTACTGGATATTGGTAGTTACAGCTGTATTTCTGTTATTACTTACCGACTGCACGTATATGGTACTGGATATTGGTAGTTACAGCTGTATTTCTGTTATTACTTACCGACTGCACGTATATGGTACTGGATATTGGTAGTTACAGCTGTATTTCTGTTATTACTTACCGTCTGTACGTATATGGTACTGGATATTGGTAGTTACAGCTGTATTTCTGTTATTACTTACCGTCTGTACGTATATGGTACTGGATATTGGTAGTTACAGCTGTATTTCTGTTATTACCTACCGCCTGCACGTATATGTTACTGGATATTGGTAGTTACAGCAGTATTTCTGTTATTACTTACCGACTGCACGTATATGGTACTGGATATTGGTAGTTACAGCTGTATTTCTGTTATTACCTACCGTCTGCACGTATATGGTACTGGATATTGGTAGTTACAGCTGTATTTCTGTTATTACTTACCGACTGCACGTATATGGTACTGGATATTGGTAGTTACAGCTGTATTTCTGTTATTACTTACCGTCTGTACGTATATGGTACTGGATATTGGTAGTTACAGCTGTATTTCTGTTATTACTTACCGTCTGTACGTATATGGTACTGGATATTGGTAGTTACAGCTGTATTTCTGTTATTACTTACCGTCTGTACGTATATGGTACTGGATATTGGTAGTTACAGCTGTATTTCTGTTATTACTTACCGACTGCACGTATATGGTACTGGATATTGGTAGTTACAGCTGTATTTCTGTTATTACTTACCGACTGCACGTATATGGTACTGGATATTGGTAGTTACAGCTGTATTTCTGTTATTACTTACCGTCTGTACGTATATGGTACTGGATATTGGTAGTTACAGCTGTATTTCTGTTATTACTTACCGTCTGTACGTATATGGTACTGGATATTGGTAGTTACAGCTGTATTTCTGTTATTACCTACCGTCTGCACGTATATGGTACTGGATATTGGTAGTTACAGCTGTATTTCTGTTATTACCTACCGACTGCACGTATATGGTACTGGATATTGGTAGTACGCTGTATTTCTGTTATTACCTACCGTCTGCACGTATAGTACTGGATATTGGTAGTTACAGCTGTATTTCTGTTATTACCTACCGTCTGCACGTATATGGTACTGGATATTGGTAGTTACAGCTGTATTTCTGTTATTACTTACCGTCTGTACGTATATGGTACTGGATATTGGTAGTTACAGCTGTATTTCTGTTATTACTTACCGTCTGCACGTATATGGTACTGGATATTGGTAGTTACAGCTGTATTTCTGTTATTACTTACCGTCTGCACGTATATGGTACTGGATATTGGTAGTTACAGCTGTATTTCTGTTATTACTTACCGACTGCACGTATATGGTACTGGATATTGGTAGTTACAGCTGTATTTCTGTTATTACCTACCGTCTGCACGTATATGGTACTGGATATTGGTAGTTACAGCTGTATTTCTGTTATTACTTACCGTCTGTACGTATATGGTACTGGATATTGGTAGTTACAGCTGTATTTCTGTTATTACTTACCGTCTGCACGTATATGGTACTGGATATTGGTAGTTACAGCTGTATTTCTGTTATTACTTACCGTCTGCACGTATATGGTACTGGATATTGGTAGTTACAGCTGTATTTCTGTTATTACCTACCGACTGCACGTATATGGTACTGGATATTGGTAGTTACAGCTGTATTTCTGTTATTACCTACCGTCTGCACGTATATGGTACTGGATATTGGTAGTTACAGCTGTATTTCTGTTATTACCTACCGCCTGCACGTATATGGTACTGGATATTGGTAGTTACAGCTGTATTTCTGTTATTACTTACCGCCTGCACGTATATGGTACTGGATATTGGTAGTTACAGCTGTATTTCTGTTATTACTTACCGACTGCACGTATATGGTACTGGATATTGGTAGTTCCAACTGTATTTCTGTTATTACTTACCGACTGCACGTATATGGTGCTGAATATTGGTAGTTACAGCTGTATTTCTGTTATTACTTACCGACTGCACGTATATGGTACTGAATATTGGTAGTTACAGCTGTATTTCTGTTATTGCTTACCGACTGCACGTATATGACACTAGATAGTGGTAGTTCCAGCTGTATTTCTGTTATTACTTACCGACTGCACGTATATGGTACTGAATATTGGTAGTTACAGCTGTATTTCTGTTATTACTTACCGAATGCACGTATATGAACAAAGTGTCGGCAATGATTAATACAGCAAGGAAAGAGTCATGTGAAAGAAAAATAGAGTCTGGTAAAGATAACCCAGGTACTGTCTGGAAGATTTTTAAAGAGTTTGGTTCAGGAAAATCAACACAATCTGTAAACAATATTAACTCAATATACCATCAAGGATCTGATTACTCTCAAAATGTTGAAATGGCAAATATATTTAATGAATTCTTTGTCAATGTTGCATCTAATATCAAAGATCCAGTCCCTGATCACTTAAACTTTGACTATATAAAATATTTTATTAATGAACATGTACCTGTTGATGTAGTGTTTGAAATACCAGAAGTTACACAGAGTAATATCAGAAAACAATTACTCGAACTTAATGTTTCTAAAGCTACTGGAATCGATAATATTGGACCAAAGCTGTTAAAACTTTCAGCTGATATCATTGTACAACATTTAACTGTTAAAATAAATAAGAGTTTGAAAACATCAACTTTCCCTGAAGCTTGGAAATATGCAAAAGTCAAACCATTATTCAAAAGTGGAAAAACCAATGACGTCAATAACTATAGACCTATTTCAATTTTACCATCTTTGTCGAAACCTTTTGAAAGACACGTGCATAAATCGCTGCAGACTTTTTTAGATCACTTCAATTTACTTCACAAAACACAAAGTGGTTTCAGAACTGGCCACTCAACTGAATCAGCTTTACTTTATATGATAGATAAATGGATTCGAGCAATGAATGAGGGAAAATTGATTGGAATTGTAATGGTCGATTTTCTAAAAGCTTTTGATCTTGTCGATCATACTGTTTTGTTAAAGAAATTATCATTATACAAATGTAGCAACAATACTTTGAAGCTTTTTCAATCATATCTTTGTGATAGAAAGCAAACTGTTTCTATAAATGACGTATTATCTGAAAATAGAACTGTTAATTGTGGAGTCCCGCAGGGCTCAATATTAGGACCTCTTTTATTCTTACTTTTTATCAATGACTTACCACTAATGTTTTCAAATAAAATCACCGGTAGCGATTTATATGCAGATGATACTACATTTTATGATATCCATAATAACAAAGAAGTGCTAGAAACAAGATTACAACAAGCTTTGGAAGACTTGAAATACTTGTGTTTCCAAAATGGAATGAAGATTAATACAGACAAAACGAAAGTTCTATTTATGATGACAGCCCAGCGAAAATGTGCTTTCCCTAACCCTACACTCTCTCTTAAATATGAAAATATATTATTGAAAACCAGCAAATCAGAGAAGTTGCTTGGAGTACACATTCAGGATTCATTAAAATGGGACTCACATATCAAATATATTGTGAAAAAGATTTCAACTAACATTTGGCTATTAGGTAAAATACGGTATATTGTGAATCTGAACTACAGAATACTTTATTACAAGGCATATATCCAACCACATTTTGATTATTGTTGTATCATATGGGGAAACACCACACAACAAAATATCAACACATTATTAAGATTGCAGAGACGAGCTTGTAAATTCATTCTGGGCCAAGATTATATTTCTTTGCGTGAATCAATGTCTGAAATTAATATAATGACTTTTGACCAACGGATTATTTTTCAAAAAGCAGTAACAATGTACAAAATTATGAACAATCTTGTACCGAATTATTTGAATGAACATTTTCAATTAAGACATTGCAATTCAGTTACTTCAGATATGACATTGAGAAATGTTTCAAATATGGATCTCTATATTCCAAGACCTAGATGTGAAATGTATAAGAAATCATAAGAATACTCTGGTCCAAAGATATGGAATATCTACCATTTAAAATAAGACATCCAGATCTTTAAATATATTCAAGACAAAATGTAAAGTATTGATACAACGTTTTAATTGGTAGACACTAGACAGTTATATATATATAATGATTGTAAATCAATATGCTTATGTCGTTTTGTATTTCTATCAAAGTACCTGATTTACTTAGGCTGTTGTTTAAGTTACATTGTACAACATTATGCATGTATATTGTACGGCATAACTATGTTATAATTATTGTGTATGTACATTTATTCTATAGTGTTAACAAATTGAAGAGGGCCCTAAGGAGGATTAGTTCAAAACTAATTAGGTCACCCTCTATAAATAAAGAAATCTATCTATCTATCTATCTCTATCTATGGTACTGGATATTGGTAGTTCCAGCTGTATTTCTGTTATTACCTACCGACTGCACGTATATGGTACTGGATATTAGTAGTTCCATCTGTATTTCTCATCGTAAGCACATAATCTCCAAAGTAATCGACATTCAGGTTGTCAAAGGTGAGTACACTTGTGACAGGGGTGTCCATGTGGTTGAAGAGTTGTGTGCCGCCGTGCCACCATTGGTATGTCGGAGCAGGGTAACCGACGGAATGCACCGTTAAATTGACGTGTTCTCCCTCACGTGGACTTATGGTGGTCCGAGACGGAAGTCTTGGATCGGGCTCCGGTCGACCTGAAAGAAAGAAATATATAATTTAGTAAGAGAATAATAAGCATGTACTTAATTAAGGGAACCAATTTACGAACCTACACATTTATAATAATGTTATATAGCGAACAGATGCATTGTAGACATGGCTTAGAAACATGGCTTTATACAAATGAATGATCTCGTAAAATATTGTTATTATTATTATTATTATTATTATTATTATTATACATTGTTCATTAATGTACATATATGTGTCTGGTAAAGTCGGGACTCAGTGGAAGTCGTGATAGCGCCATGGTTAGCGCGTTCGCTTCAGGTGCGAAAGGCCTGGAGTTCGAGTCCCACTGAGCCGTTACGATTGTGCCCTTAGGCAGGGCATTTAAATTCCGCGTTGCCTCTTCTCTCTCCCACGTGGCGATGGATTCCATCAGGAATGGGGTCTCGAGAGTGATTAGTATAAGTTGCAATAACTTGTTTCGCAATCGAGCTAAACTAAATTTGTATAACTAATCTCGGGGTGTTGGTTAACATTGCATTATAACAAATGATATTGCTTGTAAATAAAATAATTATGAGGTATCGTTAAAAATACTGCAGCTTGTGCCAATATTATCGTATATAAATAATAACGCCTATTTGTTTGTATAAATTAGTATATTGTTATGTTATATTATTATATTTCGGGTTTTACGCCTGCACCATTTCGGGCTATATCGCCGGCAGGCAGTTTACCTAACAACACCTTTCCTGGGCAGGCTCCAGTGGTTAACCAGTACTTGGGTGCACCAACCTCCGTAAGAAACTGCCAACTTTTTCATATAAATGAGACACGGCCTGAGCGGGGCTCGAACCCGTGACCATCAGTGATGATAGGTATAAATTAGTATAGAAAATGAAAGGTAATTGATCTTTCTGCAAACGCTACTTAGGCACGCCCCCCCCCCATAGTTACCGGTGCTCGCTGTAACCACGCGAGACAAGCTATCTAACAAAATGGCGTCTAACGCAGTCCTGCATCGAGTTAATCTAGATAAAATTCCGTCGAATTTCTCGGTTTTATTTCACCCAGATAAGAATATCTCGTTGAAAGCAAGACAGCAATTGGTTTAAGTTCTTCAGTGATGGTTATTTCTCTAAAGTACAGATATATTTAACGGATGAGGACGTGTTAAGTGTTCATGGAAAATGCTTTCGCAATCAACGGAAGAGTGAACAACCATATCGTGTCAACGTTGACATCAAAAGAAATGAAATATGCCACCGTCTTGAGAGACTCGACCCTATGCCTCCTAGAAGACTCGAACATTAGGCCCAAAAACTGAACACCAGTATGTTCACTGAGCTAATATGGGAATCCCACAGCTCTGCATATGCATGGGTACTATTCCTACTATCTGATCCCTAGTCCACCATCCACGACAATATGTATGAACCACATGTATAATTTTAATCACCATTATACTCACATATCTCTTGTGAACAGTAAATCTATCAATGCAGAATATATTTTTTCGAAATATTTTATTATGCATAAATAAATTAATTTCAACTTACTTTTGTGCAAATATATCTGTTTGCATTAATTTTGGATGTATTCAGCTGGTCGTCCACACAACTTAATTCACCTTAGACATGTTTCAAGATGTGTCTTAGGTTTTGAAAATGGCACGAATTTAACGTCACCTATTAATCGATCTGGATATCTACTATCACTGTCACACAGACCGTAACTACATCTTTTCACCATTGTCAATGACAGACAGCATTAATTAATTTGTAATTATTTTTCAAAACATAATTTCAGATCACGATCACTCGTTATCAGATTTGATTAAAACTTTACTAAATAACTCGTTTGTCTGACAGAACGATAAAATAATGACTCGGTGTAGTAATCAATACTATAATTATGTGCACACATTTTATAATTGACCAATTAGCACAATCAGTGCTAAATTTCGATGTGCAATACTTTGATCTTGATAATAGCAGTAGGCCCCTATCGGGATATTATAAAGTCGGCGGTCTCTGTGATGTACCGGTATTCGGTAAGTTGTTGATTACTCCCAATAAACAGTGTGACACGCTTAAATTTGATTGCTGTATTTGCTAGAAAAGAATTACTATAATGGGGTCAGTCGGTGTTTTTATAGATGCATTGTTTTTAAAGCAGCTGTCTGGTATTTTGTGGTTCATATACACACTTTTAGATTTGTCCAAGGATTTTGAAATGGGTTGAATTTAACTTCGATCACCAGGATATCGACTAATGTTGTACTATAACTAACCCACACACCAAAGCTACACATTTTCAAAATCATTAAAACAATTTTAAACCCGTATTTTCGATCAAATTCACGCCTTTTCAAATGTGTCTACTCGTTACTAGTTTGTCTAATATGCATTGTTTGTCTAACAAGATGGCGGCGATAAGCCGTTGCCGGGGGTGTGCGCGAATGGTGCGATGCGATTGGCTAACGCCAGCTGTCAATCAAAATCGGCAGAAAGGTCAATTTCGTTCATTACTATGGCAAACAGAATTCCCTGAACGGTCAAATGTTCGTAATACATGTATTTCATAAATGAATATTTATAAAAAGGCTATATGGTATTTAAATGTATGTATTTGGTCTTGAATCAAATGTCAGAGAAAATAATATTGTTTCAAAAACTAGCTTTCGTATGTACCACGTATTTTAATGACTGCAATATTGACGTTATAATCAATTAAGTACATTTGTACGCCGTAGTAAATCGTCCCTGATAATCAAACAAACAACTCCACGCAAACAATCAACTCCACCCAAACAATCAACTCCACCCAAACAAACAACTCCACGCAAACAAACAACTCCACCCAAACAATCAACTCCACCCAAACAAACAACTCCACCCAAACTCCACCCAAACAATCAACGCCACCCAAACAAACAACTCCAACCAAATAAACAACTCCACCCAAACAATCAACTCCACGCAAACAATCAACTCCACCCAAACAATCAACTCCACCCAAACAAACAACTCCACCCAAACAATCAACTCCACCCAAACAATCAACGCCACCCAAACAACAACTCCACCCAAACAATCAACTCCACCCAAACAAACAACTCCACCCAAACAATCAACTCCACCCAAACAAACAACTCCACCCAAACAATCAACTCCACCCAAACAATCAACGCCACCCAAACAAACAACTCCACCCAAACAATCAACTCCACCCAAACAAACAACTCCACCCAATCTCCACCCAAACAATCAACTCCACCCAAACAATCAACTCCACCCAAACAAACAACTCCACCCAAACAAACAACTCCACCCAAACAAACAACTCCACCCAAACAAACAACTCCACCCAAACAAACAACTCCACCCAAACAATCAACTCCACCCAAACAATCAACTCCACCCAAACAAACAACTCAACCCAAACAATCGACCCAATAATTGTTATCTCTATACTGAGTCCGCATCCGTGGTCGAGTGGTTAAGGTCGCTGACTTGTATACCACTGTAACCTATCATCACTGATGGTCACGGGTTCGAGCCCCGCTCAGGCCGTGTCTCATTTATATGAAAAAGTTGGCAGTTTCTTACGGAGGTTGGTGCACCCAAGTACTGGTTAGCCCCTGGAGCCTGCTCAGGAGGTGTTAGGTAAACTGCCCGCCGGCGATATAGCCCGAAATGGTGCTGATGCAGGCGTAAAACTCGAAATATAAAATAACATATCTCTATACTGAATGGCACATATTTAACATTTTATTGATTTTCAACAAAAAAAGCATGACGGCAAAATTGCAAACTATATGCCAAATGTCATGCCGCGACCAATCAGAATCATTCCATGTGTTATTAACTTATTACACGTGTGTTGATACAGGAAAATATGTTATGGCTGTAATATGTATTACACTGAATACAAGCAAAGTTGTATGATAAATATATATTCTTACATTTGACAGTAATGTTTTCCCTCCTCGAGTCATTACCGATGTTGTTTACACATGTAAGTTCGTAGAATCCGTTGTAGGAACATTGTACGGACAGAATGGTGAGGTGAAACACTCCCGATGTGTTCTTCTCTAACAGTATCCTGCCATCAGATAATGACGTGAAGGTAGTGTTAGGCGCCGGAACACCTTCTACACCAAATTGCATGACAAACCTGGTTCCTATGCTTAATACTGTTGACGGCAACTGGACGAACTTTATTTTTGCTGGATCTGGTATAATATAATTAAAGAGAGCGCTATGCATACATTGGTTGGTGTTGCTGGAGCGACATAGGTTTGAGTTTATTAAGCACATGTTGGGCCTCCGTGGCCGAGTGGTTAAGGTGCTTGACTTCAAATCACTTGCCGTTCACCGCTGCTGGTTCGAATCCCAAATGGGGGTTCTCGAATTAGTTCAGGTGAGGACACGATCCAGCTGGCTTTCGGAAGGTCGGTGGTTCTACCCAGGTGTCCGTCCACGCCTGCTCGGAGGGACATCCGGGTTCTTCCTCCACAAGTAATAGCTGGAAAGTCGTCGTGTCACGTATAAGCGACGTTAAATCCCAAAATAAACAAGCAAACAAGAGCTACACACACGTGTATATGACGAGTACGTTATCGATATCTCTATGAAACTCAGTGTGTGGTCTCTATGTATTGCCATAGTTATTCAGAGACTGGACCAACGTGGCCGGGCTATTGCTAACATAACGTACACAGTTCCTTAAATGCCCATATCAACTTACATAACACACATAGTTCCTTAAATGGCCACATCAACTTACATAACGCACATAGTTCCTTAAATGGCCACATCAACTTACATAACGCACACAGTTCCTTAAATGGCCACATCAACTTACATAACGCACATAGTTCCTTAAATGATCACATCAACTTACATAACGCACACAGTTCCTTAAATGCCCACATCAACTTACATAACGCACACAGTTCGTTGTCCACATCAACTTACATAACGCACATAGTTCTTTAAATGATCACATCAACTTACATAACGCACACAGTTCCTTAAATGCCCACATCAACTTACATAACGCACACAGTTCTTTGTCCACATCAACTTACATAACGCACACAGTTCCTTAAATGCCCACATCAACTTACATAACGCACACAGTTCCTTAAATGGCCACATCAACTTACATAACGCACACGGTTCGTTGTCCACATCAACTTACATAACGCACACAGATCATTAAATGGCCACATCAACTTACATAACGCACACAGTTCATTAAATGCCCACATCAACTTACATAACGCACACAGGTCGTTGTCCACATCAACTTACATAACGCACACAGTTCATTAAATGGCCACATCAACTTACATAACGCACACAGTTCATTAAATGCCCACATCAACTTACATAACGCACACAGGTCGTTGTCCACATCAACTTACATAACGCACACAGTTCCTTAAATGGCCACATCAACTTACATAACGCACACAGTTCCTTAAATGCCCACATCAACTTACATAACGCACACAGTTCCTTAAATGCCCACATCAACTTACATAACGCACACAGTTCCTTAAATGGCCACATCAACTTACATAACGCACACAGTTCATTAAATGGCCACATCAACTTACATAACGCACACGGTTCGTTATCCACGTCAACTTACATAACACACACAGTTCCTTAAATGATCACATCAACATACATAACGCACACAGTTCCTTAAATGCCCACATCAACTTACATAACGCACACAGTTCGTTGTCCACATCAACTTACATAACGCACACAGTTCCTTAAATGGCCACATCAACTTACATAACGCACACAGTTCATTAAATGGCCACATCAACTTACATAACGCACACGGTTCGTTGTCCACATCAACTTACATAACGCACACAGTTCCTTAAATGCCCACATCAATTTACATAACGCACACAGTTCCTTAAATGCCCACATCAACTTACATAACGCACATATTTCCTTAAATGCCCACATCAACTTACATAACGCACACAGTTCCTTAAATGGCCACATCAACTTACATAACGCACACAGTTCATTAAATGGCCACATCAACTTACATAACGCACACGGTTCGTTGTCCACATCAACTTACATAACGCACACAGTTCCTTAAATGCCCACATCAATTTACATAACGCACACAGTTCCTTAAATGCCCACATCAACTTACATAACGCACATATTTCCTTAAATGCCCACATCAACTTACATAACGCACACAGTTCCTTAAATGGCCACATCAACTTACATAACGCACACAGTTCATTAAATGGCCACATCAACTTACATAACGCACACGGTTCGTTGTCCACATCAACTTACATAACGCACACAGTTCCTTAAATGCCCACATCAACTTACATAACGCACATATTTCCTTAAATGCCCACATCAACTTACATAACACACACAGTTCCTTAAATGGCCACATCAACTTACATAACGCACACGGTCCGTTGTCCACATCAACTTACATAACGCACATAGTTCCTTAAATGGCCACATCAACTTACATAATACACACAGTTCCCTAAATGGCCACATCAACTTACATAAAGCACACAGTTCATTAAATGGCCACATCAACTTACATAACGCACATAGTTCCTTAAATGCTCACATCAACTTACATAAATCACACAGTTCATTAAATGGCCACATCAACTTACATAACGCACATAGTTCCTTAAATGCTCACATCAACTTACATAAATCACACAGTTCCTTAAATGCCCACATCAACTTACATAACGCACACAGTTCCTTAAATGCCCACATCAACTTACATAACGCACACAGTTCCTTAAATGGCCACATCAACTTACATAACGCACACAGTTCCCTAAATGCCCACATCAACTTACATAAAGCACACAGTTCCTTAAATGGCCACATCAACTTACATAAAGCACACAGTTCCTTAAATGGCCACATCAACTTACATAACGCACACAGTTCCTTAAATGGCCACATCAACTTACATAACGCACACAGTTCGTTGTCGACATCAACTTACATAAAGCACACAGTTCCTTAAATGGCCATGACTTTTTAATTAGTTATTATTAAATTAGTTAGATTCTGCTGTTTTATCAGGTTAAATAGCTTACTACACCAGTTCTCACAAGTCATATTGGTATTTGTGGCAATGAAATGGCTGATCAAGGTGCAAAGATTGCATTTAAACTAGACTGTATAAATTCTAAAATACATGTACCATACACTGATGCTAGACAATCGATTATTTCTTACGTTACTTCAAAATGGCAAACCACTTGGAATAACATACAATTCAATAAACTGCAATTAATCAAACAAAACATTGGTAAATCCTCTTCTGTTTATCACTCCAACAACCGTAGAGAGGAAACAGTAATGTCACGGCTGATACTTTGACATACCCGTTTTACACACTCATTTTTATTGAAAAGAGAGGATCCAACATGACATTCCTCTATAAATAGTATAGTTATGACAATGAAGGAGCTTTTCGACAGTCGATTTTAAATATATCATTGCATTTTAAAAAGAATCACATCTTTTCCATAAATTGTAACGTTTTACTGGTTTATATACAGTTTTACAACTGACGTTTTTTGTCATTACATTTTTATATTTTGATAAATGTTGTTGTAATTGACTTTTCGTCATTAAAAAAATTCTACATACATGTATTTTATCTACATATATTTTTAACTATCCTGCATACAATATACTTAACCCGACGCGATATAGCCCGAGATGTGCTGAAGCGCAGTTAAACCAAATACTCACTCACAAGTTCACTCACTCACAGGTTTACTCACTCACTCAAAAGTTCACTCACTCACAGGTTTACTCACTCACCCACAAGTTCACTCACTCACAAGTTTACTCACTCACAAGTTTACTCACTCACAAGTTTACTCACTCACTCACAAGTTTACTCACTCACCCACAAGTTTACTCACTCACCCACAAGTTTACTCACTCACCCACAAGTTTACTCACTCACCCACAAGTTTACTCACTCACTCACCCACAAGTTTACTCACTCACTCACTCACAAGTTTACTCACCCACAAGTTTACTCACTCACTCACAAGTTTACTCACTCACCCACAAGTTTACTCACTCACTCACCCACAAGTTTACTCACTCACCCACAAGTTTACTCACTCACCCACAAGTTTACTCACTCACTCACAAGTTTACTCACCCACAAGTTTACTCACTCACTCACAAGTTTACTCACTCACTCACTCACAAGTTTACTCACCCACAAGTTTACTCACTCACTCACAGGTTTACTCACTCACAAGTTTACTCACTCACTCACAGGTTTACTCACTCACAAGTTTACTCACTCACTCACTCACAAGTTTAATCACTCACAAGTTGTCACAAGGACAAGACAAGAGTGAATACTTACATACTACACGCAAGAAAAACATATATATTTCTCTTTCAACATTGTCACCATCAGTTGGCGCTAGGTTTATATTTCTGTTGCTGTCCCCCCCCCCCTGCTGCTGCTGCTGCTGCTGCTGCTGCTGCTGCTATTAAATGCATTGCAGGTGTATAATCCAGTATCTCTACGTGTAACATTCGTCATGTTCAATAGTCTACCAAACGTCTGTTCCCCTACATTGTTCGTCCAATAGATCTGACCTCCAGCTACGATTGTGACGTTACATAATACCAACAGAGTGCCACCTTCTATCACATCCTTTTGCTCATCTGAAAGCAAAGACGACTTCATTTAATCATACGCCTCCGTGGTCTGTGTAGCTACGCCCCTGCTGACTGTGTACCGAATACAATAGTATGATAGCATTATTTTGGAGGGTGTGACAAGTGTAGCTACGCCCCTGCTGATTGTGTACCGAATACAATAGTATGATAGCATTATTTTGGAGGGTGTGACAAGTGTAGCTACGTCCCTGCTGATTGTGTGCCGAATACAATAGTATGATAGCATTAGTTTGGAGGGTGTGACAAGTGTAGCTACGTCCCTGCTGACTGTGTAACGAATACAATAGTATGATAGCATTATTTTGGAGGGTGTGACCAGTGTAGCTACGCCCCTGCTGATTGAGTACCGAATACAATAGTATGATAGCATTATTTTGGAGGGTGTGACCAGTGTAGCTACGCCCCTGCTGATTGTGTACCGAATACAATAGTATGATAGCATTATTTTGGAGGGTGTGACCAGTGTAGCTACGTCCCTGCTGACTGTGTACCGAATACAATAGTATGATAGCATTATTTTGGAGGGTGTGACAAGTGTAGCTACGTCCCTGCTGACTGTGTACCGAATACAATAGTATGATAGCATTATTTTGGAGGGTGTGACCAGTGTAGCTACGCCCCTGCTGATTGTGTAACGAATACAATAGTATGATAGCATTATTTTGGAGGGTGTGACCAGTGTAGCTACGCCCCTGCTGATTGTGTACCGAATACAATAGTATGATAGCATTATTTTGGAGGGTGTGACCAGTGTAGCTACGTCCCTGCTGACTGTGTACCGAATACAATAGTATGATAGCATTATTTTGGAGGGTGTGACCAGTGTAACTACGCCCCTGCTGATTGTGTAACGAATGCAATAGTATGATAGCATTATTTTGGAGGGTGTGACAAGTGAGTTTGATCAGGAATATGATTTTGAATTAACATTTCAAAAGGAGTTTCATCATTTGAATATAATGCATGTCAAAACAATCGTGGAAGTCGTGATAGCGCAGTGGTAGCGCGTTCGCTTCAGGTGCGAAAGGTCCGGAGTTCGAGCCCCGCTCGAGCCGTTACGATTGTACCCTTTGGCAATGCATTTAATGTCCACGTTGCCTCTTCTCTCTCTCCCTCATGGCGATGTATTCCATCAAGAATGAGGTCTCGAGAGGGATTAATATAAGTTGTAATAACTTGTTTTCGCAATCGAGCTAAAATAAATTTGTATAATTTTATTATCGAAATTCGTGAAGTTGGATGAAAACATAGAAACTGCGCTGCATGCATATATGACAGCCACTAGTACACATTCTAGTACATATTTATTAATCTTGATAAAGATAATAATACATAATCATGAAACCTACCCTGATGGTTAGCCGCTTTTATACCCTCTCTCTTTACACAGGCAGAAAGGACAAACAACCCAAATAATGCAGCTGTTAGTAGTCCTTGCGTGACCCCTTTCTCGCCCATGTCATTAACGCAACAAAATTCTCCTCTTTTTTTTAAAAATTCACAACACAGATAAAAACTGGAAGTTGAAACGAAAGTACCGAAATGATCGTACGTTGACATGAAGGATGGACTATATCTGATAATATATCACTGATAACCGTGTGTTATAGTATGATAACCTCATGATGCATTCACTTGATTGATCACGTGGGCTCTCTCGTTTTAAATAAAACGTATTGCTATCCTTTTTGTTTAGTAACAGACGGATCTGTAGTTCAGTGGTAGCACACTGGACTGTAGTTCAGTGGTAACACGCTGGACTGTAGATCAGTAGTAGCACGCTGGACTGTAGTTTAGTGGTAGCACGCTGGACTGTAGTTCAGTGGTAGCACACTGGACTGTAGTTCAGTGGTAACACGCTGGACTGTAGATCAGTGGTAGCACGCTGGACTGTAGTTCAGTGGTAACACGCTGGACTGTAGTTCAGTGGTAGCACGCTGGACTGTAGTTCAGTGGTAGCACGCTGGACTGTAGTTCAGTGGTAGCACGCTGGACTGTAGTTCAGTGGTAACACACTAGACTGTAGTTCAGTGGTAACACGCTGGACTGTAGTTCAGTGGTAGCACGCTGGACTGTAGTTCAGTGGTAACACGCTGGACTGTAGTTCAGTGGTAGCACGCTGGACTGTAGACCAGTGGTAGCACGCTGGACTGTAGTTCAGTGGTAGCACGCTGGACTGTAGTTCAGTGGTAACACACTGGACTGTAGTTCAGTGGTAACACGCTGGACTGTATTTCAGTGGTAGCACGCTGGACTGTAGTTCAGTGGTAACACGCTGGACTGTAGTTCAGTGGTAGCACTGGACTGTAGTCCAGTGGTAACACGCAGGACTGATAATCCAGGGATCGCAGGTTCGATCCCCCATCTGACCCTAATGAAATTAACAGTCTTTCAATTGGGACTTTAAACCGAGGTCTCGTGTCGGTGATGTACGCCGTGCACGTAAAAGAACCAGAGGAGACTCTGGAATGGGTATCATTGCACTATCCTCCAAAAATCTAAAATGACTAATCTCTTCAGGAGGCGTCGCTCATATGGGCAACCGGCAACACTAACATTTGTCATACCGCAACATCTGGTTACGGAAGTTCAAAAGTAAATACAAAGGTACACGAGACCTCGGTTTAACGTCCCATCTGAAAGACTGTTAATTCCATTAGGGTCAGACGGTGGATTGAACCTGCGATCCATGGTGGATTACCAGTTAGTTTGGATATGGGTAAGGTCTATGTTCTGCGATCCCTGGATTACCAGTTAGTTTGGATATGGGTAAGGTCTATACTCTGCGATCCCTGGATTACCAGTTAGTTTGGATATGTGTACGGTCTATACTCTGCGATCCCTGGATTACCAGTTAGTTTGGATATGGGTAAGGTCTATACTCTGCGATCCCTGGATTACCAGTTAGTTTGGATATGTGTACGGTCTATACTCTGCGTTCCCTGGATTACCAGTTAGTTTGGATATGGGTAAGGTCTATACTCTGCGATCCCTAGATTACCAGTTAGTTTGGATATGGGTAAGGTCTATACTCTGCGATCCCTGGATTACCAGTTAGTTTGGATATGTGTACGGTCTATACTCTGTGATCCCTGGATTACCAGTTAGTTTGGATATGGCTACGGTCTATGCTCTGCGATCCCTGGATTACCAGTTAGTTTGGATATGGGTACGGTCTATACTCTGCGATCCATGGATTACCAGTTAGTTTGGATATGGGTAAGGTCTATACTCTGCGATCCCTGGATTACCAGTTAGTTTGGATGTGTACGGTCTATACTCTGCGATCCCTGGATTACCAGTTAGTTTGGATATGTGTACGGTCTATACTCTGCGATCCCTGGATTACCAGTTAGTTTGGATATGTGTACGGTCTATACTCTGCGATCCATGGATTACCAGTTAGTTTGGATATGGGTAAGGTCTATGCTCTGCGATCCCTGGATTACCAGTTAGTTTGGATATGGGTAAGGTCTATACTCTGCGATCCATGGATTACCAGTTAGTTTGGATATGGGTAAGGTCTATACTCTGCGATCCATGGATTACCAGTTAGTTTGGATATGGGTAAGGTCTATACTCTGCGATCCCTGGATTACCAGTTAGTGTGGATATGGGTAAAGTCTATACTCTGCGATCCCTGGATTACCAGTTAGTTTGGATATGGGTAAGGTCTATACTCTGCGATCCATGGATTACCAGTTAGTTTGGATATGGGTAAGGTCTATACTCTGCGATCCATGGATTACCAGTTAGTTTGGATATGGGTAAGGTCTATACTCTGCGATCCATGGATTACCAGTTAGTTTGGATATGGAAAGTCTATACTCTGCGATCCCTGGATTACCAGTTAGTTTGGATAGGGTAAGGTCTATACTCTGCGATCCATGGATTACCAGTTAGTTTGGATATGGGTAAGGTCTATACTCTGCGATCCCTGGATTACCAGTTAGTTTGGATATGGGTAAGGTCTATACTCCGCGATCCATGGATTACCAGTTTGTTTGGATATGGGTAAGTTCTATACTCTGCGATCCCTGGATTACCAGTTAGTGTGGATATGGGTAAGGTCTATACTCTGCGATCCCTGGATTACCAGTTAGTTTGGATATGGGTAAGGTCTATTCTCTGCGATCCCTTGATTACCAGTTAGTTTGGATATGGGTAAGGTCTATGCTCTGCGATCCCTGGATTACCAGTTAGTTTGGATATGGGTAAGGTCTATATTCTGCGATCCCTGGATTACCAGTTAGTTTGGATATGTGTAAGGTCAATACTCTGCGATCCCTGGATTACCAGTTAGTTTGGATATGGGTAAGGTCTATACTCTGCGATCCCTGGATTACCAGTTAGTTTGGATATGTGTACGGTCTATACTCTGCGATCCATGGATTACCAGTTAGTTTGGATATGGGTAAGGTCTATACTCTGCGATCCCTGGATTACCAGTTAGTTTGGATATGGGTAAGGTCTATACTCTGCGATCCCTGGATTACCAGTTAGTTTGGATATGTGTACGGTCTATACTCTGCGATCCATGGATTACCAGTTAGTTTGGATATGGGCAAAGTCTATACTCTGCGATCCCTGGATTACCAGTTAGTTTGTATATGGGTAAGGTCTATACTCTGCGATCCCTGGATTACCAGTTAGTTTGGATATGGGTAAGGTCTATACTCTGCGATCCCTGGATTACCAGTTAGTTTGGATATGGGTACGGTCTATACTCTGCGATCCCTGGATTACCAGTTAGTTTGGATATGGGTAAGGTCTATACTCTGCGATCCATGGATTACCAGTTAGTTTAGATATGGGTAAGGTCTATACTCTGCGATCCATGGATTACCAGTTAGTGTGGATATGGGTAAGGTCTATACTCTGCGATCCATGGATTACCAGTTAGTTTGGATATGGGTAAGGTATATACTCTGCGATCCCTGGATTACCAGTTAGTTTGGATATGGGTAAGGTATATACTCTGCGATCCCTGGATTACCAGTTAGTTTGGATATGGGTAAGGTCTATACTCTGCGATCCCTGGATTACCAGTTTGTTTGGATATGGGTAAGGTCTATACTCTGCGATCCCTGGATTACCAGTTAGTTTGGATATGGGTAAGGTCTATACTCTGCGATCCATGGATTACCAGTTAGTTTGGATATGGGTAAGGTCTATACTCTGCGATCCCTGGATTACCAGTTAGTGTGGATATGGGTAAAGTCTATACTCTGCGATCCCTGGATTACCAGTTAGTTTGGATATGGGTAAGGTCTATACTCTGCGATCCCTGGATTACCAGTTAGTTTGGATATGGGTACGGTCTATACTCTGCGATCCCTGGATTACCAGTTAGTTTGGATATGGGTAAGGTGTATACTCTGCGTTCCATGGATTACCAGTTAGTTTGGATATGGGTAAGGTCTATACTCTGCGATCCATGGATTACCAGTTAGTTTGGATATGTGTAAGGTCTATACTCTGCGTTCCCTGGATTACCAGTTAGTTTGGATATGGGTAAGGTCTATTCTCTGCGATCCCTAGATTACCAGTTAGTTTGGATATGGGTAAGGTCTATACTCTGCGATCCCTGGATTACCAGTTAGTTTGGATATGGGTAAGGTCTATACTCTGCGATCCCTGGATTACCAGTTAGTTTGGATATGTGTACGGTCTATACTCTGTGATCCCTGGATTACCAGTTAGTTTGGATATGGCTACGGTCTATGCTCTGCGATCCCTGGATTACCAGTTAGTTTGGATATGTGTACGGTCTATACTCTGCGATCCCTGGATTACCAGTTAGTTTGGATATGTGTACGGTCTATACTCTGCGATCCCTGGATTACCAATTAGTTTGGATATGTGTACGGTATATACTCTGCGATCCATGGATTACCAGTTAGTTTGGATATGGGTAAGGTCTATGCTCTGCGATCCCTGGATTACCAGTTAGTTTGATATGGTAAGGTCTATACTCTGCGATCCATGGATTACCAGTTAGTTTGGATATGGGTAAGGTCTATACTCTGCGATCCATGGATTACCAGTTAGTTTATATGGGTAAGGTCTATACTCTGCGATCCCTGGATTACCAGTTAGTGTGGATAAGGGTAAAGTCTATACTCTGCGATCCCTGGATTACCAGTTAGTTTGGATATGGGTAAGGTCTATACTCTGCGATCCATGGATTACCAGTTAGTTTGGATATGGGTAAGGTGTATTCTCTGCGATCCATGGATTACCAGTTAGTTTGGATATGGGTAAGGTCTATACTCTGCGATCCATGGATTACCAGTTAGATTGGATATGGGTAAGGTCTATGCTCTGCGATCCATGGATTACCAGTTAGTTTGGATATGGGTAAGGTCAATACTCTGCGATCCATGGATTACCAGTTAGTGTGGATATGGGTAAAGTCTATACTCTGCGATCCCTGGATTACCAGTTAGTTTGGATATGGGTAAAGTCTATACTCTGCGATCCATGGATTACCAGTTAGTTTGGATATGGGTAAGGTCTATACTCTGCGATCCCTGGATTACCAGTTAGTTTGGATATGGGTAAGGTCTATACTCTGCGATCCATGGATTACCAGTTTGTTTGGATATGGGTAAGTTCTATACTCTGCGATCCCTGGATTACCAGTTAGTGTGGATATGGGTAAGGTCTATACTCTGCGATCCATGGATTACCAGTTAGTTTAGATATGGGTAAGGTCTATACTCTGCGATCCATGGATTACCAGTTAGTGTGGATATGGGTAAGGTCTATACTCTGCGATCCATGGATTACCAGTTAGTTTGGATATTGGTAAGGTATATACTCTGCGATCCCTGGATTACCAGTTAGTTTGGATATGGGTAAGGTATATACTCTGCGATCCCTGGATTACCAGTTAGTTTGGATATGGGTAAGGTCTATACTCTGCGATCCCTGGATTACCAGTTAGTTTGGATATGGGTAAGGTCTATACTCTGCGATCCATGGATTACCAGTTAGTGTGGATATGGGTAAGGTCTATACTCTGCGATCCATGGATTACCAGTTAGTTTGGATATGGGTAAGTTCTATACTCTGCGATCCCTGGATTACCAGTTAGTGTGGATATGGGTAAGGTCTATACTCTGCGATCCCTGGATTACCAGTTAGTTTGGATATGGGTAAGTCTATACACCCTGCGATCCCTGGATTACCAGTTAGTTTGGATATGGGTACGGTCTATACTCTGCGATCCCTGGATTACCAGTTAGTTTG
This sequence comes from Archivesica marissinica, assembly GCA_014843695.1. NCBI lineage: Eukaryota > Metazoa > Mollusca > Bivalvia > Venerida > Vesicomyidae > Archivesica > Archivesica marissinica. The sequence continues at coordinate 77,048,500 of CM026386.1, read as the reverse complement.
GATATGGGTAAGGTGTATACTCTGCGTTCCATGGATTACCAGTTAGTTTGGATATGGGTAAGGTCTATACTCTGCGATCCATGGATTACCAGTTAGTTTGGATATGGGTAAGGTCTATACTCTGTGATCCATGGATTACCAGTTAGTTTGGATATGGGTAAGGTCTATACTCTGCGATCCCTGGGTTACCAGTTAGTTTGGATATTTGTACGGTCTATACTCTGCGATCCCTGGATTACCAGTTAGTTTGGATATGTGTACGGTCTATACTCTGCGTTCCCTGGATTACCAGTTAGTTTGGATATGGGTAAGGTCTATTCTCTGCGATCCCTAGATTACCAGTTAGTTTGGATATGGGTAAGGTCTATACTCTGCGATCCCTGGATTACCAGTTAGTTTGGATATGGGTAAGGTCTATACTCTGCGATCCCTGGATTACCAGTTAGTTTGGATATGGGCAAGGTCTATACTCTGTGATCCATGGATTACCAGTTAGTTTGGATATGGGTAAGGTCTATGCTCTGCGATCCCTGGATTACCAGTTAGTTTGGATATGTGTACGGTCTATGCTCTGCTATCCCTGGATTACCAGTTAGTTTGGATATGTGTACGATCTATTCTCTGCGATCCCTGGATTACCAGTTAGTTTGGATATGTGTACGGTCTATACTCTGCGATCCCTGGAGTACTGGTTAGTTTGGATATGGGTAAGGTCTATACTCTGCGATCCCTGGATTACCAGGTAGTTTGGATATGTGTACGGTCTATGCTCTGCGATCCCTGACTTACCAGTTAGTTTGGATATGGGTAAGGTCTATGCTCTGCGATCCCTGGATTACCAGTTAGTTTGGATATGGGTAAAGTCTATACTCTGCGATCCCTGGATTACCAGTTAGTTTGTATATGGGTAAAGTCTATACTCTGTGATCCCTGGATTACCAGTTAGTTTGGATATGGGTAAGGTCTATACTCTGCGATCCCTGGATTACCAGTTAGTTTGGATATGGGTAAGGTCTATACTCTGCGATCCCTGATTACCAGTTAGTTTGATATGGTAAGGTCTATACTCTGCGATCCCTGGATTACCAGTTAGTTTGGATATGGGTAGTCTATACTCTGCGATCCCTGGATTACCAGTTAGTTTGGATATGGGTAAGGTCTATACTCTGCGATCCATGGATTACCAGTTAGTTTGGATATGGGTAAGGTCTATACTCTGCGATCCCTGGATTACCAGTTAGTTTGGATATGGGTAAGGTCTATTCTCTGCGATCCATGGATTACCAGTTAGTTTGGATATGGGTAAGGTCTATGCTCTGTGATCCCTGGATTACCAGTTAGTTTGGATATGGGTAAGGTCTATGCTCTGCGATCCCTGGATTACCAGTTAGTTTGGATATGGGTAAGGTCTATACTCTGCGATCCCTGGATTACCAGTTAGTTTGGATATGGGTAAGGTCTATTCTCTGCGATCCCTGGATTACCAGTTAGTTTGGATATGGGTAAGGTCTATTCTCTGCGATCCATGGATTACCAGTTAGTTTGGATATGGGTAAGGTCTATACTCTGTGATCCATGGATTACCAGTTAGTTTGGATATGGGTAAGGTCTATTCTCTGCGATCCCTGGATTACCAGTTAGTTTGGATATGGGTAAGGTCTATACTCTGCGATCCCTGGATTACCAGTTAGTTTGGATATGGGTAAGGTCTATACTCTGCGATCCCTGGATTACCAGTTAGTGTGGATATGGGTAAAGTCTATACTCTGCGATCCCTGGATTACCAGTTAGTTTGGATATTGGTAAGGTCTATACTCTGCGATCCCTGGATTACCAGTTAGTTTGGATATGGGTACGGTCTATACTCTGCGATACCTAGATTACCAGTTAGTTTGGATATGGGTAAGGTCTATACTCTGCGATCCCTGGATTACCAGTTAGTTTGGATATGGGTAAGGTGTATACTCTGCGTTCCATGGATTACCAGTTAGTTTGGATATGGGTAAGTTCTATACACTGCGATCCCTGGATTACCAGTTAATGTGGATATGGGTAAGGTCAATACTCTGCGATCCCTGGATTACCAGTTAGTTTGAATATGGGTAAGGTATATACTCTGCGATCCCTGGATTACCAGTTAGTTTGGATATGGGTAAGGTATATACTCTGCGATCCCTGGATTACCAGTTAGTTTGGATATGGGTAAGGTCTATTCTCTGCGATCCCTGGATTACCAGTTAGTTTGGATAGGGTAAGGTCTATACTCTGCGATCCCTGGATTACCAGTTTGTTTGGATATGGGTAAGGTCTATACTCTGCGATCCATGGATTACCAGTTAGTTTGGATATGGGTAAGGTCTATACTCTGCGATCCCTGGATTACCAGTTAGTTTGGATATGGGTAAGGTCTATACTCTGCGATCCATGGATTACCAGTTTGTTTGGATATGGGTAAGGTCATCTATACTCTGCGATCCCTCATTACCAGTTAGTTGGATATGTGGATATAGGTCTATACTCTGCGATCCATGGATTACCAGTTAGTTTGGATATGGGTAAGGTCTATACTCTGCGATCCATGGATTACCAGTTTGTTTTGGATATGGTAAGTTCTATACTCTGCGATCCCTGGATTACCAGTTAGTTTGGATATGGGCAAGGTCTATACTCTGCGATCCCTGGATTACTAGATAGTTTGGATATGGGTAAGGTCTATACTCTGCGATCCCTGGATTACCAGTTAGTTTGGATATGGGTAAGGTCTATACTCTGCGATCCCTGGATTACCAGTTAGTTTGGATATGGGTAAGGTCTATACTCTGCGATCCATGGATTACCAGTTAGTTTGGATATGGGTAAGGTCTATTCTCTGCGATCCCTGGATTACCAGTTAGTTTGGATATGGGCAAGGTCTATACTCTGCGATCCCTGGATTACCAGTTAGTTTGGATATGGGCAAGGTCTATACTCTGCGATCCCTGGATTACTAGATAGTTTGGATATGGGTAAGGTCTATACTCTGCGATCCCTGGATTACCAGTTAGTTTGGATATGGGTAAGGTCTATACTCTGCGATCCCTGGATTACCAGTTAGTTTGGATTTGGGTAAGGTCTATGCTCTGCGATCCCTGGATTACCAGTTAGTTTGGATATGGGTAAGGTCTATACTCTGCGATCCATGGATTACCAGTTAGTTTGGATATGTGTAAGGTCTGTACTCTGCGATCCCTGGATTACCAGTTAGTTTGGATATGGGTAAGGTCTATACTCTGCGATCCCTGGATTACCAGTTAGTTTGGATATGG
>CM026386.1:76871894-77044195 GCA_014843695.1 Archivesica marissinica | reverse complement strand
CAGTTAGTTTGGATATGGGTAAGGTCTATGCTCTGCGATCCCTGGATTACCAGTTAGTTTGGATATGTGTAAGGTCTATACTCTGCGATCCCTGGATTACCAGTTAGTTTGGATATGGGTAAGGTCTATACTCTGCGATCCCTGGATTACCAGTTAGTTTGGATATGGGTAAGGTCTATACTCTGCGATCCCTGGATTACCAGTTAGTTTGGATATGGGTAAGTCTATACTCTGCGATCCCTGGATTACCAGTTAGTTTGGATATGTGTAAGGTCTATACTCTGCGATCCCTGGATTACCAGTTAGTTTGGATATGGGTAAGGTCTATACTCTGCGATCCCTGGATTACCAGTTAGTTTGGATATGGGTAAGGTCTATTCTCTGCGATCCCTGGATTACCAGTTAGTTTGGATATGGGTAAGGTCTATACTCTGCGATCCCTGGATTACCAGTTAGTTTGGATATGGGTAAGGTCTATACTCTGCGATCCCTGGATTACCAGTTAGTTTGGATATGGGTAAGGTCTATACTCTGCGATCCCTGGATTACCAGTTAGTTTGGATATGGGTAAGGTCTATACTCTGCGATCCCTGGATTACCAGTTAGTTTGGATATGGGTAAGGTCTATACTCTGCGATCCCTGGATTACCAGTTAGTGTGGATATGGGTAAAGTCTATACTCTGCGATCCCTGGATTACCAGTTAGTTTGGATATGGGTAAGGTCTATACTCTGCGATCCCTGGATTACCAGTTAGTTTGGATATGGGTACGGTCTATACTCTGCGATCCCTGGATTACCAGTTAGTTTGGATATGGGTAAGGTCTATACTCTGCGATCCCTGGATTACCAGTTAGTTTGGATATGGGTAAGGTGTATACTCTGCGATCCATGGATTACCAGTTAGTTTGGATATGGGTAAGGTCTATACTCTGCGATCCCTGGATTACCAGTTAGTTTGGATATGGGTAAGGTCAATACTCTGCGATCCCTGGATTACCAGTTAGTTTGGATATGGGTAAGGTCTATACTCTGCGATCCCTGGATTACCAGTTAGTTTGGATATGGGTAAGGTCTATACTCTGCGATCCCTGGATTACCAGTTAGTTTGGATATGGGTAAGGTCTATACTCTGCGATCCCTGGATTACCAGTTAGTTTGGATATGGGTAAGGTCTATACTCTGCGATCCCTGGATTACCAGTTAGTTTGGATATGGGTAAGGTCTATACTCTGCGATCCCTGGATTACCAGTTAGTTTGGATATGGGTAAGGTCTATACTCTGCGATCCCTGGATTACCAGTTAGTTTGGATATGGGTAAGGTCTATTCTCTGCGATCCCTGGATTACCAGTTAGTTTGGATATGGGTAAGGTCTATACTCTGCGATCCCTGGATTACCAGTTAGTTTGGATATGGGTAAGGTCTATACTCTGCGATCCCTGGATTACCAGTTAGTTTGGATATGGGTAAGGTCTATACTCTGCGATCCCTGGATGTTTTGGTGTAATCTCTATCCCTGGATTACCAGTTAGTTTGGATATGGGTAGGTCTATACTCTGCGATCCCTGGATTACCAGTTAGTTTGGATATGGGTAAGGTCTATACTCTGCGATCCCTGGATTACCAGTTAGTTTGGATATGGGTAAGGTCTATACTCTGCGATCCCTGGATTACCAGTTAGTTTGGATATGGGTAAGGTCTATACTCTGCGATCCCTGGATTACCAGTTAGTTTGGATATGGGTAAGGTCTATACTCTGCGATCCCTGGATTACCAGTTAGTTTGGATATGGGTAAGGTCTATACTCTGCGATCCCTGGATTACCAGTTAGTTTGGATATGGGTAAGGTCTATACTCTGCGATCCCTGGATTACCAGTTAGTTTGGATATGGGTAAGGTCTATACTCTGCGATCCCTGGATTACCAGTTAGTTTGGATATGGGTAAGGTCTATACTCTGCGATCCCTGGATTACCAGTTAGTTTGGATATGGGTAAGGTCTATACTCTGCGATCCCTGGATTACCAGTTAGTTTGGATATGGGTAAGGTCTATACTCTGCGATCCCTGGATTACCAGTTAGTTTGGATATGGGTAAGGTCTATACTCTGCGATCCCTGGATTACCAGTTAGTTTGGATATGGGTAAGGTCTATACTCTGCGATCCCTGGATTACCAGTTAGTTTGGATATGGGTAAGGTCTATACTCTGCGATCCCTGGATTACCAGTTAGTTTGGATATGGGTAAGGTCTATACTCTGCGATCCCTGGATTACCAGTTAGTTTGGATATGGGTAAGGTCTATACTCTGGATCCGTTTTGGTATGGGTAGGTCTATACTCTGCGATCCCTGGATTACCAGTTCTGGATTACCAGTTAGTTTGGATATGGGTAAGGTCTATACTCTGCGATCCCTGGATTACCAGTTAGTTTGGATATGGGTAAGGTCTATACTCTGCGATCCCTGGATTACCAGTTAGTTTGGATATGGGTAAGGTCTATACTCTGCGATCCCTGGATTACCAGTTAGTTTGGATATGGGTAAGGTCTATACTCTGCGATCCCTGGATTACCAGTTAGTTTGGATATGGGTAAGGTCTATACTCTGCGATCCCTGGATTACCAGTTAGTTTGGATATGGGTAAGGTCTATACTCTGCGATCCCTGGATTACCAGTTAGTTTGGATATGGGTAAGGTCTATACTCTGCGATCCCTGGATTACCAGTTAGTTTGGATATGGGTAAGGTCTATACTCTGCGATCCCTGGATTACCAGTTAGTTTGGATATGGGTAAGGTCTATGCTCTGCGATCCCTGGATTACCAGTTAGTTTGGATATGGGTAAGGTCTATACTCTGCGATCCATGGATTACCAGTTAGTTTGGATATGTGTAAGGTCTATACTCTGCGATCCCTGGATTACCAGTTAGTTTGGATATGGGTAAGGTCTATACTCTGCGATCCCTGGATTACCAGTTAGTTTGGATATGGGCAAGGTCTATACTCTGTGATCCATGGATTACCAGTTAGTTTGGATATGGGTAAGGTCTATGCTCTGCGATCCCTGGATTACCAGTTAGTTTGGATATGTGTACGGTCTATGCTCTGCTATCCCTGGATTACCAGTTAGTTTGGATATGTGTACGATCTATTCTCTGCGATCCCTGGATTACCAGTTAGTTTGGATGTGGGTAAGGTCTATACTCTGCGATCCCTGGATTACCAGTTAGTTTGGATATGTGTACGGTCTATACTCTGCGATCCCTGGATTACCAGTTAGTTTGGATATGTGTACGGTCTATACTCTGCGATCCCTGGATTACCAGTTAGTTTGGATATGTGTACGGTCTATACTCTGCGATCCCTGGATTACCAGTTAGTTTGGATATGTGTACGGTCTATACTCTGCGATCCCTGGATTACCAGTTAGTTTGGATATGTGTACGGTCTATACTCTGCGATCCCTGGAGTACTGGTTAGTTTGGATATGGGTAAGGTCTATACTCTGCGATCCCTGGATTACCAGTTAGTTTGGATATGTGTACGGTCTATGCTCTGCGATCCCTGAATTACCAGTTAGTTTGGATATGGGTAAGGTCTATGCTCTGCGATCCCTGGATTACCAGTTAGTTTGGATATGGGTAAAGTCTATACTCTGCGATCCCTGGATTACCAGTTAGTTTGTATATGGGTAAAGTCTATACTCTGTGATCCCTGGATTACCAGTTAGTTTGGATATGGGTAAAGTCTATACTCTGGATTACCAGTTAGTTTGGATATGGGTATGATCTATACTCTGCGATCCCTGGATTACCAGTTAGTTTGGATATGTGTATGGTCTATACTCTGCGATCCCTGGATTACCAGTTAGTTTGGATATGTGTACGGTCTATACTCTGCGATCCCTGGATTACCAGTTAGTTTGGATATGTGTACGGTCTATACTCTGCGATCCCTGGATTACCAGTTAGTTTGGATATGTGTACGGTCTATACTCTGCGATCCCTGGATTACCAGTTAGTTTGGATATGGGTAAGGTCTATACTCTGCGATCCCTGGATTACCAGTTAGTTTGGATATGTGTACGGTCTATGCTCTGCGATCCCTGGATTACCAGTTAGTTTGGATATGGGTAAGGTCTATACTCTGCGATCCCTGGATTACCAGTTAGTTTGGATATGGGTAAGGTCTATACTCTGCGATCCCTGGATTACCAGTTAGTTTGTATATGGGTAAAGTCTATACTCTGTGATCCCTGGATTACCAGTTAGTTTGGATATGGGTAAAGTCTATTCTCTGGATTACCAGTTAGTTTGGATATGGGTATGATCTATACTCTGCGATCCCTGGATTACCAGTTAGTTTGGATATGTGTACGGTCTATGCTCTGCGATCCCTGGATTACCAGTTAGTTTGGATATGTGTACGGTCTATACTCTGTGATCCCTGGATTACCAGTTAGTTTGGATATGTGTACGGTCTATACTCTGCGATCCCTGGATTACCAGTTAGTTTGGATGTGGGTAAGGTCGATACTCTGCGATCCCTGGATTACCAGTTAGTTTGGATATGGGTAAGGTCTATACTCTGCGATCCCTGGATTACCAGTTAGTTTGGATATGTGTACGGTCTATACTCTGCGATCCCTGGATTACCAGTTAGTTTGGATATGTGTACGGTCTATACTCTGCGATCCCTGGAGTACTGGTTAGTTTGGATATATGTACGGTCTATACTCTGCGATCCCTGGATTACCAGTTAGTTTGGATATGGGTAAAGTCTATACTCTGCGATCCCTGGATTACCAGTTAGTTTGTATATGGGTAAAGTCTATACTCTGTGATCCCTGGATTACCAGTTAGTTTGGATATGGGTAAAGTCTATACTCTGGATTACCAGTTAGTTTGGATATGGGTATGATCTATACTCTGCGATCCCTGGATTACCAGTTAGTTTGGATATGTGTATGGTCTATACTCTGCGATCCCTGGATTACCAGTTAGTTTGGATATGGGTAAGGTCTATACTCTGCGATCCCTGGATTACCAGTTAGTTTGGATATGTGTAAGGTCTATACTCTGCGATCCCTGGATTACCAGTTAGTTTGGATATGTGTACGGTCTATACTCTGCGATCCCTGGATTACCAGTTAGTTTGGATATGTGTACGGTCTATACTCTGCGATCCCTGGATTACCAGTTAGTTTGGATATGTGTACGGTCTATACTCTGCGATCCCTGGATTACCAGTTAGTTTGGATATGGGTAAGGTCTATACTCTGCGATCCCTGGATTACCAGTTAGTTTGGATATGGGTAAGGTCTATACTCTGCGATCCCTGGATTACCAGTTAGTTTGGATATGGGTAAGGTCTATACTCTGCGATCCCTGGATTACCAGTTAGTTTGGATATGGGTAAGGTCTATACTCTGCGATCCCTGGATTACCAGTTAGTTTGGATATGGGTAAGGTCTATACTCTGCGATCCCTGGATTACCAGTTAGTTTGGATATGGGTAAGGTCTATACTCTGCGATCCCTGGATTACCAGTTAGTTTGGATATGGGTAAGGTCTATACTCTGCGATCCCTGGATTACCAGTTAGTTTGGATATGGGTAAGGTCTATACTCTGCGATCCCTGGATTACCAGTTAGTTTGGATATGGGTAAGGTCTATACTCTGCGATCCCTGGATTACCAGTTAGTTTGGATATGTGTAAGGTCTATACTCTGCGATCCCTGGATTACCAGTTAGTTTGGATATGGGTAAGGTCTATACTCTGCGATCCCTGGATTACCAGTTAGTTTGGATATGGGTAAGGTCTATACTCTGCGATCCCTGGATTACCAGTTAGTTTGGATATGGGTAAGGTCTATACTCTGCGATCCCTGGATTACCAGTTAGTTTGGATATGTGTACGGTCTATACTCTGCGATCCCTGGATTACCAGTTAGTTTGGATATGGGTAAGGTCTATACTCTGCGATCCCTGGATTACCAGTTAGTTTGGATATGGGTAAGGTCTATACTCTGCGATCCCTGGATTACCAGTTAGTTTGGATATGGGTAAGGTCTATACTCTGCGATCCCTGGATTACCAGTTAGTTTGGATATGGGTACGGTCTATACTCTGCGATCCCTGGATTACCAGTTAGTTTGGATATGGGTAAGGTCTATACTCTGCGATCCCTGGATTACCAGTTAGTTTGGATATGTGTACGGTCTATACTCTGCGATCCCTGGATTACCAGTTAGTTTGGATATGGGTAAGGTCTATACTCTGCGATCCCTGGATTACCAGTTAGTTTGTATATGGGTAAAGTCTATACTCTGGATTACCAGTTAGTTTGGATATGGGTAAGTCTATACTCTGGATTACCAGTTAGTTTGGATATGGGTAAGGTCTATACTCTGCGATCCCTGGATTACCAGTTAGTTTGGATATGGGTAGGTCTATACTCTGCGATCCCTGGATTACCAGTTAGGTTGGATATGGGTAAGGTCTATACTAAATCTAACTAGCACAAAAACATTTTTTTTATTATTTTTTATTAAGCATAAGTAATTAGAAAGATACAAACACTCTTTTAAAATATAGCAAACCGTAAGCACAATATTGAATGATGGTAATGACCACAGACATAGTATCTTTTACACCTGTCCCCTATGTTACCCTACTTTCAATCCATGACCCCTATTTGAACGGTTGTCTTAACACGGAAACAGTCATCCAATAGTCATCTATAAATAGATACTTCCTAGTCACGTTGACAAATATTTGATTTGCCAGTAGTAAATGTGTTACTTCCCCTGGATACTCTTCTTAATTGGTTTCCTCTGTTTTTATCGTTGTTTCCTTTGCACAACTTGCTATCAGTAATCATCCACTCTCGCATCTCATAATTATCAAATTACTAAATGCCAGCAGATATTCTACAGTATGGACAATTGTTAGTTAATGGGGTTAGTCTGTTTATGGTTAGGGAACAACAGTAAAAACAAAGGATTCTACATTTCTGGATAAATGAAGACTATCTACCAAGGGAGGTAAATTTAATAATAGATTGGCAGACTGGAACCCTTTTAACCCATTCGACCAAGTAACTGACATGGACTGGTGGATGATATTTTTAGACCAATAAATTAATCAGAAAATTACATTTGGACATTAGTCCAGTCCTTTTATCAAAATGGGTAATTGTGTCAACTGGCAAAACGTGCAGATGCAGCCTATTTAAGAGGTCTGAGGCCAAACGGGTTTGTTTTAATGCACATGAATTTGAGGCTCATTGAATGCCATGAACAATATGCTATGACTGTGTACCACTTGCTGGTATGTATAAAACACAGGGGACATTTGATATTAGTATCTGACACATTCCCTGAATGGAACATATTCCCTGAATGGAACACATTCCCTCAATGGAACACATTCCCTCAATGGAACACATTTCATGATTCTAGTCTGGGTACACAATTCCATGACGTATTTCCAGGAATGTTCACTTACGAATATGAAATACACATTAATGAATTGTCGTCTGCTGCAATTATTTGATTTTACCCAGCATGCAGTAAATGCTATTCCACATAATATAAAGTAGCGGATTTGAAATTACTTCTTGCTGGGTTTATCATTTCTCCATTCAGTATTAGTAAATTACCTCCCTTCATGAATATTTACATGTAAGGTAGATACAAGAAATATTGATTGGAAGAAGACATTATCTTGAACCACAGAATGTCTCAACAAAATGTACACATTTATACATAAAAAGTTTACCAGTAATATGTACAACACATTCAAACTGCACAACACATCAGATATAACAACTATACACAAAAGCAGCGTTCACGACATTTCAAACATTATTACATGTAAATCTGACTGGGTATTATTACTCACATCAAAACATTTTAACACATATAAATGCAAATTGTCAATTTAAAATGCAAATTGTCAATTTATGGTGTAAGGGAGACGACCCAATTTTATTAATTTCAAACAATACATTTACATTGGAGACAACTCAATCGCAGTAGGTTATCTCTCTCACACCATACACATGTCTACTATTTTTTTTATACTGTTTTCTATACTTATATTGTCTGCTACAGTTAGCTTTAATGATATATATCTATAATATTGCTGTGAACACTGCATATATATAATAAATAAGCAACACTTTGCTATATAATGATAAAAGCTGAATAAAATGTTCACACAATCAATTCCAATACTGCCTACACACATGTTTCCGTTATAATCTTAACCCATTCAACACCAAGTAACTGACATGGACTGGTCCATGATATTTTTACACCAATAAATTTATCAGAAAATGACATTTGGGCTAGTTCATTTATAAAAATGTGTAATTTTACTATTAAAAATTGTAAATAGTACTGACAAAAAGTGCAGATCCTGATGAGATGGCTCGTCATGAGCCGGCTCATCTGGATCTACACTTTTTATAAGCATATTTAGAGGTCTGTAGTTTGAAAGTAGCTGCTATTGTTTCATCCAACTAGATTTTTAGAATTTAGAGTTTTGTCATGTTGGGACTGCAAACTCGTGTGTGCTTTGACCAATCTAACGTGGAATGTGAAATTACAATGCCTCATCTATAATATTGTATATACATATGTTAACAATTATAATTCTACATACAAAATATCGGTGTATAAACAGCCAGGAATAAGATTAAAAACCACAACAAATAATAGCACTTCTAGAATAACATGTGACTGCATTGGGATTATGTTACTGAAGGCATCGGGATTATGTTACTGACGGCATCGGGATTATGTTACTGACGGCATTGGGATTATGTTACTGACGGCATCGGGATTATGTTACTGACGGCATCGGGATTATGTTACTGAAGGCATCGGGATTATGTTACTGACGGCATTGGGATTATGTTACTGAAGGCATTGGGATTATGTTACTGACGGCATTGGGATTATGTTACTGACGGCATTGGGATTATGTTACTGACGGCATTGGGATTATGTTACTGGGCATTGGGATTATGTTACTGACGGCATTGGGATTATGTTACTGACGGCATTGGGATTATGTTACTGACGGCATTGGGATTATGTTACTGCATTGGGATTATGTTACTGACGGCATTGGGATTATGTTACTAACGGCATTGGGATTATGTTACTGCATTGGGATTATGTTACTGACAGCATTGGGATTATGTTACTGCATTGGGATTATGTAACTGACGGCATTGGGATTATGTTACTAACGGCATTGGGATTATGTTACTGCATTGGGATTATGTTACTGACGGCATTGGGATTATGTTACTGACGGCATTGGGATTATGTTACTGCATTGGGATTATGTTACTGACGACATTGGGATTATGTTACGTATATATTGGTCTATATTTATTCCATGATCTAGCTTGCATCATGTTTATTAGGTACTACCACCAGTGTGTTGTTCGGTCAATGAGTCTATCGGGACTGAGTGAAATTCCTTTCAAGACCCACTTCATTTTGTGACTAGTTTTCTTTTCATATTGATCTTGTCTAGAGGATCGCTTAAATAACATTTTCTCAACACTTTTCAATGTTCATTTCATCATAGCTTGTGAAATATTATCGATCATTCACTTAAAGCGACACTACATCGGTGAAAACGCAAATTTCTACAGAAGTATTTGAGGCAAATATTTGGAAAATAATTATGAGTATTTCAACGTCGCATCCGCGGTTTGTTGACAACAAAATAATTTATCTCGCATGTGTGCCTATGCATATTTATTTGTAGACTAGTCTTAGTTAAATTATCTCTAAACGACATTATCTCGCGCTTAGTATTGACTCCTGATGACAAACAAACGTCAATGCAGGAGCGTCAATTTTGAAAATCACAAAAACATTGTTTGTTTATTGATTCAATGTTAGTATTCGGAATTATTTGTAGAAGCAACGCATTTATACGTGAACAAATGCTTCATAGTAGTTTTTTGTGATGTAATGTCGCTTTAAACATAGTTGCTTTTTGTGATGTAATGTCGCTTTAAACATAGTTGCTTTATGTGATTTAATGTCGCTTTAAACATAGTTGCTTTTTGCGATGTAATGTCGCTTTAAACATAGTTGCTTTTTGCGATGTAATGTCGGCGATGTAATGTCGCTTTAAACATAGTTGCTTTTTGCGATGTAATGTCGCTTTAAGTACATATTCTGAAAAGTGTTTTTACGACTGACTAGGTGAATCCATATATATTGGAGAGCATAAAATAAATATAGGAGTGGCATATATAACAGGAGTGGTGATTTTATGGAACAAGTTTTGTTAGTAAGTGAAAGGTTCAGATAGGACTATATACAGATGTCCCATGTATCGGTGCTATGCAGGTAAATAAACGAACCAGAAGTGAGGTGTATTCTATCACTCTCTCCAAAATATAAAAAAGACTAATATACATACAACAAATAAATAAGCCCTTAATCATACATGTACTTACAAAATGATCATTGGAAGCTACACAATCATGCAGTTGACCCATTGGAAGCTACACAATCATGCAGTTGACCGTGACCATGAATGTTTTGTACTATAGCATAAATCAATGTCACAACACACATATGAGATCTACTGGCACGGTGTATATATATCTCTGATAATACAATATTTGGACTTGTTAGAAGTTATAAAAAGTATTTAATATGTAATAATAAGTCTTTCTTTAATACTATATATAAAAATTGCAACCATTATATGTCACTGATAATTCCCGCATCCCTCTCACCCGCTTCCCTCTTGCCCACTTCCATCTCACCTGCTTCCCTCTCATCCCTCTCGCCCGCATCCCTCTCACCCACTTCCCTCTCGCCCGCATCCCTCTCGCCCGCATCCCTCTCGCCCGCATCCCTCTCGCCCACTTCCCTCTCACCCGCATCCCTCTCGCCCGCATCCCTCTCGCCCGCTTCCCTCTCGCCCGCATCCCTCTCGCCTGCTCCCCTCTTGCCTGTATCCCTCTCATCCACTTCCCTCTCACCCGCATCCCTCTCGCCTGCTCCCCTCTTGCCTGTATCCCTCTCATCCACTTCCCTCTCACCCGCATCCCTCTCGCCCGCATCCCTCTCGCCTGCTCCCCTCTTGCCTGTATCCCTCTCATCCACTTCCCTCTCACCCGCATCCTTCTCACCCGCATCCCGCTCCCCTCTTGCCCGCATCCCTCTCACCTGCTACCCTCTCACCCTCATCACTATAGCGTTTGTAGAAAGCAGAAACACACATTCATGAAGGGAGAACGATTCTTCCATTTAGTGATTTTCATGGCTGAAATCGACGACACAAGATGGAAAGGTGGCAGTTCAAACTTATTTAAATGACTTAAAATATAGCAGTCATTAGGCCACGTGTTGAATAAATGATTCTCCGGGGCTGAAAAATATCAGTAACCCATTCAACACCAAGTAACTGGTGGATGATATTTTTTCATTTATCAAAATGGGTAATTTTGTTTAAAAATATTAATCTTAACCCATTCAACACTGACATGGACTGGTCCATGATATTTTTAGACCAATAAATTAATGACATTTATCAAATGGGTAATTTTACTATTAAAAATAGTAAATATTACTGGCAAACAGTGCATCACGATCTGGATCTACACTTTTTGTAAGCCTATTTGGAGGTCTGTGGTGTTGAAACATATCTGTACTTGAACAGCCTAATTTTCAATAAATTTTGTTATGCATTTTTATAGTGAAATGGTAATGTCGGTGAAGACTTGCTGAGCTCAGTTCTATATACATTTTGTTCCTGCCTATGTTTTAAATGCACAGCAAATAAAAAACAAAATTACAAATCTTATCATTGAATTAAAAATGAAGACAAAATTTAATATTTGAAAAAATACAAGATGAAAGTCAAAAGAAGTATGTAAGAGTTTATGCATTTGTCAATTGTAACATGTCGATTTATTACCTGACTATATAACATAATATCTTGCAGTGTTTCCCGTAAAAAAAAAACCTGTTTCCTTCCCCTTAACCAGGCTACAATGGCGCCCAACTCGGACATAGTAACCTCGTACGAGTGGGTGAGGTGATGCGGGCAATACAGTGGTATAAGTGGCTATGTAGATAGATATACATCGATGCGGGCAATACAGTGGGTATGTATGTATGTATGTATGTATGTAACAGCAGACTGATGCCTCACGTGGTGCTGTACGCATAAAGTAGAATGCATACAAACTGTCTAGCATGTAACACCTGTACCATACAAACTGTCTAGCATGTAACACCTGTACCATACAAACTGTCTAGCATGTAACACCTGTACCATACAAACTGTCCAGCATGTAACACCTGTACCATACAAACTGTCTAGCATGTAACACCTGTACCATACAACACCTGCACCATACAAACTGTCTAGCATGTAACACCTGTACCATACAAACTGTCTAGCATGTAACACCTGTACCATACAAACTGTCCAGCATGTAACACCTGCACCATACAAACTGTCTAGCATGTAACACCTGTACCATACAAACTGTCTAGCATGTAACACCTGCACCATACAAACTGTCTAGCATGTAACACCTGCACCATACAAACTGTCTAGCATGTAACACCTGTACCATACAAACTGTCCAGCATGTAACACCTGTACCATACAAACTGTCTAGCATGTAACACCTGTACCATACAAACTGTCTAGCATGTAACACTATAAACACTGTAAAACTATTTGCAAAGAGACAATTAAAAGGAGGTAGGCAAAAGATTGCAATAAATCTCTACTTCAAGCTATGCTCACTCTGGTTAGTGATAAATTACCACCGGCTTTCAACAAATAGTTACAAACTCACACAATTCCCGTTTTGGGTTTCAGTAATGTAAACAGGGATGTTTCACGAGGTTTCATACGCTATATTTATATCTAATGATAGATCTGTCTCGCTTAAACCGTATACAAGAAGTGAATGTAGAATGCGTCGGGACGTTTCATTTGAGGAAGCTATCCAGGTGGTTCTAACTGGTACCCTTCCATGCCTGAAATACTGGGTGGGTACCAGGGGTCTCTCCATTACTAACGGCTGGGTGGGTACCAGGGGTCTCTCCATTACTAACGGCTGGATGGGTACCAGGGGTCTCTCCATTACTAACGGCTGGATGGGTACCAGGGGTCTCTCCATTACTAACGGCTGGATGGGTACCAGGGGTCTCTCCATTACTAACGGCTGGATGGGTACCAGGGGTCTCTCCATTACTAACGGCTGGATGGGTACCAGGGGTCTCTCCATTACTAACGGCTGGATGGGTACCAGGGGTCTCTCCATTACTAACGGCTGGATGGGTACCAGGGGTCTCTCCATTACTAACGGCTGGATGGGTACCAGGGGTCTCTCCATCACTAACGGCGGGAGAGTGAATAATATACCGAACCACAAAATGTAAATGATTCGTGTAAAGTGGGTACCAGCTGTGAAAGCCAATGCTATTCTATCAAAAACGAGAACCAGTATAATAGACACAAACCATAACAATGATGTCAGATGAGGTAATATGATGTAACATTTAACAGATCAACAATATAATGCCCTCGTTTACTGTCAGTTAGCAGACTAAATCGGAAACAAACAATAACGGAGAACTACTTTCCTACAATGCAGATTAAGCAAGGACACGCTATAAATAACACACCTGAGTACGGTTATTTCAATCTGACCTAGTCATTTGTTTTATTTATAGGTTTACATAATAATTATCTGCCTGGATGGACATTTGGTATCGATTCATAACAAAGCCATTTCGAACTACACAACATACATAGATTTATGGATTAATTGCCACAACCGGACTGGTGTAATTAAACAATAATATAAAGAAACATTCGGCTCACACACTGTGGATAGGTTACCGTCCGGCTCACACAATGTGGATAGGTTACCGTCCGGCTCACACACTGGATAGGTTACCGTCCGGCTCACACAATGTGGATAGGTTACCATCCGGCTCACACAATGTGGATAGGTTACCGTCCGGCTCACACAATGTGGATAGGTTACCGTCCGGCTCACACAATGTGGATAGGTTACCTTCCGGCTCGCACAATGTGAATAGGTTACCTTCCGGCTCACACAATGTGGATAGGTTACCGTCTGGCTCACACACTGTGGATAGGTTACCTTCCGGCTCAAACAATGTGGATAGGTTACCGTCCGGCTCACACAATGTGGATAGGTTACCGTCCGGCTCACACAATGTGGATAGGTTACCATCCGGCTCACACAATGTGGATAGGTTACAGAGGAGAAATCTTTGATCTATTGCCATTTGGTAACGGATACAATTTTTGTTTCGTACTGTGTCTGGGTGATTGGTTTGATATAATACAAGTAGGTTGTGATGGCATGCTGTGTACATAGCATCGGTGAAGGACTGACAGCCGGTCTCTGGGTAACCACTTATACTATAAGTAGGTTGTGATGGCGTGCTGTGTACAGAGCATCGGTGATAGACTGACAGCCGGTCTCCGGGTAACCCCTTATACTATAAGTAGGTTGTGATGGCGTGCTGTGTACAGAGCATCGGTGAAGGACTGACAGCCGGTCTCTGGGTAACCACTTATACTATAAGTAGGTTGTGATGGCGTGCTGTGTACAGAGCATCGGTGAAGGACTGACAGCCGGTCTCTGGGTAACCACTTATACTATAAGTAGGTTGTGATGGCGTGCTGTGTACAGAGCATCGGTGAAGGACTGACATCTGGGTAACCCCTTGTACTATAAGTAGGTTGTGATGGCGTGCTGTGTAGAGAGCATCGGTGATGGACTGACAGCCGGTCTCCGGGTAACCTTATACTAGCCGGTCTCGGGTAACCCTTATACTATAAGTAGGTTGTGATGGCGTGCTCTGTACAGAGCATCGGTGATGGACTGACAGCCGGTCTCTGGGTAACCCCTTATACTATAAGTAGGTTGTGATGGCGTGCTGTGTACAGAGCATCGGTGATGGACTGACAGCCGGTCTCCGGGTAACCCCTTGTACTATAAGTAGGTTGTGATGGCGTGCTGTGTACAGAGCATCGGTGATGGACTGACAGCCGGTCTCTGGGTAACCTCTTATACTATAAGTAGGTTGTGATGGCGTGCTGTGTACAGAGCATCAGTGATGGACTGACAGCCGGTCTCCGGGTAACCCCTTATACTATAAGTAGGTTGTGATGGCGTGCTGTGTACATAGCATCGGTGAAGGACTGACAGCCGGTCTCCGGGTAACCCCTTATACTATAAGTAGGTTGTGATGGCATCGGTGATGGACTGACAGCCGGTCTCCGGGTAACCCCTTATACAGAGCATCGGTGATGGACTGACAGCCGGTCTCTGGGTAACCCCTTATACTATAAGTAGGTTGTGATGGCGTGCTGTGTACATAGCATCGGTGAAGGACTGACAGCCGGTCTCCGGGTAACCCCTTATACTATAGGTTATTCTCGTCTTAATAAATCATATTGCAACTATGCAATTATATGGTATACAAACACTACAAAATATAATGTACACAACAATCACATACAGTTAAACAATGCCTGCTTTTTCTCGCCTAATGACCGGTCGGTATCTGCACGAAAGTTTCTACTAATTTCATGATTAAGCCATACCTAAGAGCTTGACCGTACCTAGGTTAGCATAAGCCATACCTAAGAGCTTGACCGGACCTAGGTTAGCATAAGCCATAACTAAGAGCTTGACCATACCTAAGAGCTTGACCGGACCTAGGTTAGCATAAGCCATAACTAAGAGCTTGACCATACCTAAGAGCTTGACCGGACCTAGGTTAGCAAGACAGGCACTGTTTTTATCTAAGCAATTACAAGTTGTTACATATTGTGTGTATATATGCAAGAATAACTACGGTGGGTTATTTCATTCACTGGCAAGGCAAGCATATAAACCATACATGTATAATAACAACAACAACATTTGTAAAATTACCCAGTGCAACCATCATGGTTGCTCCTAACAACAACACGGACATTCCACACAAGCTAGATCAGTAAAATCTTCTAAGCACTATCTCTTAACCATTACTGTATATTTGCAAACAGCCAGTTAGATGGCACAGAAATACAGAATGTGCTGTCTGATCAGGCTCTATGCTGTTTGCTATTTGGATAAAGAAGCTAAAAACACTTGGCTGAATAGCAAACAACACAGAGCCTGATCAGACGAGCATTACACTACACTGCAGCTGATCTGGATCTATGTCGTTTGCACATCACTTCCAATTTCTGCAGCATTTTAAGGGTTAATATTTTTATTTTCATTGTGTGTGCATCTTGCTAGTCTTATGTTAATTTGTTACTGTCGTCCGACTATCATCGAATAAGATTTGTATTGTATTGTGTTATTTCAGAAGATAGTAGGACGTTCGTGTTAGAAATTCTAACCTGTCCTATGTCTACAACAACAACATTACACAACTAATGACTACAAATTTCCGGACTTGGTCCCTTTAGTCGTACATTAAATACAACTTCAACAACAGTAGCAAAAAATGGTTTAAACATTTTCAAACCGACAATAATACAACACAAAATTACAAATCTCGTACTGAATAAAAACCATTCATTCTGGCCACAACACAACACAAAAACACAAGTTAACCCTTTCCTTCATAGAGATTTAGGTTAATATACTATTATATCTCCATATAAACGACAGCCATTTAACCCTTTCCTTCATAGAGATTTAGGTTAATATAGTATTATATCTCCATACAAACGACAGCTATTTAGCTATCGTGCAGTTGATAAGTAGTCGCCATATCTATCCCACTTTCATAGAGATTTAGGTTAATATACTATTATATCTCCATATAAACGACAGCCATTTAACCCTTTCCTTCATAGAGATTTAGGTTAATATAGTATTATATCTCCATACAAACGACAGCTATTTAGCTATCGTGCAGTTGATAAGTAGTCGCCATATCTATCCCACTTTCATAGAGATTTAGGTTAATATACTATTATATCTCCATATAAACGACAGCCATTTAACCCTTTCCTTCATAGAGATTTAGGTTAATATAGTATTATATCTCCATACAAACGACAGCTATTTAGCTATCGTGCAGTTGATAAGTAGTCGCCATATCTATCCCACTTTCATAGAGATTTAGGTTAATATACTATTATATCTCCATATAAACGACAGCCATTTAACCCTTTCCTTCATAGAGATTTAGGTTAATATAGTATTATATCTCCATACAAACGACAGCTATTTAGCTATCGTGCAGTTGATAAGTAGTCGCCATATCTATCCCACTTTCATAGAGATTTAGGTTAATATACTATTATATCTTGATACAAACGACAGCCATTTAGCTATCATGCAGTGGATAAGTAGTCGCCATATCTATCCCGCTTCCATAGATATTACTGGGACTACATGAGATCTAGGTTAATATACTATTATATCTCCATACAAACAGCAGCCATTCAGCTATCATGCAGTGGATAAGTAGTGGCCATATCTATCCCACCTCCATAGATATTACTGGGACTACATGAGATTCTGGCCATTGTTATGAACATTGGTTTGTCAATGTGTGTCGTATTTGGCGTAAAGGGGTGCTTCTATGAGGGAAAGGGTTAAACAGCCCTCAATGAACGGGAATTTCAAATTTTAAAGCTACTATATGGGCGTGAAAGGTATGGCTTTTTTTAAAAAGAAAATATACGCTTAGGACTTATATATCTTAGTTGTCACATGATGCATCAACACCGAACGAAACTATCAAACCAGCCACAATACAACATCAAAACGCATGGTGCCTCTTTTCACAAAGCAGTCAAAAGTACATATATAGGGTCTTCAATCAGTAGTAACTGGGCGTGCATCTGGGTAGATAACTTAATAACCACTCACTTATAACATATTGTAGTCAAGGCCGACTCGTAATCCAGGGGTCACGGGTTCAATCCACCACTAGACATTATACAAAAATAACTAATATCGTACTTTAAGCCAAGGTCTAGTGCACGCAAAAACAACCAGGGGAGACTCTTGTCGGTATCATTCCACTATTCTCCAAAACAATTTTTCTCTTCAGGAACAACTGGTAGAGACGATAAATAAACGCAAAAACACAACACAACATAGACATGAGACACCAGTTTCACACTGAAGAAAATATCATGGATGGTACGCATACAGACCACAATTATATTGTACGTAATCAATTCTAAATATTCACATTGCTGACTTACGATTACATAATAATTCACAATGGTTGATGAGTAATGCAAGGTTGACAACACAATGAGTACAGTATACAGAACTGTCTGCAAATACCTACAATATTTAAACTTTTATTAATCAAACACACGATCCTCACAACTAATATCCAAAATTGTCCCGTTATAAACGTCACCGTGTGTATGCACTATGTTTCTGTTTAACGGAAAAACCTTATAGTATAAGAAACTGTTGCCATACGTATAATATGCAGTCAAACCTGTGTTAGCGGTCACCTCTATTAAGCAGTCAACCTGTGTTAAGCAGCCAGTTTCCAGATTCCCAGTATGTTGTTTTATTATACAAATTTGACATCTATTGCAGCCACCTGTGCTAGGCAGTAAGCAGCCACCTTCTGTGATTCCCTTGGCTGGCTGCTTAAGGCAGGTTTGACTGTAATGCCATACCAAGTGCACTGTGCTTTTAATGTAACAGCTGTGAATCTAGCCAGGGAAATACGAATGTCGTCGTATAGGTATTTATTAAGTCCATAATCCAGCAAATTGTTACGAAATACAACATAATCTATGCATGAGATGCAGCATAATCTATGCACGTGATGCAGCATAATCTATGCACGTGATGCAGCATAATCTATGCACATAATGCAGCATAATCTATGCACGAGATGCAGCATAATCTATGCACATAATGCAGCATAATCTATGCACGAGATGCAGCATAATCTATGCACGAGATACACAGGTACTGTAGCTGCTATATGTCTTAAAGAAATACCCAGCATTCACCGGATTTGTTCTCATATCGATAGTTAACATTTGTTATAACGGCAAGACCACAGTTGTTTCCAGCATAAATATTACATTTGTTAAAACGTCGAAAAAGTAAATCTAAAGAACTATTTGTATACATGTATGTAAATATTATAAATTGATAGAAGTGCAAACATACAGTAATACCAAACATCGATACAACGCCACTATGATGTACCACCGATTGGAAAGAATTGCCACTATTTCAACACTAGACATAAAGCATTCACCTGTGTGGACATAATACATACAAACGTTGTCCTGAATGCTAGCGAAGTTGTATGGCACACATTTACATGTAACTGAAATATGAGGAATTATAACGCTATGTCTGACATATATCACGGACATATATCACGGAAATATATCTTTATGTGGTAGGTCTGACATTAGATTCATCAGTTAATTGACATCACTAATTATATACAGGTTATCGCTGAGTGTGTAGGGAGATATAATAATGCAACTGTTATACGGGTAACCATTTGTACGTAACCAAGTATCACGGGTAACCATTTGTACGTAACCAAGTATCCACGATTTGTTTTGGCAATGTATATCTAGTACCGGATACGTGTGAACGAACCTCGGTAATATCACACTAATGCTCTCTAAAACTGAACTGTTAAATTTGTGTAATTGTGACGATGATCGGTAAATTGTAAGGCATATTTTTTTGAGACATTTGATTGGAGACAGTTAATTAATTATCAATGATTATTGACGAGTGGTGATCACACCGATCAAATACTTTGAGACAGTTGATTAATTATAATAAGGTTAAGGTCACTCCTTTGGCTGATCAGCTGACGGTTGTACACCATCTGTCGCTGGCTTCTCGTCTGGCTTGGGTTCAGCTGGCGCCTGTAGACAAGAAATGAACACATGTATATCCATGTTCCATATATTAAATCGGATAAGATATCAATGCAAGGCCGAGTGGTTACGGTCGTTGACTTAAGTGTCATATAGTTCACAAATAAATATTTGACAAATCAGTTGCGCCAAATATTTTCACATTTGTTTTTTGGTGCCATTGGCGACCGACAGCAAGAACCCTGATTAAACATACAAAACCGAACAAAAGTTTATTTCTAGTCATAAATTATACAGTATTGCGGTATGCTTCTATTTAGAAATAAATTTGGTCTAAAAATGTTTTTGAGGATAAAACTTTTATATCATGACATAGAAATCAAAAGATTGAAACCGTTTCATTATTCAAATACACGACATTTGCAAAATCATCGTGATTCAAAATCAACTGCCCAGGAAAGGCATTGTAAGAAAAATGCATGACAGCGATATAGCCCAAAATGGTGCTGATGAAGGCGTAAAACAAGAACAAACAGAAATTAAATAATTTCTTTGTACTACTGCATTAATAATAACAGTTGCTATGGTTACGCAACACCCATGTAATATAAGATAGGCACACCAACAAGCCTTTTACTCGTAATTTTGTCCAATGTTTTTTTTTGCATTTGACTTTCCTGTGTGACTAAGGAGTTTGCATCCCATCTGTATCTAGGCACTTAATATTCCATCAGAAACCAGGTCTCAACAGTGATCAATATAACATTGTAAAAACCTGTTTTGCATAAACTAAATTAAAGTACCGTTCAGTAGTTGGACTTTCTGTTTCTAAACTAAAGTACCTTTTCAGTAGTTGGACTTTCTATTTCGTGTTCTGCATTTGCTGTCTCTTTTTCCTCCGGTTCATACTCCTTATTCTCTGGTTTACTGTGTGAAAAATGTAGACATATGTAACAATGGTGAGCACAAATCTTTATAAAACGTTGGTCTACTGGTTTAATCGTCTAGAGTCCAATTAACCTTCAGTGTTATAATTACTAAGTGACGATGTGCATTCGATTTTGTACAGCAAGAAAATGCGAACATAAATGCTTAATTAAATTGAAAAAGGAATACCTCGCTGTAGAGCATGAACATATTACCACATAGGCCTATCTGGTTGTATTGTAGCATTGCAACACTGTGAATATGTTTTGTGACCCGTCATCACTAATGCAAATCGCCAGCCTGGACTGGACTCCGTTACTCCAATTTACAACATATCGGCCTGTTCTTCTATAAACATTACATACCCATCATCTACAGTATCCACAGCCTGTTCTTCTATTAACATTACATACCCCTCATCTACAGTATCCACGGACTGTTCCTCTATAAACATTACATACCCATCATCTACAGTATCCACGGACTGTTCCTCTATAAACATTACATACCCCTCATCTACAGTATCCACGGACTGTTCCTATATAAACATTACATACCCCTCATCTACAGTATCCACGGACTGTTCCTCTATAAACATTACATACCCCTCATCTACAGTATCCATGGCCTGTTCTTCTATAAACATTACATACCCATCATCTACAGTATCCACGGACTGTTCTTCTATAAACATTACATAACCACCATCTACAGTATCCACAGCCTGTTCTTCTATAAACATTACATACCCCTCATCTACAGTATCCACGGCCTGTTCTTCTATAAACATTACATACCCCTCATCTACAGACTGTTCCTCTATAAACATTACATACCCCTCATCTACAGTATCCACGGCCTGTTCTTCTATAAACATTACATAACCACCATCTACAGTATCCACAGCCTGTTCTTCTATAAACATTACATACCCCTCATCTACAGTATCCACGGCCTGTTCTTCTATAAACATTACATACCCCTCATCTACAGTATCCACGGCCTGTTCCTCTATAAACATTACATACCCCTCATCTACAGTATCCACGGCCTGTTCTTCTATAAACATTACATACCCCTCATCTACAGTATCCACGGCCTGTTCCTCTATAAACATTACATACCCTTCATCTACAGTATCCACAGCCTGTTCTTCTGATAACAACGGCTCTTTCTTCTCACTAAAATTAAGCATAAATGAATACCAATAATTTACATAAAACCTTGTCATACCCAGAATTATTATTTCTACACTATATTTTATCTCGAGTAAACACAAACTTGACATGATCACACAACAAATTGTAGACAATCACGAGGGCATGCACCTTCTTCCAAGTATACGTCAGGAATTTGATCTCAAAAGTGGGGTTAATGAGATAGTCGCCTTATTGCAGGTGGTTTAGTAGGTAGAAGTAACAGCCACTATAGACTGGGTCATGTCGGTGATGGCCACAGAAAATTGCTTCCAATCCTGTAGACTGGGTCATGTCGGTGATGGCCACAGAAAGGTGCTTCCAATACTGTAGACTGGGTCATGTCGGTGATGGCCAAAGAAAGTTGCTTCCAATACTGTAGACTGGGCCATGTCGGTGATGGCCAAAGAAAGTTGCTTCCAATACTGTAGACTAGGTCATGTCGGTGATGGCCACAGAAAGTTGCTTTCAATCCTGTAGACTGGGTCATGTCGGTGATGGCCACAGAAAGGTGCTTCCAATCCTGTAGACTGGGTCATGTCGGTGATGGCTACAGAAAGTTGCTTCCAATCCTGTAGACTGGGTCATGTCGGTGATGGCTACAGAAAGTTTCTTCCAATCCTGTAGACAGGGTCATGTCGGTGATGGCCACAGAAAGTTGCTTCCAATCCTGTAGACTGGGTCATGTCGGTGATGGCCAAAGAAAGTTGCTTCCAATACTGTAGACAGGGTCATGTCGGTGATGGCTACAGAAAGTTGCTTCCAATCCTGTAGACTGGGTCATGTCGGTGATGGCCAAAGAAAGTTGCTTCCAATCCTGTAGACTGGGTCATGTCGGTGATGGCCACAGAAAGTTGCTTCCAATCTTGTAGACTGGGTCATGTCGGTGATGGCCACAGAAAGTTGCTTCCAATCCTGTAGATTGGGTCATGTCGGTGATGGCCACAGAAAGTTGCTTTCAATCCTGTAGACTGGGTCATGTCGGTGATGGCTACAGAAAGTTGCTTCCAATCCTGTAGACTGGGTCATGTCGGTGATGCCCACAGCTTCCAATCCTGTAGACTGGGTCATGTCGGTGATGGCTACAGAAAGTTTCTTCCAATCCTGTAGACAGGGTCATGTCGGTGATGGCTACAGAAAGTTGCTTCCAATCCCATAGACTGGGTCATGTCGGTGATGGCCACAGAAAGTTGCTTCCAATCCTGTAGACAGGGTCATGTCGGTGATGGCCAAAGAAAGTTGCTTCCAATCCTGTAGACAGGGTCATGTCGGTGATGGCTACAGAAAGTTGCTTCCAATCCTGTAGACTGGGTCATGTTGGTGATGGCCACAGAAAGTTGCTTCCAATACTGTAGACTGGGTCATGTCGGTGATGGCCACAGAAAGTTGCTTCCAATCCTGTATTGTCCATGGGTAGATCGAGTGTTTTGTGACAAGCACTAATGGTTACCGACTCTCGTACATAAAATAAAGGCATAAGTTTTACTACTGATTGTATAGCCGGAGTTTAGACCAATATTTTAATTGATTTAGCAAATTCTACAATTCTGTATATGCTGATCTCATGCTACTGAACTCTATAAATGCAAAAATGTAATTATTCCTAACATTGTTAACATTGCAGAGAATACAAGTTTCCCCATGCAGCAGTTTGGCATGGCTTCTATGCTATACTCCTATAATGAAACAATGGTCCAAAATGCAGCTGAAACACACTATCACTTACTCTGCATGTGTTTCGGTGAGCACCCCCTCCTCGGCTGCCTCTTCTGTCAATTGATCCTTCTTGGCCCTGAAATAATAAACTACATGTGTACATAACCTAGGTCATTAATACTATTCACAAAGTACCATGAAATACAGAGGTTTACAGACCAGACATGCATTGCGAGGTTTACAGACCAGACACGCATTGCGAGGTTTACAGACGAGACATGGAATATGTTGCAGACAGAGATGAACCGGAATGTGTTGCAGACAGAGATGAGATGAACTGGAATGTATTGCAGATAGAGATGAGATGAACCGGAAGTACCAAATACAGGTATCCACTACATGTGCAACTATTCAGTCATCAGTTATACACTTGCAAGGTAATTTTTGATTGGTGGTTTCGATATCCTGTATCTGCACGCATGTCGTCTCCTAGTTAAAGGTCCGTTTGAGGTTAAGCAGGTACTGAATGAATTAGACTATCGGATAGATATAGACGGGAAACTTAGGACTTTTCATGCAAATATGTTGAAGCTTTACATAGATAGACGCACAGAGACATGAAGGCATACTTACAGCAGTATGTGCTGCAGTTATTGATGAGAGTATGGATACCGAAGAAGCTGATGTTGGCGTAGATATGCCAGTGGTATGTCCCTCAATGAAGGAAACAGACAGTGAAGGATGTAGAAGTGTCGAAGAAGCTATCAAGAGAACAACGAACTGAGGTTGAGGGTTTGTTAGCTGAGTATAGGGATGTACTGACGGATCATCCAGGAATGACAACCCTGATTGAGAAAGTTGACAACAGCTGATCCAGTTAGGGTGAAAGGATATCCTATTCCGTTTCATACGAAGGAAGCGATAGCGGAAGAGGTTAGAATTAGGGGTGATAGAGCCGTCGAATGCACCATTTTCATCACCAGTTGTAATGATTAAGAAGAAAAACATGGATCAATTAGATTCTTCATAGATTTCAGACAGCTGAACAAAGTGACCATTTTCGATGCATAGAAGAGATGTTTTCAAAACTGTCCAAATACAAGTATTTTTCCAAAATTGATCTCAGCAAAGGTTATTGGCAGGTGCCACTTTCAGAATCGGCAAAGGAGATGACTGCTTTTGAGACGTCAGACAGATTATTCCAGTTCAAGACCATGCCATTTGGATTAGTCAACGCTCCCGCGACATTCTGCAGACTAATGAGAAAGGTACTAATGAACATGTAACAGCATTGCGAAATTTATTTAGCAGATTACGAGAAGCTAGACTGACAGCAAAGCCATCGAAGTGTAGCATTGTGTATTTTGATATCGAGTGTTTGGGACACGTGATCGGTGAGGAACACACACTGAAACCAATACCATCAAAAGTCCAGAGTGTACAGGAGGCAACGAGACCATGTACCAAGAAAGCTGTAAAGTTCTTTTTATGAGTAGTCAGATTTTACTGGAAGTTTATTCCGTACTTTTCAGCGATTGCAGTACCATTGACCGATTTGACGAAACAAGGACAACCAAACATAGTGGAATGGGGTGAACCACAAGACAATGCTTTCAAGACACTTAAAGCTAGATTAGTAGGTCCACCAATTCTCCAATTCTGAAATGGACGAGAACGGGGGGAAATTGCCAGTTGCGTATGCTAGCAGGAAACTACTTCCCAGAGAACGGAACTACGCAGTGATTGAGAAGGAATGCCTGGGAGTTGTGTGGGGAGTCAACAAGTTTCACAGATACTTATATGGGAAAGAATTCATCCTTGAAACTGACCACCAGCCATTGACGTACCTCAACAAAGCAAAGATGGCGAATGCGAGACTGATGAGATGGGCTTTGGCACTCCAACCATACCGGATGAGAATCGTCGCGATTCCAGGACGTGAGAATATCGGAGCGGATTATCTCAACCGCTTATAGATGCAAGGTAAAAAGGAACAGTAGTTTGGGCAATATCAGAGTAATTATTGTGCGTATGAAAAAAGTGTATCCACTTTTTCTCTATGGAGGAATGTGTTGTCACAAAATGACTCTTGACTTAACTGCCATAGTTTTTATAACCCTATGTTGGGGCCTCATTTTCCCATTTTATAGAACGGGGTTTGACAAAAGTTGATCGTTTAAGTGGAGGTATGGTGATATAAGTTTATTCAAACGTCATGTATGTTATAGGGGAACATTTTAAAACGTTTCATGGTTCATAGCAGCCAGGAATAAAATAGTTTGTTGCATTGGTGTGCAACTGATTGCAACAAAACCACACTAAATAATCAGCTTATATTCCCATGTAAAGTCTGTGTTTTATGTGATAGTCGTAGGGCATGAAAATCCTTGATAAAGACAGATAAGGCACATATTAACAGATGACAAGACAGGGCGACGACAGATCTACAACCAATGAATGGACCAGCAGTCACAGGACGCTAACCACATAATCGCTACATGGGCAACGACAGATCAATAAGGCATTGGAAACGTGGATAAAGTGGAACTGCAAACCGGAAATAACACTGAGTTACCACGTGACCGGAAAACTACGAAACCGGCACAGCAAGTCAACCCGGAAATCACACCGAAATACAGCTACCTAAAGTATAGATTAGTTTAGACAATTAACAGTGATGTCAAGGTAAGATAATCAGCACAGCAGCAAAGAACAATCAAAGTGAAGTCAGTTCTCAGTCATATTTATATGTTCTCAGTCATATATATTTATATATCATCCATTCTTATTCTTATATTATTAAAATGTTGTTGGGTATTTTATCATAGAGAGTAATCAACACCTGGATCATCTTGCGTCATAGAGCAATGCCCGATAAGCCTATAGAGCAATGCCCGATAAGCCTATAGAGCAATGCCCGATAAGCCTATAGAGCAATGCCCGATAAGCCTATAGAGCAATGTCCGATAAGCCTATAGAGCAATGCCCGATAAGCCTATAGAGCAATGTCCGATAAGCCTATAGAGCAATGTCCGATAAGCCTACAGAGCAATGTCCGATAAGCCTATAGAGAAGTGTCCGATAAGCCTATAGAGCAATGTCCGATAAGCCTACAGAGCAATGTCCGATAAGCCTATAGAGCAATGTCCGATAAGCCTACAGAGCAATGTCCGATAAGCCTATAGAGCAATGTCCGATAAGCCTATAGAGCAGTGTCCGATAAGCCTATAGAGCAATGCCTGATAAGCCTATAGAGCAGTGTCCGATAAGCCTATAGAGCAATGTCCGATAAGCCTATAGAGCAATGCCCGATAAGCCTGCCTTGTAAGTAAGGGATTTGACATTCAATATAAAATTACTTACAGGTTTTCTACATCATCTGTTTCAGCTACAGCGTATCCTTCCTCCCTGCCTCCTGCCACTTTATCCTTGATACTCATCAAGATACCGCAGTTGTTCTTGAAGTAACACGTCACGTCCACGGCAATAAACAACAAGACGAAGATCCCAATCACAATACCGATGATTGTTCCTGTAGACAGACCGCTAGGTGCTCCTGAAAACCGTGCATACTTCACTAAACACCAATTACAACAAGCCATGATATAATTAATTCAGACAGCCAGATCTTATGATTTTATAATATTATTGAAATCGAGGACATTATAGGACTAAACGAGGCTGTGGTTAACAAAGGAAAGTAATTAGAAATTAAGTAAAAGATTAGCAGAAATGTGAACCGAACTCTCAACATCATATATTTTCAGAATGTTTGGGCCAAGAAGGAGAAACAATTTATGAAACATCGAGCAAATATGACAAATGCTAATAAAACTATTTAGTCGAAACCACAATTCAAAAATGCATCGGAGTTCGAGCCCCGCTGGAGCCGTTACGATTGTGCCCTTAGGCAAGGCATTTAAATTCCACAATGCCTCTTCTCTCTCCCTCGTGGCGATGGATTCCATCAGGAATGAGGTCTTAATAGTGATTAATATAAGTTGTAAGAACTTGTTTCGCAATCGAGCTAAAATAAATTTGTATAAAACTACTGGTAAACAAATTATAGTTTTACAAAAGTGACATACTTCCGGTTTGTTATATTAGTCTTGTTATGAAACAATGATCTAACGAGGAATATAATTATATAATTGAATCCTACATATATTATTTCCCTATACAAGCACTTATAATTTGAACCACAGAAAATATACGCAAAAATATTTTTAGAACAAAATATTTTCGCGTATATTTTCTCATTGTTCTTTTTATGTTCGTCGCTATCGTGTAAAGAGTTAGATTCAAATATATCGTGGAAAATAAAACAACACACTGAACTATCGTCTGCTACAATTATTTTAACTATTCATAGCCTTTGTTTACTCAGCATGCACAGTTTAGCTAAACACGTTCACAGAACAATAGTAAGAAATGAATCATATACTTATCTTAGTTTCGTATCCATTTGTTGTGGTATGAAATATAAGTACGACATGCAGCATACATTGTTACATGACAATACAACATTCAGGCTGAAACACTTAAATACATGTAGGTATGAATCATACAGGAAGTTCACAAATACATGTAGGTATGAATCATACAGGAAGTTCACAAATACATGTAGGTATGAATCATACAGGAAGTTCACAAATACATGTAGGTATGAATCATACAGGAAGTTCACAAATACATGTAGGTATGAATCATACAGGAAGTTCACAAATACATGTAGGTATGAATCATACAGGAAGTTCACAAATACATGTAGGTATGAATCATACAGGAAGTTCACAAATACATGTAGGTATGAATCATACAGGAAGTTCACAAATACATGTAGGTATGAATCATACAGGAAGTTCACAAATACATGTAGGTATGAATCATACAGGAAGTTCACAAATACATGTAGGTATGAATCATACAGGAAGTTCACAAATACATGTAGGTACGAATCATACAGGAAGTTCACAAATACATGTAGGTACGAATCATACAGGAAGTTCACAAATACATGTAGGTATGAATCATACAGGAAGTTCACAAATACATGTAGGTATGAATCATACAGGAAGTTCATAAATACTCGAGGGAAGATGCAAAACAACTGAAATATACAACAATCATAACATGTGAATCTGGATATATAATTTAAAGCAATTAATGCCAGCCATAATCGGTACCCGTCGATATCATTAATGCCAGTCATCATAAACCGGAGATGGAGATAGGAACGACTGATGCTTAAACTAGCCTGGGATCAAACCTGTTGGGCATGTACAAAGGGAATTTAAAAGAAAACGAAGGATGTTTTGTTTTAATTTTGTATTTACCAAAACATAGAACATTTTTACAACATATTTATGTGCTCAATTACGAAACAGGGCAACATTGAGTCTACGAAGCATATATCCCCAGAACAGCATAAACAATTTGTTTACGTGTCTACGAAGCATATATCCCCAGAACAGCATAAACAATTTGTTTACGAAGCATATATCTCCAGCAGAACAGCATAAACAAATATGAATATCTAGCTGCTGTCTGTGAAGTAGTACATTATCGTTATCGTCAAATATACCAAAATTTGTTCGGCGGTAAAGATTCTTCGGTGGTAAATGAATATCAACAACATGAGTCAGAATACATTTTTTTCAGGGCTTCTAAAATTATCAAAATCAAAAGCGGTGAGGACAATTGATGTCTATATATATTTGAATTTCTGCAGTATTGATCCTTTTCCAAAAAACATCCTGCGGCTCAATAAACGAGCTTGTGTTTTTCAGCGGAAACTTTAATTAAACACGGTATTTATAAATCTTGCCTCATAAGTCATATTCTAGTTGTGGTATAATCTTTTTGATCACGCGCGAATGGTCATGTAGTCGACCATCCACTTGAGTATTTATTTTATTCCGAACTTGTCTTGCGACCAGACTCGAATTGACTACAATAAGCTTACATCAAACAATTACAGCGCTAAATGGCAATTACCCAGTAACGGGTATGAACGATATTTCTTTGCCGGTCTATTAAAGACCGTTTTTAAAAGAAGCCCTGATGACTTTTGTTCCTATAAATATAATCTAGTGTGTTTAAAATAAACACTGGAAAACAAAAATATTTCAGGGTAATTTGTAAGCCGTTCGCCAAAATAACACGGCATTCCGTTGCAGCATTATTGGGTCGTGTTATACGCTTATGATATATGACGGAGCGAGTGCTTAATTCAGATGCATCAGAATTCCAAAACAGATAAACACTACAAGATCTGTACACCAGCTGACCCGATTAGGAATTTTGTGTAGTCCCAAATTGAGAAAATATGCATAGATATATATTTTAGCGTGAACTATTTGTGGTGTTTAGATATTTTGGTCATGTCTGAGCGCCGGAATTAACCACTTATTTGATCTGTCGCATATTATTATTATTATTTTCTATATATACTATCGGTACATCACCATGACGACAAAAAAAAACCCTGTGTCAAAAAAGTAACATTATCAAACAAGGATGAAAAAAATATACAAAAGATGTTGTACATATATACAAATGTATACTGAGAATACGGGGGTGCCACAATATTTCTTTTAGGCCAGTTACAGAGTAAATGGATACATAAAAATATTTTGTCCATTTTAAATAAATCTACATATCCATAATTATTATGCCATTAGCACACACAATACTTGCTCCCAAAGCACCACACAACCAATTATTATAACTAATTATCGTCTTGA
The DNA here is from genome assembly GCA_014843695.1 of Archivesica marissinica. Lineage (NCBI taxonomy): Eukaryota > Metazoa > Mollusca > Bivalvia > Venerida > Vesicomyidae > Archivesica > Archivesica marissinica. The sequence goes on along the minus strand of CM026386.1, from coordinate 77,013,782 downwards.
ACAAAATATTTGCTGTTCCTGCGCTTGCAGCAACCTATAAACAACCATGAAACAGTTTACAACCAAAACAAAATAATACTGGTATATAAAACAATAGTAACACTTCCATTAAAATTCAAAAACTACATTCTCGTTACAGATAATTACAAGATATGTCCAAACACTTGTCCAGGGGAGGGCCAGTTTCACTAAAGGTTCTGCCATTGGTTTTGGAGTGTTTTAGCTATATATATACAATATTCATTAACGGTATTCACAGATTTTGGATGTATGGTGAAGATATTGCAGTGCACAAATTAATTTAAAACGTTTTAAAAGCTACAGTAGCACTAACTTGCAAACCTATAATGAAACTTACACATAAATACACACATAATAACCGTAATCGTCTATATATAGGTCGCAGTTATAAAAAAAAAGACGAAAAAGTTTATTTGCTGCATAAAATGCACATGAAGAAAATGACCAAATCTCGTAAAAATATAAACACTGACGATATCCAGAACATGAACGGCGACTAAGAGAAAGATGGTGTAATAAGATGCAGCAGACGTTTGGATGCAGCAGACGTTTGGCTGCAGCAGACGTTTGGCTGCAGCAGACGTTTGGATGCAGTAGACGATTACGGTAATGATCAATGACTGTTGATATAGGCATGGGACTATTCATGTATGTCAAAGCAATGAAAAATGAAAATAAATAAATATTGCACAAGTCTCAAACACCTAAGGGGGAGTTACTCTCGAGCATGAATAATAATGGATGCTGGCCATTAATAATAGAAAGCTAAATCGAGAGAATAAAGCAGCACTCAATATTTCTGTTATCAACTGCCAATTAATTAACAAGAGCCGTCTGTGAATAACAGCCGTTAAGTACCGTCTCCAATTATTTGATACTTTGTCTGAATCGGTCCGCAGCACAAGCGGTACATTTTGTCTGAATCGGTCCGCGGTACAAGCGGTACATTTTGTCTGAATCGGTCCGGGGTACAAGCGGTACATTTTGTCTGAATCGGTCCGGGGTACAAGCGGTACATTTTGTCTGAATCGGTCCGGGGTACAAGCGGTACATTTTGTCTGAATCGGTCCGCGGTACAAGCGGTACTTTTTGTCTGAATCGGTCCGGGGTACAAGCGGTACTTTTTGTCTGAATCAGTCCGCGGCACAAGCGGTACTTTTTGTCTGAATCGGGCCGCGGTACAAGCGGTACTTTTTGTCTGAATCGGTCCGCGGTACTTTTTGTCTGAATCGGTCCGCGGTACTGTTTGTCTGAATCAGTCCGCGGTACAAGCGGTACTTTTTGTCTGAATCGGTCCGCGGTACAAGCAGTACTTTTTGTCTGAATCGGTCCGCGTTACAAGTACACTGCTGCCCATTACAAGCAGTATTACACAACAGGTATGGTGTTGAGAGATTCATTATGGATAGCTTTATATAATTTAACCCTTTCCTTCATAGAGATTTAGGTTAACCCCACAGGCCTCTAAATAGGTTTATGAAAAGTGTAGACCCAGATGAGCCGGCTCATAACGAGCCGTCTCATCAGGATCTGCACTTTTTTGCCAGTAATAATTATTACTATTTTTAGATAAAATTACCCATTTTGATAAATGAACTGATCCAAATGTAATTTTGTTATTAATTTATTGGTCTAAAAATATCATGGACCAGTCCATGTCAGTTACTTGGGGTTGAAAGGGTTAATATACTATTATATATCTCCATGCAGTGGATAAGTAGTCGCCATATCAATCCCACCTCCATTACTGGGACTACATGAGATTCTGACCTTTATTATAAAGATTGGTTTGGCTACTACATTTGTCAATGGTGTCAAGAGGTACTTCTGAGTGTTAAGAACAAGACTGGATATCGAGAATACATGCATGTTATTACCCATTATTGCTGGCTATTGATTCTAAGGTAATGTAATGGATTTAATTTCTATTGCTTCTAAGGTAATGTAATGGATTTAATTTCTATTGATTCTAAGGTAATGTAATGGATTTAATTTCTATTGCTTCTAAGGTAATGTAATGGATTTAATTTCTATTGCTTCTAAGGTAATGTAATGGATTTAATTTCTATTGATTCTAAGGTAAATGCAATATTTAATTTCTATTGCTTCTAAGGTAAATGTAATAGATTTAATTTCTATTGATTCTAAGGTAAATGTAATGGATTTAATTTCTATTGCTTCTAAGGTAAATGTAATGGATTTAATTTCTATTGATTCTAAGGTAAATGTAATGGATTTAATTTCTATTGATTCTAAGGTAAATGCAATGGATTTAATTTCTATTGGTTCTAAGGTAAATGTAGTGGATTTAATTTCTATTGCTTCTAAGGTAAATGCAATGGATTTAATTCTTTTTTATTTTATAGTGCAAACAGATTATGAAATAAGTTGGCTAAAGTTTTCAAATCTGTAATGCAAAAATGAAATGATTTGCATATATACACCAAAATGAAATTGACAGTCTACGATTCACAAAATGTACAAACTCTTCAAATGTTCCGACATTTACGCACATATGAGATTACCAAAAATGTTACTAAGCATGGAAGCTCTTTGCTTAATATAATATATTAAGAAATACAGGTGCAATAATAACAACAGACAACTGTATTACAATATCAAGATTACACAAATCATATCCAATATAAGCCTGATCTATGCCGTTTGCTGTTCGTGGATAGAAAACAACATAGATCCTGATCAGACACGGCGTTCGTTCCAATTTTAAGGGCATTGAGGTTGAGTAAATTGGCAGACAGATTGTGTGTAGAACAATCCATGCTGGAGTATGGGGGGTAAGTATGGGGACGAAGCAGGGGAATGAATGCTATAAATGACAGAGAGGTGACTGGTTCCCTAGGTAATTATTGAACAATTTTACACTTGGCCAGGAACTATGTAATATTTAACATGGAATGCAAACTGGATGGGTGGGGACAATGCATAATACAATATTCTAGAGGCCACCTAGGGTAAATTAGGGTTTTGGCATACACTCGCGTATAAGACGGGTTGATGAAATGGACACCAGACTCAGACTTGCATGTTTGGCCAGTGCAAGTTGAAGACATTTGTGAAGAGTGCTTTATTTTCTAAAGCGTGGATTCCATTTAAAAGATAATAAGATTTGTTAGCACTCGCGTAGAGGCCATAATCTGGAGGCCAAACTTTGTCTTATAGGCGAGTATGGATGGTACTATTATATCACGAGATCCGGTGGCTGCATTTGTCAATAACTAATAACGTCTAGTACAACCGTAACCAGGAACTAGTAACGTCTCGTACAACCGTAACCAGGAACGTCGGGTACAACCGTAACCAGGAACTAGTAACGTCTGGTACAACCGTAACCAGGAACGTCGGGTACAACCGTAACCAGGAACGTCGGGTACAACCGTAACCAGGAACTAGTAACGTCTCGTACAACCGTAACCAGGAACGTCGGGTACAACCGTAACCAGGAACGTCGGGTACAACCGTAACCAGGAGTTAGTAACGTCTCGTACAACCGTAACCAGGAACGTCGGGTACAACCATAACCAGGAGTTAGTAACGTCGGGTACAACCGTAACCAGGAACTAGTAACGTCTCGTACAACCATAACCAGGAACGTCGGGTACAACCATAACCAGGAGTTAGTAATGTTGGGTACAACCGTAACCAGGAGTTAGTAATGTCGGGTACAACCGTAACCAGGAACGTCGGGTACAACCATAACCAGGAGTTAGTAATGTTGGGTACAACCGTAACCAGGAGTTAGTAATGTCGGGTACAACCGTAACCAGGAGTTAGTAATGTTGGGTACAACCGTAACCAGGAGTTAGTAATGTCGGGTACAACCATAACCAGGAGTTAGTAATGTTGGGTACAACCGTAACCAGGAGTTAGTAATGTCGGGTACAACCGTAACCAGGAGTTAGTAATGTCGGGTACAACCATAACCAGGAGTTAGTAACGTCGGGTACAACCGTAACCAGGAGTTAGTAACGTCGGGAACAACCGTAACCAGGAATGTCGGGTACAACCGTAACCAGGAACTAGTAACGTCTCGTACAACCGTAACCAGGAGTTAGTAACGCCGGGTACAACCGTAACCATTAGTAATGTCGGGTACAACCGTAACCAGGAGTTAGTAATGTCGGGTACAACCATAACCAGGAGTTAGTAACGTCGGGTACAACCGTAACCAGGAGTTAGTAACGTCGGGAACAACCGTAACCAGGAATGTCGGGTACAACCGTAACCAGGAACTAGTAACGTCTCGTACAACCGTAACCAGGAGTTAGTAACGCCGGGTACAACCGTAACCAGGAACTAGTAACGTCTCGTACAACCGTAACCAGGAGTTAGTAACGCCGGGTACAACCGTAACCAGGAACTAGTAATGTCTGGTACAACCGTAACCAGGAACTAGTAATGTCTGGTACAACCGTAACCAGAAGCTAGTAATGTCGGGTACAACCGTAACCAGGAGTTAGTAACGTCGGGTACAACCGTAACCAGGAGTTAGTAACGTCGGGTACAACCGTAACCAGGAGTTAGTAAAGTCGGGTACAACCGTAACCAGGAGTTAGTAACGTCGGGAACAACTCCTCCATGGCATCACTAGTGATGACTTGAGTCGTGTGGTCATGATATTTTTGGTACATTTTCTTTCTTAGCGAATTAGAACACTCGTGTACATAGTGCAGCCAGCGCCATTATGTTTGAGTTATTAGAGTATTGAAGGTGTAAGTGGAATGTAAACTAATCTCTATCATTGTCTCGGCTATACACACAATTTCAACTTCCACATTAATTACATGTATTTGCATAATTACATCAATGTACGCAAGTACACTTTCTACGTGTATTTACAAATAAACATTTACATCTCATACATATATGTACAAATAAATGCACATTCCCAATTTAAAAACAGGCATCGAGTAAATATATCTAATACATCTAATTCTGCCTTCAGGTACTGTAGGCCAATCGTAAATTGATAATATTAGTTTGTGTCAAATAGAATCAACAAACTTGGGGACAGGCAGGTGTGGTGGTCTAGGCCATCATGATTATTAAAGTAGAGTACGGTCCAGTAGTGGACCAGGCATGCTCAGCATTTTTTTGGCTTTTGGCACTAACCTCAAAAGTCGATGCCAGGTCGGCATGCTAACCAACCCCAATTCATGTACACCTCTGTTCATAAAGTCGTAAGTATTATTCCTGAAACATTTGGATTTCTAGATTTTGGATTATGCAGCAAATCAACACATTGAATATATACACATGACTCGCTCATATATTCTATGACACTAACTTGTACAGGTTTGTCATTTGTTACACCTTGTGATTTAAAGTGTCACAGACAGCTCTCCGTGATTTAAAGTGTCACAGGCAACTCTCCGTGATTTAAAGTGTCACAGACAACTCTCCATGATTTAAAGTGTCACAGACAACTCTCCATGATTTAAAGTGTCACAGACAACTCTCCGTGATTTAAAGTGTCATAGGCAACACTCCATCTATTATTGTGGAGGAAGACCCACCCACCTTATGCCAGCTGAGTAGCCTTCTCATTAGTCCAACACGTGAATGTTATTATTACATCATTAACATTCCTTATATAAAATGAAATGCGAGTGAAATCAAAAATGAATTGAATAGTATATTATCTGTGGAGGTAACTAGAGCCACAGAAAAAAAGTTGACGCCCCTAGTGAGATTCGAACCTACATTGGCAAATGACCACCACTATTATTCACCTTAATCATAAGCTAAGCAGTTACTTCAAGCAGTAATGGATACACTCATGTTCACAATGTCTGTGACTAGTACAAAAACTAACCATTGCTTGTACACCGAGATTTACGAGGTCATTGCCTGATCCAACTTCTAAATCAATTGCACAATAAATTGACGAGACTACCGATGCTCTCTAATATCATCAATACATGCATGCAACCAATGAAATGTATCATAACGCCCATTGCCGAGATTGATCTTCCAACAATGGAAGAAACGATACAAGTCTGCAAACACCATTTTATAGACACCCTGTATAATATCGTCTAGACGCCCATAACTTAAATCGACAAGTTCTAGCACTGTTTTACATATAGCACTATCTTAATACAAGTTGATGCAACAGTTGCTACATAATATTAGGTGAAAGAAATGTCATAGTCTGGTGAAAGGAAATCTACAAGTGTGGGTCATATTCATTCGTCCGTGTTTTAATTTTGCATTATTTGCGATACTAAATTATCCACAGCATTGATGATATTTCAATTTAAATGATAACTACATATTCTAACCATACTTTGCAAAATTCTGCAAAATAAATCTAGTCATGCTGACCATAAAAATTATTACGATCCTTATCAAATGTATTATGATCCACTTAGTGTAATGCTCATATACATGTCAAAAATATGGTAACGTTCGTATACATGTCAAAAATATGATAACGTTCATATACATGTCAAAAATATGAAAACCTGGAAGTTTTGTCCATATCAGAGCAAATACACACACACAGACTTCTGTTGAAAAATGCAGAAATGTCTAGTGGCTATGCGAACCAAAAATGAAAGAGTACAATATTAATTAGGTCTACACACATCATACAAAGCATTTCAAGCATGCAGAAAGAGCAGCCAGGCACCCAAACACTGTCACAGACACGCTGACCGGTACCATCTTTGGTGCCCCACTGGTGTTTGGTCTAGGCATTGCACCTGAAAAGAGGGAACAAAAAAAGGGGAGTGAGTGGAGGAAGACGTACAAGAGACGATAACAGAACTACATGTTACTACAGCAGACCTTTAGTTGGTAGGGAGACCTTAGCTGCAGGGCTTGTACTACTTGGTAGAGTCATTGAGCATACTAGCAAGGCTGGTAGAGTCATTGAGCAACCTAGCAAGGCTAGTAGTCATTGAGCATCCTAGCAAGGCTGGTAGTCATTGAGCATCCTAGCAAGGCTGATAGAGTCATTGAGCAACCTAGCAAGTCTGGTAGAGTCATTGAGCAACCTAGCAAGGCTAGTAGTCATTGAGCATACTAGCAACGCTGGTAGAGTCATTGAGCATCCTAGCAAGGCTGGTAGTCATTAAGCATACTAGCAAGGCTGGTAGGGTCATTGAGCATCCTAGCAAGGCTGGTAGAGTCATTGAGCATCCTAGCAAGGCTGGTAGAGTCATTGAGCATACTAGCAAGGCTGGTAGAGTCATTGAGCATCCTAGCAAGGCTGGTAGAGTCATTAAGCAACCTAGCAAGGCTGGTAGAGTCATTGAGCATCCTAGCAAGTCTGGTAGAGTCAGTGAGCATCCTAGCAAGACTGGTAGAGTCATTGAGTAACCTAGCAAGGCTAGTAGAGTCATTGAGCATACTAGCAAGGCTGGTAGAGTCAGAGTCATTGAGCATCCTAGCAAGGCTGGTAGAGTCATTGAGCAACCTAGCAAGGCTAGTAGAGTCATTGAGCATACTAGCAAGGCTGGTAGAGTCATTGAGCATCCTAGCAAGGCTGGTAGAGTCATTAAGCATCCTAGCAAGGCTGGTAGAGTCATTGAGCATCCTAGCAAGGCTGGTAGAGTCATTGAGTATACTAGCAAGGCTGGTAGTCATTGAGCATACTAGCAAGGCTAGTAGAGTCATTGAATAACCTAGCAAGGCTGGTAGAGTCATTGAGCATCCTAGCAAGGCTGGTAGAGTCATTGAGCATCCTAGCAAGGCTGGTAGATTCATTGAGCACCCTAGCAAGGCTGGTAGAGTCATTGAGCATCCAGGCAAGGCTGGTAGAGTCATTGAGCATACTAGCAAGACTGGTAGAGTCATTGAGCATACTAGCAAGGCTGGTAGTCATTGAGCATACCAGCAAGGCTGGTAGAGTCATTATCCTAGCAAGGCTGGTATAGTCATTGAGCATCCTAGCAAGGCTGGTAGAGTCAATGAGCATCCTAGCAAGGCTGGTATAGTCATTGAGCATCCTAGCAAGGCTGGTAGAGTCATTGAGCATCCTAGCAAGGCTAGTGAGAAATAGTCTCCCTAGGTGGCCACCCTTCTCCCTATTTGCAGCATAGGGAGGTGTGTTTTCATTTAAACTATATAGAAGACAAGTCACATGTTCTTAACAGACTTTGCCTGCTGAGTAAATAAAATCACATTTGCAAACAACATATATCCAGATCAGCCACGGTGTAATGCCACGTCTGATCAGGACCTATGTTGTTTGCTATTCAGCCAAGTGCTTTAGCTCCCCTATGCAAACAGCATAGAACCTGATCAGACAGCATGTTCTGTTCCGTTTGATTTGGCTCTATACTGTTTGCAAAAGTGATTTTATCTGCTGCAAGCTTGCAAAGGGTTAATATAGCAGAAGATCTCCATAGGTCTAGCTGAAGGTCTGCTGTAGTATGTGTATATAGAATAAAATATATATTTATTCACAAGTTACAGGGCATTCTGATATATACGGGTAGTGGCATATATTTATTCACAAGTTACAGGGCATTCTGATATATACGGATAGTGGCATATATTTATTCACAAGTTACAGGCCATTCCGATATATATACAGATAGTGGCATATATTTATTCACAAGTTACAGGGCATTCCGATATATATACAGATAGTGGCATATATTTATTCACAAGTTACAGGGCATTCTGATATATACGGATAGTGGCATATATTTATTCACAAGTTACAGGGCATTCCGATATATACGGATAGTGGCATATATTTATTCACAAGTTACAGGCCATTCCGATATATATACAGATAGTGGCATATATTTATTCACAAGTTACAGGGCATTCCGATATATACAGATAGTGGCATATATTTATTCACAAGTTACAGGGCATTCTGATATATACGGGTAGTGGCATATATTTATTCACAAGTTACAGGCCATTCCGATATATATACAGATAGTGGCATATATTTATTCACAAGTTACAGGGCATTCCGATATATATACAGATAGTGGCATATATTTATTCACAAGTTACAGGGCATTCTGATATATACGGATAGTGGCATATATTTATTCACAAGTTACAGGGCATTCCGATATATACGGATAGTGGCATATATTTATTCACAAGTTACAGGCCATTCCGATATATATACAGATAGTGGCATATATTTATTCACAAGTTACAGGGCATTCCGATATATACAGATAGTGGCATATATTTATTCACAAGTTACAGGGCATTCTGATATATACGGGTAGTGGCATATATTTATTCACAAGTTACAGGGCATTCCGATATATATACAGATAGTGGCATATATTTATTCACAAGTTACAGGACATTCTGATATATACGGATAGTGGCATATATTTATTCACAAGTTACAGGGCATTCCAATATATACGGATAGTGATGGCAAGATGCGAACGAACCTATTGCTGTAATTTATACTGTAGTAATGCCAATATAGTCTACTCTGTTGGCATTCTTATATATCCTATATTGGTTATACACTCAAGTCTATACACAGCTTCCTGATCACATAAGATTACTGGCAGCTGCACCCTCATCAATCAGTCTTTGTTTGTCATATATTGGATTGCAGTACCACACCAATATCTTTCTTGACACTTGGTGAATGGCCCATATTTTTTTTTGCCATTCAGCCTTTTTTCCAATGCTTATTTTTTCAGGCCCATGACAGATTCAGACTTTATCAGACCCATGACAGATTCAGACTGTCTTGAAAAATATACACATTCCAAAACACCTAAATGGCATGATGATATGCACCACTTCTCCAGTTCCTCTGCATAATCTATCCCAGCAAAATAGTTGAGACACACCTTGCTAGAACCATCAACATCATGCCAGTAGGGAATATATATATTATGATGATGCATAGAAAACAAGACAATAATAATATAGACATGAAATACTGTTGTCATGGCTGCCCTACTGTTGTCATGGGCTACCCTGGTAAGGTTACATTGTCAAACTTTGTAAAGTATAATAGAAAACAAATAAGCAGATATAAGTTATAAAGCACACAACACTGAATAAAGCTCTAAAAATACAACTGAACAAAGCTCTAAAACACAACTGAACAAAGCTCTAAAACACAACTGAACTACTACACCACAATCACATTATTGTATGTTTTTGGTGTTTAAAGTCGCACTAACAGCTTAGGTAATAGGCGATTATTATTGGTGGAGGAAAGTGTTCCGCTTCGAGAAGTGTTGCAGGCACACGGGTAGAACCACTGATCACACTGTATAGCTTCCTCACACAAAAATAATTTGACACCCCCAGTGTGATTCAAACCTTCAGCGGTGAGGGGCAGGGCAAGTCACTAACGACATTAACCACTCAGCCAACTCAGATGATAATACAAGAGTATTAGAGCTCAGCAGATGGTGTTCATCTGTAGACTCAACGGGCGCTAACTCCATAGTCTGACAAGACTGAAGGATGCCGAAGACTAGAGCTCAATACTTTCATAAGGCAGCCCTATAGAGCTCAATATTGTTCTGCAGATCTGTTTGAAGAGCTTTTTCAACACATGCATGCCAGTGGATTAAAGTCAATCTCTCAAAGGATGTCACCTGAAGCGATTGTGTTGACCTTGACCTCGAACACACATCTCTGTGACCTATAGATTTACGGTATTGTTCTGCATGTTTGTACAAAGATTGGTTAAAACCGAAAATGTAATATCTTTATCTTTCTAACTTGTGCATTTCAATTCAAATATAAACAAGACATATCATGATCCTAAGGTCAACCTTGAGCGACTGAGCCTAAGGTCAACCTTGAGCAACTGAGCCTTAGGTCAACCTTGAGCGACTGAGTCTAAGGTCAACCTTGAGCAACTGAGCCTAAGGTCAACCTTGAGCAACTGAGCCTAAGGTCAACCTTGAGCGACCGAGTCTAAGGTCAACCTTGAGCAACTGAGCCTAAGATCAACCTTGAGCGACCGAGCCTAAGGTCAACCTTGAGCGACCGAGCTTAAGGTCAACCTTGAGCGACCGAGCCTAAGGTCAACCTTGAGCAATCGAGCCTACGGTCAACCTTGAGCGACCGAGCCTAAGGTCAACCTTGAGCGACTGAGTCTAAGGTCAACCTTGAGCGACTGAGCCTAAGGTCAACCTTGAGCGACTGAGCATAAGGTCAACCTTGAGCGACTGAGCATAATGTCAGTCAGTGTCAAAATGCTTCAAGCTCAAATAAATTCTCAGAATCCATTGAAGAGATCTATTGATTTTGAAGAGATCTATTGATTTTTGAAGAGATCTATTGATTTTATTAAGATGCCACAGCCAGCAAGATGCTAAAGAGTAGCCCATGTTGATTAATTGCTTCTTGTATCATCAATGGAAGATATTGAAATCCCAAGCTCTGTGTATCAATTGAAGAGCTAAAGATTTACACCATTGTTCTGTTATATACAAAATAGATTTGGAAACATTGACTATTTATTTGTTCACTGTTCTCAAGACTTTCTAATGTATATTTTATAATAATTCCAATATTGATCATCTCCTGCAATTTTATTGGTGAATACATTTGACTATTCTATCTAGGAGTTTATTGAAATGTAGACGGACTACTTTTCACGAGTTTCTACTGTAAACGAGTAAATGCAACAAATCATGGAACCAATAGTGAGGAGTATACGGTCCGGTTAGGCATCAAATGTAACATTCCATAACTGCACATTTCACTGGCGGTTTATAATTCAAAATTTGGCGGACTGACCGTTGGTGCTTTAATCAGATGTGTACATTATTCAATAGCGCTTACACTCCAATAAACCCCACAATCCTATACAAACTGCAATAAACATCACAATCCTATACAAACTGCAATAAACACGCCAATCCGATACAAACTGCAATAAACATCACAATCCTATACAAACTGCAATAAACGCCACAATCCTATACAAACTGCAATAAACATTACAATCCTATACAAACTGCAATAAACATCACAATCCTATACAAACTGCAATAAACACCACAATCCTATACAAACTCCAATAAACACCACAATCCTATACAAACTCCAATAAACGCCACAATCCTATACAAACTGCAATAAACACCACAATCCTATACAAACTGCAATAAACATCACAATCCTATACAAACTGCAATAAACATTACAATCCTATACAAACTGCAATAAACATCACAATCCTATACAAACTGCAATAAACACCACAATCCTATACAAACTCCAATAAACACCACAATCCTATACAAACTCCAATAAACGCCACAATCCTATACAAACTGCAATAAACACCACAATCCTATACAAACTGCAATAAACATCACAATCCTATACAAACTGCAATAAACACCACAATCCTATACAAACTGCAATAAACACCACAATCCTATACAAACTGCAATAAACACCACAATCCTATACAACTGCAATAAACACGCCAATCCGATACAAACTCCAATAAACACCACAATCCTATACAAACTGCAATAAATGCCACAATCCTATACAAACTGCAATAAACGCCACAATCCTATACAAACTGCAATAAACACCACAATCCTATACAAACTGCAATAAACACCACAATCCTATACAAACTCCAATAAACACCACAATCCTATACAAACTCCAATAAACACCACAATCCTATACAAACTCCAATAAACACCACAATCCTATACAAACTGCAATAAACACCACAATCCTATACAAACTGCAATAAACACCACAATCCTATACAAACTGCAATAAACACCACAATCCTATACAAACTGCAATAAACACCACAATCCTATACAAACTGCAATAAACGCCACAATCCTATACAAACTCCAATAAACGCCACAATCCTATACAAACTGCAATAAATGCCACAATCCTATACAAACTGCAATAAACACCACAATCCTATACAAACTGCAATAAACACCACAATCCTATACAAACTGCAATAAACACCACAATCTGATACAAACTCCAATAAACGCCACAATCCTATACAAACTGCAATAAACGCCACAATCCTATACAAACTGCAATAAACACCACAATCCTATACAAACTGCAATAAACACCACAATCCTATACAAACTGCAATAAACACCACAATCCTATACAAACCCCAATAGACACCACACTCCTATACAAACTGCAATAAACACCACATTCCTATACAAACTGCAATAAACACCACAATCCTATCGAAACTCCAATAAACATCACAATCCTATACAAACTCCAATAAACACCACAATCCTATACAAACTGCAATAAACACCACAATCCTATACAAACTCCAATAAACACCACAATCTGATACAAACTCCAATAAACACCACAATCCTATACAAACTGCAATAAATGCCACAATCCTATACAAACTGCAATAAACACCACAATCCTATACAAACTGCAATAAACACCACAATCCTATACAAACTGCAATAAACACCACAATCCTATACAAAACACCACAATCCTATAAAAACTGCAATAAACACCACAATCCTATACAAACTGCAATAAACACCACAATCCTATACAAACTGCAATAAACACCACAATCCTATAAAAACTGCAATAAACACCACAATCCTATACAAACTGCAATAAACACCACAATCCTATACAAACTGCAATAAACACCACATTCCTATACAAACTGCAATAAACACCACAATCCTATACAAAACACCACAATCCTATACAAACTGCAATAAACACCACATTCCTATACAAAACTGCAATAAACACCACATTCCTATACAAACTGCAATAAACACCACAATCCTATACAAAACACCACAATCCTATACAAACTGCAATAAACACCACAGTCCTATACAAACTGCAATAAACACCACAATCCTATACAAAACACCACAATCCTATACAAACTGCAATAAACACCACAATCCTATACAAACTGCAATAAACACCACAATCCTATACAAACTCCAATAAACACCACAATCCTATACAAACTGCAATCAACACCACAGTCCTATACAAACTGCAATAAACACCACAATCCTATACAAACTGCAATAAACACCACAATCCTATACAAAACACCACATTCCTATACAAACTGCAATAAACACCACAATCCTATACAAACTGCAATAAACACCACAATCCTATACAAACTGCAATAAACACCACAGTCCTATACAAACTGCAATAAACACCACAATCCTATACAACTGCAATAAACACCACAATCCTATACAAACTCCAATAAACACCACAATCCTATACAAACTCCAATAAACGCCACAATCCTATACAAACTCCAATAAACACCACAATCCTATACAAACTGCAATAAACACCACACTCCTATACAAAACACCACAATCCTATACAAACTGCAATAAACACCACAGTCCTATACAAAACACCACAATCCTATACAAACTGCAATAAACACCACAATCCTATACAAAACACCACAATCCTATAAAAACTGCAATAAACACCACAATCCTATACAAACTGCAATAAACACCACAATCCTATACAAACTGCAATAAACACCACAATCCTATACAAACTCCAATAAACATCACAATCCTATACAAACTGCAATAAACACCACAATCCTATACAAACTGCAATAAACACCACAATCCTATACAAAACACCACAATCCTATACAAACTGCAATAAACACCACAGTCCTATACAAAACACCACAATCCTATACAAACTGCAATAAACACCACAGTCCTATACAAACTGCAATAAACACCACAATCCTATACAAACTGCAATAAACACCACAATCCTATACAAACTGCAATAAACACCACAATCCTATACAAACTCCAATAAACACCACAATCCTATACAAACTGCAATAAACACCACAATCCTATACAAACTGCAATAAACGCCACAATCCTATACAAACTGCAATAAACGCCACAATCCTATACAAACTGCAATAAACACCACAATCCTATACAAACTGCAATAAACACCACAATCCTATACAACTGCAATAAACACCACAATCCTATACAAACTGCAATAAACACCACAATCCTATACAAACTCCAATAAACACCACAATCCTATACAAACTGCAATAAACACCACAATCCTATACAAACTGCAATAAACACCACAGTCCTATACACACTGCAATAAACACCACAATCCTATACAAACTGCAATAAACACCACAGTCCTATACAAACTGCAATAAACACCACAATCCTATACAAAACACCACAATCCTATACAAACTGCAATAAACACCACAATCCTATACAAAACACCACAATCCTATACAAACTGCAATAAACACCACAATCCTATACAAACTGCAATAAACACCACATTCCTATACAAACTGCAATAAACACCACATTCCTATACAAACTGCAATAAACACCACAATCCTATACAAAACACCACAATCCTATACAAACTGCAATAAACGCCACATTCCTATACAAACTGCAATAAACACCACATTCCTATACAAACTGCAATAAACACCACAATCCTATACAAAACACCACAATCCTATAAAAACTGCAATAAACACCACAATCCTATACAAACTGCAATAAACACCACAATCCCATACAAACTGCAATAAACACCACAATCCTATACAAACTGCAATAAACACCACAATCCTATACAAACTGCAATAAACACCACAATCCTATACAAAACACCACAATCCTATAAAAACTGCAATAAACACCACAATCCTATACAAACTGCAATAAACACCACAATCCTATACAAACTGCAATAAACACCACAATCCTATACAAACTGCAATAAACACCACAATCCTATACAAACTGCAATAAACACCACAATCCTATACAAACTGCAATAAACACCACAATCCTATACAAAACACCACAATCCTATACAAACTGCAATAAACACCACAATCCTATATAAACTGCAATAAACACCACAGTCCTATACAAAACACCACAATCCTATACAAACTGCAATAAACACCACAGTCCTATACAAACTGCAATAAACACCACAATCCTATACAAACTGCAATAAACACCACAATCCTATACAAACTGCAATAAACACCACAATCCTATACAAACTCCAATAAACACCACAATCCTATACAAACTGCAATAAACACCACAATCCTATACAAACTGCAATAAACACCACAGTCCTATACAAACTGCAATAAACACCACAATCCTATACAAAACACCACAATCCTATACAAACTGCAATAAACACCACATCCTATACAAACTGCAATAAACACCACAATCCTATACAAACCAATCCTATACAAAACTCCACAATCCTATACAAACTGCAATCAACACCACAGTCCTATACAAACTGCAATAAACACCACAATCCTATACAAACTGCAATAAACACCACAATCCTATACAAACTGCAATAAACACCACAATCCTATACAAACTGCAATAAACACCACAGTCCTATACAAACTGCAATAAACACCACAATCCTATACAAAACACCACAATCCTATACAAACTGCAATAAACACCACAGTCCTATACAAACTGCAATAAACACCACAATCCTATACAAAACACCACAGTCCTATACAAACTGCAATAAACACCACAGTCCTATACAAACTGCAATAAACACCACAATCCTATACAAACTGCAATAAACACCACAATCCGATACAAACTCCAATAAACACCACAATCCTATACAAAACACCACAATCCTATACAAACTGCAATAAACACCACAATCCTATACAAAACTCCACAATCCTATACAAACTGCAATCAACACCACAGTCCTATACAAACTGCAATAAACACCACAGTCCTATACAAACTGCAATAAACACCACAATCCTATACAAACTGCAATAAACACCACAATCCGATACAAACTCCAATAAACACCACAATCCTATACAAAACACCACAATCCTATACAAACTGCAATAAACACCACAATCCTATACAAAACTCCACAATCCTATACAAACTGCAATCAACACCACAGTCCTATACAAACTCCAATAAACACCACAGTCCTATACAAACTGCAATAAACACCACAATCCTATACAAACTGCAATAAACACCACAATCCTATACAAAACACCACAATCCTATACAAACTGCAATAAACGCCACAATCCTATACAAACTGCAATAAACACCACAATCCTATACAAACTGCAATAAACACCACACTCCTATAAAAACTGCAATAAACACCACAATCCTATACAAACTCCAATAAACACCACAATCCTATACAAACTGCAATAAACACCACAATCCTATACAAACTGCAATAAACACCACAATCCTATACAACTGCAATAAACACCACAATCCTATACAAACTGCAATAAACACCACAATCCTATACAAACTGCAATAAACACCACAACCCTATACAAACTGTCTTGAAATGTGATGGAACAGTAGTAATATTCCGAGAAATATTGTTTTATAAAATGATGAGAATTTATCGGTATTCCACCGAGACCTGGATTATAAATTATCTGTTTGTCGTATTAGGGGTTTAACGTCCAACCGATGGCTTAGGTCAAATAGCGACTCTCCAGCAGTATTTCAGGCACATAGAGCAAACTGGGTAGAACCACCAATCTTCTGCAAGCAGTTAGCTTCCTCACAAGAAAGAATTTGACACCCCCCAGTGGGATTCAAACTTACAGCAGTCCGGTACAAATTAACATTGATTTGTCCATCATTATATCATAATAGGCGTGTGTTCATTGTGGAACTATGGTATTGTATTCCTGATTCATATACAGATAAGTTTTTACGATGATCCCGCGATGATTAACCCTTTCAACACCACAGACCTCTAAATAGGCTTACAAAAAGTGTAGATCCAGATGAGATAAATAAACTTGTCCAAATGTGATTTTCTGATTCATTTATTGGTTTATGAATATCATGGACCAGTCCATGTGAGTTACTTGGTGTTGAATGGGTTACGCTCAGTGTGTCACAAATGTTACATTTTTTGTTGCTCTAGGACTATTTAATGGGAAATCACATCTAAACCGTACTATATGAAAAAGTTAGCAGTTTCTTACGGAGGCTGGTGCACCAAGTACTGGTTAACTGCTGGAGCCTGCCCAGGAAAGGTGTTGTTAGGTAAACTGCCCGTCGCTCGCTCAAATAGGCAACAGGTAAATAAACTTAATAAATAAAAATATGGGGGGGAAAATGTACTACTGAAGCTAATCATGCACTACCATAAAATAACAAAAAACGAACATATGCACTACCGTAAAATAACAAAAAACGAACATATGCACTACAATGTCATGCACAACAAATCAATTACACGGCTAGCATTTCTGACTTTTTCAATATTTTCTAACAAGTGTTTGATCTTTACATCAGAGAGATTTAGGTTAATATACTATTATATCTCCATACTAATGACAGCCATTTAGCTATCTACCATATCTATCCCACCTCCATAGATATTACTGGGACTACATGAGATTGTGGCCTTTATTATGAACATTAGTTTAGCTACTTCATTGTCAATGTATGAGAGAAGGATGACCATAAAGACACTGATGCAACCAACACGAGAGAAGGATGACCATAAAGATACTGATGCAACCAACACGAGAGAAGGATGACCATAAAGAAACTGATGCAAGCAACACGAGAGAAGGAAGACCATAAAGACACTGATGCAACCAACACGAGAGAAGGATGACTATAAAGACACTGATGCAACCAACACGAGAGAAGGATGACTATAAAGAAATTGATGCAACCAACACGAGAGAAGGATGACCATAAAGACACTGATGCAACCAACACAAGAGAAGGATGACCATAAAGAAACTGATGCAACCAACACGAGAGGAGGATGACCATAAAGACACTGATGCAACCAACACGAGAGAAGGATGACCATAAAGAAACTGATGCAACCAACACGAGAGAAGGATGACCATAAAGACACTGATGCAACCAACACGAGAGAAGGATGACCATAAAGAAACTGATGCAACCAACACAAGAGAAGGATGACCATAAAGATACTGATGCAACCAACATGAGAGAAGGATGACCATAAAGAAACTGATGCAACCAACACAAGAGAAGGATGACTACATGATGTAACCAACACGAGAGAAGGATGATCATAAAGACACTGATGCAACCAACACGAGAGAAGGATGACCATAAAGACACTGATGCAACCAACACGAGAGAAGGAAGACCATAATGACACTGATGCAACCAACACGAGAGAAGGATGACCATAAAGATACTGATGCAACTAACACAAGAGAAGGATGACCATAAAGACACTGATGCAACCAACACATTAGTCAATCTATAGTTCTGCCCGTTTTCCGCAGAATCTGCAGACAATGCAGACACATCAGGATATATCGGTGCTGTTGGTTGCTTCATGTTTTACAATAAAAAAAACATTTAAAAAAATCAAAACAATTCAATCAACAAAGCTACAACACTAGCGGTTGTATCCTTAGAGCTAACCGTTGACACAAAGTTAATAACTGATCCAGCCTCAACATAATATGGCCTATCAAACCGAACAAAAACAGATTGATCACCCTTAGGGATAGAAACACCATAAGATGTGTCAACTCCGTTAACAGAAATGTTAACAGCGACACCACCATTAGATGAACTAACCCGAGGTGCTGTTAGTGCCATCGTAGTAATATTACCAGATCTCATCATCGTATATCCTGAATTCTTATCTGTTGCTACGTTTCCAAACGACCATTCAAATCTTCCCTTTGTTAAAAACCCAGATTCTTCTGCCCAGACAGTTATTACAACAGGGTTCGGTGCAGGCACAGTTGGACCAAATATACTCATTTTTTTTATGTGTAAAAAATTAAATAAATTCCAGCAAAACAGAAATCGGCAACCCATGGTTGTCAAGTGTATTGTTATTCTGATCTGTAACCCTAATTTCCAATTCATAGAAGTTATTCTCAGTGTTCACTTGATTCAAATGAACATGCAAGGCACGTAGCGGAGCAAAGGCTATCGGTTTGGCAGCAATATATGTTCCGGAACTATACCCTTGGCTCTTATCTGTGAAGCCTAGCATTGTTTTCAATCCATCAGATATCTGCACCTTTTAATCAGGAGGGACAGTCATTGTTATTACACCGTTTGACATATTACAATCTAATTTCACACCTGTATAAATTAGAATAGATTTTAATTCGACAAATCCATACAACCCTGGTTGGATTGTAAATTCAAAAGGAGACTTGCTGCCGATCTTCCAACGCACATACTCATGTGTAATGTTATACCACCCCACAAGCCAACTTTAATGTTAGATTTGCTATTATCTATGTACTGTTGAAGTGGCACTTTTATTAATATTTGAAATTATATGTTGCATTTTAAAAACTATGATAAAAAAGAATTTAATCCGACTGCTGGCTATCCTCATTCAAGTGCCTTTGATAATAAACATATAGACATCATAAACTAGGAAATAGCTGTCACGTCTGATGTTAAACAATTCAAGATTGTTTTTATAGATCTATTTGAAAAATATGTGTTGCCCTATGTCAATCAACCTGCTGTTGTAACACGATGGAATACAGATTTCATGGACTTCTGGCAAAACCAGCTTAACTTTGCAATATGGTGTGCTACAACAGGCTGTGGTGTAGACTATGAAACACATCTAAAAGAACAAGGCTTGCTAGGTTCATTCTTCAAGTTTCATGTTTACTACCAAACAAGAAGAATATTATTTGAGATGGCTGCAGCACTTCCACAAAACAAAACATGGAACGCATTTAAAAACTCATACAACAGGCAAGCGTATGAAAGAATATATGGTGAATTCAATGTGGACAAAAATGCTGACTGGCATATACCGGGTAAGAATCATGGATTTGGAAAACCATATGAGAAGTGGCCTAATGCAGCTGGTCATCGTGTAGCGAATATGGGTAATATACCATCCAATTACATATTTGCATCCAACTCACCAAGAGGTAGGTTTGACATCCTATGGATAAAACAAGATCCTAATGTTAGTCAATCATGGTCTACCCTTATTCTAGACAAAGCTGATGGCTTCACAAAAGCAGGAGTTGAACGAATAAACGATAGCATCAGAACGTATTGTTGGGCCATTCTTAGTGCCCAGTCTCAGACAAGAACAAATATCATTGGTACCGGAACTGCTTTTGATACTCAAAAACAATTCCTTGCAAATGTAGAAGACGCTATTAATAGCCCTGTAGACTTGCCAAGTCAAATCTCAAGATACGAAAACGTATTAAAATATGCAAGAAGCAAAGTAGACTTCGTGTTTGGTACAGGTCTATACATGGCACCGAGTAACATGGAACTTAAGATAGCTGTCAACATCAAAGGATATAACAACAAAATAATCATTGCAACACCACAACAAGCAATAGGTCTTAACAATGATGTCAATCTGGAACCTGTGCCTCCTCCAATCATTCATGCGGTGATAGGAACCCTTACTGCTCCGAAGGCAACACATGTCAATCTGCCACCTGCAGATAAGACCTTGCTGATGAATAAGCCTGCTAACAAACCAGTTCATAAAGATGTGAGTTATGTTAATGACATCAAACTCACACATGAAGAGACAAAAATAGCAATCATATTTAGCGCTACAGTATTAGGGATTACCTTGTATCTCATTTATTAACATACTTCATTGCTGCCGCATAAAAAAGGCCTGCAACAACAACAATCAATCCCCATGTATTACTTGCAAACCAATTAACTACTTTACCTGTAGCTGAAAGCAACCACGACACAATACTCCCAATGACACCTGGTAACGCCGAAGCAGCTTTACCTGCTAAAGATGCAAGTAGCTTGCCCAAGTTATTGAGTTATTTTTTAATCAAACTTTTACCTTTATCACCACCACTAGCACCAGTAGCACCGCCGCCGCAGGAGTAAATGCTTCAACTAATACCCCAATCAACAAACCAAATGCAGTCAAAATACTAGCAATGGTAATACCTTGCTCTCTAAACAAAGTTCTTAACTTCTCACCAATAGTGGTATCACCATCACGTACACGAGTAATTGTTTCACGTATTCTATTAATTTGACCTCTCAATGCTTCTTTATTTGCAGATGCAGCTTCTAATCTTGCTTCTCTTTCACTATTCAAATCTCGTAAATATGATCTCATTTTTTTCTGGGTTTCTTCATCTTGTGGACCAACAACGATATCACCATTCTGATGCTCAATAGACCGATCTATCTCAGTTAGCTTTGCTAGATTATTTGTAAGCTCCCCTCTAGTGCGTTGTAGTGCTTTGTCTAGCCCTTGTAGTTCTCTATGATTCAATACATCGGTTTGTGTTTCTGAATTTGTCATTTCATGATCATGATCAAGCATTGTTTCAATAATGTTTTCAACATTATTTGCAGATTTAACATCTCCAATTTCATCCGTTTTTGTAAAATCCTTCAATGGTATTTCTTCATTTGATAACTTTTTTTCTACCACTTGTAATTCTGTTATTGCTTTGGTTTGATAATTGCTGAATCCTAGCACCTCTCTAATAGCACGAACACCACCTTTACCATACTCCTTTGCAATAGCATCGAGGGAACGGAATTTGGATTCACCACGAGTAGCATTTAGTTTAATCCATTTATCTTTACTTACTTTCCAATATAAGCTACCGTCATCTGATAGTGCATATACCGTGGGGTCAATCTTAAAATCACTAGATATTTTTTTGCACCTGTTTTTCTTTGTGTGGTAATGAATTCATTGAATGCTTTAAGTTTCAATCTTGATTTCTCTTTTGCTTCTTTTGTCATATCACTCTTAAGCTCATCTGTATTTCTAGGTACAGTAGGCAAACCATGTTCATCCTTTAGACCAGAGTTTATAAGTTCATCTCCATCGTCAGGTAAAATATTTTCAAGTTCATCTCCATCATCAGGATCATATGTTGGATTATCAAAATCATATCCTCCTTCAACCATTTATTTTATTTATAAACAAATAAAATACCCTTTTTAAAAAAATGTCATCAGCTTACGGACACAAACTCGACCCTTACAGAAAACTCAGAGAACCACGTGGTGGTGCAAGATTGGCCTTTGAACTGAGAATTGCTAGTAAAGATGTTAATGCAACACTGTTTCAAAATGTTGGGAGAACAATAGTGAAGAAAACAACGATAAAAATAAGCGGCAACGAAGTCATGTCAATAGACGACAATGACATGTTTCACTGCTATACTGACTTGTGGAAATCTCCGACTGAAAGAATAAACATGGCTTACCAAGGTGTCGGCGAACCAAACATGATTAAACATCGAGTCGGTGCGAAGGATGCAGCATCTAATGATGGTGATGAAGCTGTTGCATGGCACGGCAGATAAACGATAATTATAATGGTCACACTTTAATTGATTTGGGGACTATTATGCTTTCAGCTATTATGCTTACAGGCATTTGGTTTTTGTGATTTTTGAATCTGATGTGGTTTTTACTTTTAGCAGGCATTTCTATTCTTAATGGACTTGTATTGATACTTTCACAATATTGTTTGTGGTCAATAAGAAGGTCTTCTTTTGTGAAACCGTGGAGACAACGGTCACAGAAGTATGTGCGGCATTTATGTTTGTTTTGATCATGTAAGAGACGATCAAGATTTTTAATCCAGCAATAGTGGTATTTTGTTATTTTGGATTTTGATGCTACATGATCATCATCATCAGGATCTACATCAACATCTTCACTTATCAGAAGTAAGTTAATTCTGGGAATGTCTTTTGGCATAACAGATATGTAATACGGAAAGATGTTAAGCTTCCCTTTTTTCCTTGATAGGGTGTAACCGTATACATTTATTCCATGATGAAGGTTTTGCCTTTCTACTACTTTGATTTGTGATACGGGGGTTGGGAAGTCAATACCCTTCATATTTAGGTCACATTTAGGGTAGCTAGATACTCTGTCAGAATGTGTATCAGCAGGATTAATAGATGAGTTATGGGCTTACTCAAGGCACCGGTCATCTGTGTTCTTTACATTGATTATTGCCTTTTTATTAGCCAGCTGCTTTGGCAATTCAATATATGATGCACCTTTAAGAGACTCATACCTTGCAAAATTAAGATACATATTTCCACACCTGTCTATTTCCAACCCAGAAGCTGTATTTGTGAATGTTTCAATGAAGATGGCAAGTTTGGCACTTATCGTTGAGTAATATTCACTTATCTTACTTGACTCAAGAAGGGTGTACTGATCGCCATTAAAAACAGGACTTATCTCTTTTCTTTGTTCACCATCATCTTTGAAGAAGTTGAGGTTAGGTTATGATAATGGATATAATAAGCTCGTTTTATTAACCCTTTCTTAACCCATTCAACCCCAAGTAACTGACATGGACTGGTGCGTGATATTTTCAGACCAATAAATTAATAAGAAAATTACCTTTGGACCGAGTTCATTTATCAAAATGGGTAATTTTATCTAAAAATAGTCATAATTATTACTGGCAAAAAAGTGCAGATCCTGATGAGACGGCTCGTCACGAGCCGGCTCATCTGGATCTACACTTTTCATAAGCCTATTTAGAGGCCTGTGGGGTTGAAAGGGTTAAGGTCCCCTGACCAATATGGGTTTGTATCTTTAAAATATGAAGGATACTCATCTTTGTTAAAAACATCTTGTATCAGATATTCCCCATTTTCTTTCAACTTTTCGAATTCTTCTAATGTGTAGAATTGCTTTTTGCGTTTTAATATTAATTCATTGTAAAACTCCTCAAATTCATCCTTATACGTTTTGATGTTTTTCTTGCATTCTCTTTTCTTTATTAATTTTGTTTTGTTACTGTATATTTATTTGTAACTCCTTTTCACTTTTCTTGATGTGACACTGTTTACAGATCTTCGTTTTATAATGTAACAACTTTTTTTAATATAAGTTGTTACTAACAAGTGTAGTGGATGGCGTTGCAATTTTTCTTGAAGTGTATTTACGAAATATTATTGGTTTTGATGTAGCACCAATAGGACAATATTGCACAAATAGGGGTTTGGTCTAGGGATTAACCCTTTCAACCCCAAGTAACTGACATGGACTGGTCCATGATATTTTTAGACCAATAAATTAATAACAAAATTACATTTGGATCAGTTCATTTATCAAAATGGGTAATTTTATCTAAAAATAGTAATAATTATTACTGGCAAAAAAGTGCAGATCTTGATGAGACGGCTCATTACGAGCCGGCTCATCTGGATCTACACTTTTCATAAGCCTATTTAGGGCCTGTGGGGTTGAAAGGGTTAAGGGGTGAAAATTAGTAACAACTATTTTGGGCCAGAACCCCCACTATGCATATATATCCCTATTATTAATGCATTGTGCACTTGAGGACGACAACCAGCACTGTAGAGCTCTCCATATGAACGATTCTCACAAATACGCAAACCTTGCAATAGTCAAGAGATGTATGGAAAACGATGTAAACTTAACTAATTCATTTACATAACAAAGGAGACCATTTCTAAACGGATTCAAACCTGAATCAAAGCAATGTCAATCTATAAATTAAAATACCCGATTTCATAAAATGAATAGTATTTCTCGACATATACATAAAATTACATACCGAACATACTAACCAACACATGATTTTGTTTTTCGCCTTAATTAATTTACCTGTTATGTGCATAATTATCAAACGCCAATTAGTAAGGAAAGTACTGCCTTCCAACGCATCTAAGCTTCGATAAAACATAGTTTTATTTGACAGCTGATGGGTAAGGTGTATGAAGATACTAACAATGCAAGTGGATTTACCACAATGCATCATGTAACCAAGTGGACCTACCACCTTGCATCATGTAACCAAGTGGACCTACCACCTTGCATCATGTAACCAAGTGGACCTACCACCTTGCATCATGTAACCAAGTGGACCTACCACCTTGCATCATGTAACCAAGTGGATTTACCACAATGCATCATGTAACCAAGTGGACCTACCACCATGCATCATGTAACCAAGTGGACCTACCACCTTGCATCATGTAACCAAGTGGACCTACCACCTTGCATCATGTAACCATGTGGATTTACCACAATGCATCATGTAACCAAGTGGACCTACCACCTTGCATCATGTAACCAAGTAGACCTACCACCTTGCATCATGTAACCAAGTGGACCTACCACAATGCATCATGTCACCAAGTGGACCTACCACCTTGCATCATGTAACCAAGTGGACCTACCACCATGCATCATGTAACCAAGTGGACCTACCACCTTGCATCATGTAACCAAGTGGATTTACCACAATGCATCATGTAACCAAGTGGACCTACCACCATGCATCATGTAACCAAGTGGACCTACCACCTTGCATCATGTAACCAAGTGGACCTACCACCTTGCATCATGTAACCATGTGGATTTACCACAATGCATCATGTAACCAAGTGGACCTACCACCTTGCATCATGTAACCAAGTAGACCTACCACCTTGCATCATGTAACCAAGTGGACCTACCACAATGCATCATGTCACCAAGTGGACCTACCACCTTGCATCATGTAACCAAGTGGACCTACCACCATGCATCATGTAACCAAGTGGACCTACCACCTTGCATCATGTAACCAAGTGGATTTACCACAATGCATCATGTAACCAAGTGGACCTACCACCGCATCATGTAACCAAGTGGATTACCACAATGCATCATGTAACCAAGTGGACCTACCACATGCATCATGTAACCAGTGGACTACCACCTTGCATCATGTAACCAAGTGGACCTACCACCTGCATCATGTAACCAAGTGGACCTACCACACCAAGTGGACCTACCACCTTGCATCATGTAACCAAGTGGATATACCACAATGCATCATGTAACCAAGTGGACCTACCACCATGCATCATGTAACCAAGTGGACCTACCACCTTGCATCATGTAACCAAGTGGACCTACCACCATGCATCATGTAACCAAGTGGACTTAACACCATGCATCATGTAACCAAGTGGACTTACCACCTTGCATCATGTAACCAAGTGGACCTACCACCATGCATCATGTAACCAAGTGGACTTACCACCTTGCATCATGTAACCAAGTGGACCTACCACCTTGCATCATGTAACCAAGTGGACTTACCACCTTGCATCATGTAACCAAGTGGACTTACCACCTTGCATCATGTAACCAAGTGGACTTACCACCTTGCATCATGTAACCAAGTACTGAGCAAATCAGTAGAACACATACATGTAGTTGCATCACAATTTTCACCGACAAGTTTGACATAACCAACATGGGCTGGTTTTCGTATTTTGTAGCATCGCAGGATGCACAGAATGAGCACAAGGCAATGCACATTCTGTAAATGTCTCATCAACATCAATAACATGTTTTGGCCAGACAAATTATTCCAAATCTATCGTTCAAATGTAACAATAAGCGATATTTTCTCTCCCTTGTGACGATGGAGGTCTAGAGAGTGATCAATATAAGTTGTAAGAACTTGTTTCACAATAGAGCTAAATAAATGTGTATAAAAAAATAAGCGATATCCTAGAACACAATAGCAAGGGGAGCGGGTAAGAACACCATAGCAAGCCTAAGCAAGGGGAGCAGGTATGAACACTATAGCAAGGGGAGCGGGTATGAACACCATAGCAAGGGGAGCGGGTATGAACACCACAGCAAGGGGAGTGGGTATGAACAACATAGCAAGGGGAGCGGGTATGAACACTATAGCAAGGGGAGCGGGTATGAACACCATAGCAAGGGAGCGGGTATGAACACCACAGCAAGGGAGTGGGTATGAACAACATAGCAAGGGGAGCGGGTATGAACACCATAGCAAGGGGACGGGTATGAACACCATAGCAAGGGGAGCGGGTAAGAACACTTAGCAAGGGGAGCGGGTATGACAATAGCAGGGGAGCGGTTGACACCATAGCAAGGGGAGCGGTAAGAACACCATAGCAAGGGAGCGGGTATGAACACCATAGCAAGGGGAGCGGGTATGAACACCATAGCAGGGGAGCGGGTATGAACACTATAGCAAGGGGAGCGGGTAAGACACCATAGCAAGGGGAGCGGGTATGAACACTATAGCAAGGGGAGCGGGTATGAACACCATAGCAGGGGAGCGGGTATACACCATAGCAAGGGGAGCGGGTATGAACACCATAGCAAGGGGAGCGTGTATGAACACCATAGCAAGGGGATGGGTAAGAACACAATAGCAAGGGGAGCGGGTATGAACACCATAGCAAGGGAGCGGGTATGAACACCATAGCAAGGGGAGCGGGTATGAACCAATAGCAGAGGCGGGTATGAACACCATAGCAAGGGAGCGGGTATGAACACAATAGCAAGGGGAGCGGGTAAGAACACCATAGCAAGGGGAGCGGGTATGAACACCATAGCAAGGGGAGTGGGTATGAACACAATAGCAAGGGGAGCGGGTAAGAACACGATAGCAAGGGGAGCGGGTATGAACACCACAACAAGGGGAGCGGGTATGAACACTATAGCAAGGGGAGCGGGTATGAACACCATAGCAAGGGGAGTGGGTAAGAACACGATAGCAAAGGGAGCGTGTATGAACACAGGCTGGATAATAGACCTTTGTCACCATGGTTATCTTCATTCGCAACTTGACAGCATAACACTACGCTAACACTTATTACAAGGTTAAACACCATTTATAATATGCATATACCGTAATTTGCTATGTATAACGCGCACTTTTATTACCGAAATCCTTGAGAAATTACGGTACTGTTCTCACTGGAGCTAAGCAAATGAACATGCCCACTTCTTTGTACTTGTTTCATGCAAAGGGCAGTACGAATAAGAGAAAAATGGCAGGTTGCTGCACACTAATAAAACATTCTACAATAGTCCATATCAAGGTTATTGGTATTTTGATCTGGAAAATCCAAAAATCAATTTAAAGTGGAGAGAATTACCATAAGCTCCTGTAGCTTTCAATTCAATCCACTTGTCTTGATAGTTGTATTGTATGGATGTTATATGTACAGATGTTATATGTCATGTTTATCTTGATAAATAAAATATGTTAAACCAATTTAAAAATCACATTTAGTAAACATATGAAAAATGAAACGATGTAGCTATTCTGAACGACACGTGAATAACCAAAGATCAGTCTAGTCCACTTGTCAGATGTGTGTCAGGTGGTCGCTATATTCTGTACGTTTTATCTTTAGGTTCAGTTATGTTATATTTCGGGTTTTATGCCTGCATCAGCACCATTTTTGGGCTATATCGCCGGTGGGCAGTTTACCTAACAACACCTTTCCTGGGCAGGCTCCAGCGGTTAACCAGTACTTGGGTACACCAACCTCCGTAAGAAACTGCCATCTTTTTCATATAAATGAAACACAGCCTGAGCGGGGCTCGAACCCGTGACCATCAGTGATGATAGGTTATAGTGGTATACAAGTCAGCGACCTTAACCACTCGATCACAGAATTGTAGGTATATTCATTTTTTTTTACCACAAAAATATATACAGTGGAATGAATAAATGGCACCTTTGACCGATGTCCAACTATGGCATTAGAGTGAAACATCTGTGGACCCGCAATGATATAATTACAGTGAAGCAGTGTTTGTTTATTATAGTATCACCCCTATTGAAAGGGCCAGCCATTTCTGACTTACGAGACGCATCTTATGAACATCAGTACTTCCCGAATCCTATCATTGAAAGCCAGACTGATAGGCAATCAGTAACCTTATTTAACTAGATGGCGGCTCACAAACCGGCCTTATCAGAATGAACCCCTAACGAGGTTCAAACCATCGACCCCCACTCTGTAAACACAGCAGTGTAATGGATAAGTTGTTAGCCTCAGAGCCGTAAGGTTGCAAGTTGGGGACTCTGTAGAACTATAATGATGGTCACACATTGCCTCTTCTATCTTCCACAAGGCGATGGATTCCATCAGCAATGAGGTATCGAGAGCAATTAAACAATTTATTTATATTTCGGGTTTTACGCCTGCATCAGCACCATTTTGGGCTATATCGCCGGCGGGCAGTTTACCTAACAACACCTTTCCTGGGCAGGCTCCAGCGGTTAACCAGTACTTGGGTACACCAACCTCCGTAAGAAACTGCCATTTTTCATATAAATGAAACACAGCCTGAGCGGGGCTCGAACCCGTGACCATCAGTGATGATAGGTTATAGTGGTATACAAGTCAGCGACCTTAACCACTCGACCACAGAATTGTAGGTATATTCAATTTTTTTACCACAAAAATATATACAGTGGAATGAATAAATGGCACCTTTGACCGATGTCCAACTATGGCATTAGAGTGAAACATCTGTGGACCCGCAATGATATATTACAGTGAAGCAGTGTGTTGTTTATATAGTATCACCCCTATGAAAGGGCCAGCCATTTCTGACTTACGAGACGCATCTTATGAACATCAGTACTTCCCGAATCCTATCATTGAAAGCCAGACTGATAGGCAATCAGTAACCTTATTTAACTAGATGGCGGCTCACAAACCGGCCTTATCAGAATGAACCCCTAACGAGGTTCAAACCATCGAACCCCACTCTGTAAACACAGCAGTGTAATGGATAAGTTGTTAGCCTCAGAGCCGTAAGGTTGCAAGTTGGGGACTCTGTAGAACTATAATGATGGTCACACAGTGCCTCTTCTATCTTCCACAAGGCGATGGATTCCATCAGCAATGAGGTATCGAGAGCAATTAAACAATTTATATATTTCGGGTTTTACGCCTGCATCAGCACCATTTTGGGCTATATCGCCGGCGGGCAGTTTACCTAACAACACCTTTCCTGGGCAGGCTCCAGTGGTTAACCAGTACTTGGGTGCACCAACCTCCGTAAGAAACTGCCATCTTTTTCATATAAATGAAACACAGCCTGAGCGGGGCTCGAACCCGTGACCATCAGTGATGATAGGTTATAGTGGTATACAAGTCAGCGACCTTAACCACTCGACCACAGAATTGTAGGTATATTCAATTTTTTTTACCACAAAAATATATACAGTGGAATGAATAAATGGCACCTTTGACCGATGTCCAACTATGGCATTAGAGTGAAACATCTGTGGACCCGCAATGATATAATTACAGTGAAGCAGTGTTTGTTTATTATAGTATCACCCCTATTGAAAGGGCCAGCCATTTCTGACTTACGAGACGCATCTTATGAACATCAGTACTTCCCGAATCCTATCATTGAAAGCCAGACTGATAGGCAATCAGTAACCTTATTTAACTAGATGGCGGCTCACAAACCGGCCTTATCAGAATGAACCCCTAACGAGGTTCAAACCATCGAACCCCACTCTGTAAACACAGCAGTGTAATGGATAAGTTGTTAGCCTCAGAGCCGTAAGGTTGCAAGTTGGGGACTCTGTAGAACTATAATGATGGTCACACATTGCCTCTTCTATCTTCCACAAGGCGATGGATTCCATCAGCAATGAGGTATCGAGAGCAATTAAACAATTTATTTATATTTCGGGTTTTACGCCTGCATCAGCACCATTTTTGGGCTATATCGCCGGTGGGCAGTTTACCTAACAACACCTTTCCTGGGCAGGCTCCAGCGGTTAACCAGTACTTGGGTACACCAACCTCCGTAAGAAACTGCCATCTTTTTCATATAAATGAAACACAGCCTGAGCGGGGCTCGAACCCGTGACCATCAGTGATGATAGGTTATAGTGGTATACAAGTCAGCGACCTTAACCACTCGACCACAGAATTGTAGGTATATTCAATTTTTTTTACCACAAAAATATATACAGTGGAATGAATAAATGGCACCTTTGACCGATGTCCAACTATGGCATTAGAGTGAAACATCTGTGGACCCGCAATGATATAATTACAGTGAAGCAGTGTTTGTTTATTATAGTATCACCCCTATTGAAAGGGCCAGCCATTTCTGACTTACGAGACGCATCTTATGAACATCAGTACTTCCCGAATCCTATCATTGAAAGCCAGACTGATAGGCAATCAGTAACCTTATTTAACTAGATGGCGGCTCACAAACCGGCCTTATCAGAATGAACCCCTAACGAGGTTCAAACCATCGACCCCACTCTGTAAACACAGCAGTGTAATGGATAAGTTGTTAGCCTCAGAGCCGTAAGGTTGCAAGTTGGGGACTCTGTAGAACTATAATGATGGTCACACATTGCCTCTTCTATCTTCCACAAGGCGATGGATTCCATCAGCAATGAGGTATCGAGAGCATTAAAACAATTTATTTATATTTCGGGTTTTACGCCTGCATCAGCACCATTTTGGGCTATATCGCCGGCGGGCAGTTTACCTAACAACACCTTTCCTGGGCAGGCTCCAGTGGTTAACCAGTACTTGGGTGCACCAACCTCCGTAAGAAACTGCCATCTTTTTCATATAAATGAAACACAGCCTGAGCGGGGCTCGAACCCGTGACCATCAGTGATGATAGGTTATAGTGGTATACAAGTCAGCGACCTTAACCACTCGACCACAGAATTGTAGGTATATTCAATTTTTTTTACCACAAAAATATATACAGTGGAATGAATAAATGGCACCTTTGACCGATGTCCAACTATGGCATTAGAGTGAAACATCTGTGGACCCGCAATGATATAATTACAGTGAAGCAGTGTTTGTTTATTATAGTATCACCCCTATTGAAAGGGCCAGCCATTTCTGACTTACGAGACGCATCTTATGAACATCAGTACTTCCCGAATCCTATCATTGAAAGCCAGACTGATAGGCAATCAGTAACCTTATTTAACTAGATGGCGGCTCACAAACCGGCCTTATCAGAATGAACCCCTAACGAGGTTCAAACCATCGACCCCCACTCTGTAAACACAGCAGTGTAATGGATAAGTTGTTAGCCTCAGAGCCGTAAGGTTGCAAGTTGGGGACTCTGTAGAACTATAATGATGGTCACACATTGCCTCTTCTATCTTCCACAAGGCGATGGATTCCATCAGCAATGAGGTATCGAGAGCAATTAAACAATTTATTTATATTTCGGGTTTTACGCCTGCATCAGCACCATTTTTGGGCTATATCGCCGGTGGGCAGTTTACCTAACAACACCTTTCCTGGGCAGGCTCCAGCGGTTAACCAGTACTTGGGTACACCAACCTCCGTAAGAAACTGCCATCTTTTTCATATAAATGAAACACAGCCTGAGCGGGGCTCGAACCCGTGACCATCAGTGATGATAGGTTATAGTGGTATACAAGTCAGCGACCTTAACCACTCGACCACAGAATTGTAGGTATATTCAATTTTTTTTACCACAAAAATATATACAGTGGAATGAATAAATGGCACCTTTGACCGATGTCCAACTATGGCATTAGAGTGAAACATCTGTGGACCCGCAATGATATAATTACAGTGAAGCAGTGTTTGTTTATTATAGTATCACCCCTATTGAAAGGGCCAGCCATTTCTGACTTACGAGACGCATCTTATGAACATCAGTACTTCCCGAATCCTATCATTGAAAGCCAGACTGATAGGCAATCAGTAACCTTATTTAACTAGATGGCGGCTCACAAACCGGCCTTATCAGAATGAACCCTTAATGAGGTTCAAACCATCGAACCCCACTCTGTAAACACAGCAGTGTAATGGATAAGTTGTTAGCCTCAGAGCCGTAAGGTTGCAAGTTGGGGACTCTGTAGAACTATAATGATGGTCACACATTGCCTCTTCTATCTTCCACAAGGCGATGGATTCCATCAGCAATGAGGTATCGAGAGCAATTAAACAATTTATTTATATTTCGGGTTTTACGCCTGCATCAGCACCATTTTGGGCTATATCGCCGGCGGGCAGTTTACCTAACAACACCTTTCCTGGGCAGGCTCCAGTGGTTAACCAGTACTTGGGTGCACCAACCTCCGTAAGAAATTGCCAACTTTTTCATATAAATGAGACACGGCCTGAGCGGGGCTCGAACCCGTGACCATCAGTGATGATAGGTTACAGTGGTATACAAGTCAGCGACCTTAACCACTCGACCATGGAGGCGACATTAAACAAATGTGGTACAAATCGTAATCAAGTCACAATATCTTTCAATATAAAAACAATGACAACACTCTTTGTTGAAAACAACTTCAAATATCTCTGCTAATGTGACTATATAATTTATTCACTTTGTTTTTTCATTGGCTATAATAGTACAATGTAATTGACTATTTATAATGCTGCCACCTGTATGTAGCCTTTAGGTAAATAGTAAACGATAGTTCAGATATTTACAAAATTAATATCTGAAAATCTCAACAAAACCACAAAATTTCTATCGTAATATCTGAAAATCTAAAAATTCGCTGCACATTCAACTTTTCAAAAGAAAAACTATATATACTTGATGACAAAAAAGTAAAATGTAAAATGAAAGATGTGACAAGTCAATACATATTATGGGAGCATATAGGAACACGTATTATATTACATAAATATATAGTATATAATGATATATTATGGTGTACAATTCAACAGCCTGAAAATCCAATCCAGATTCACATGTCTAAAGTAATGTATAGTACAACACATATAAGAATGCAGAAGTCTGTATGTAACCCTTACCAGAGCTTGCACCAGGAACAATGGTAGCTGAAAACAACAGCAATATCCACATACATGAACTGAAATTAGCTACGTCCTTTATCGCCTCACTCGACTACCCATCTACTGATCTAGCTTTATATTAACCCATTGTGTGAGATGGTACATAGGCGGGCTGCCCCGGTTAGTTCAGTTGGTGCAGCAATCGCACTGTTAGCGAGAGTGTGAACAACTGATACAGTGTGTATATTAACCCATTGTGTGGGATGGTAGATAGGCAGCCCCGGTTAGCTCAGTTGGTGCAGCAATCGCACTGTTAGCGAGAGTGTGAACAACTGATACAGTGTATATTAACCCATTGTGTGGGATGGTAGATAGGCAGCCCCGGTTAGCTCAGTTGGTGCAGCAATCGCACTGTTAGCGAGAGTGTGAACAACTGATACAGTGTGTATATTAACCCATTGTGTGGGATGGTACATAGGCAGCCCCGGTTAGCTCAGTTGGTGCAGCAATCGCACTGTTAGCGAGAGTGTGAACTACTGATACAGTGTGTATATTAACCCATTGTGGGATGGTACATAGACAGCCCCGGTTAGCTCAGTTGGTACAGCAATCGCACTGTTAGCGAGAGTGTGAACTACTGATACAGTGTGTATATTAAACCATTGTGTGAGATGGTACATAGACAGCCCCGGTTAGCTCAGTTGGTACAGCAATCGCACTGATAGCGAGAGGCCCCAGGTTCGACTGGCTGCATGTTTTTTCTCACCTGGGTTACACAGTGAAACATGAAAATTGAATTGGTAGCTTTTATTACAAGAATACACATTACAGACCAAAACTGACAGCGCTCGTACTATTGATTCATGAGAACATTTTGCTAATGGTTCCCTTTTGAGCTGGCTCGAGGGACCCCATATGAAACTTGTTAGATATTGTTGGAAGGTGTTCATGAGAAGTAGCTGTTTAAATGAGGCCCTTTACATTGACCTAGTGACATAGTTATGTTGAAGTTACTGATCATCATTGTTTCTACTGTAGAACACTATTTATTCGAGATATTTTATAATTCGCTAATTTTCGCGATCTAAGTTGATAGCGAATTCATGATCCTCGTGAATAATAATGAGTCCGAATGTAGAATTATAAGCGACCTTCATTTTTTGCGATACATCACATATGTGCAAATACGAAAATGTTCAAAATCGTTAAAATTGCAATATAAAGTGTTCGCGAAATT
Source organism: Archivesica marissinica (assembly GCA_014843695.1). Lineage (NCBI taxonomy): Eukaryota > Metazoa > Mollusca > Bivalvia > Venerida > Vesicomyidae > Archivesica > Archivesica marissinica. The sequence continues at coordinate 76,977,852 of CM026386.1, read as the reverse complement.
ATAGTATTTTACAATAGTTAATTTTTAATTTTTCTTTAATTAAGCTGACGAGTGATATAGAATATGACCCCATTGACCTCAGTTAAACAAACCAGGTAGATGTGATAATGATGCTATTGCTAATATTTGGCAACTACTGGCGACTAGCACAGTGGCTAGCATGCTCGCTTCTCATCCCTGCAACCGAGGTTGTCCTTGAAGTTGACCTAATAACCTAGTTTTGACCCTAGTGACAACATTTGAACAAATTGGTAAATGTTGTTGCAATGATGCTACAGACGAAGTTTAGAAACATTCATAGTATTGACTATTGGTAGCTGTGAAGAAGCAATTAGAATGCAACTGTTGATGGAAGGAGAAGTAGCAATTAGAATGCAACTGTTGAATGTGAAGAAGCAATTAGAATGCAACTGTTGATGGAAGGAGAAGAAGCAATTAGAATGCAACTGTTGATGGAAGGAGAAGAAGCAATTAGAATGCAACTGTTGATGGAAGGAGAAGAAGCAATTAGAATGCAACTGTTGGTGGAAGGAGAAGAAGCAATTAGAATGCAACTGTTGATGGAAGGAGAAGAAGCAATTAGAATGCAACTGTTGATGGAAGGAGAAGAAGCAATTAGAATGCAACTGTTGATGGAAGGAGAATACGCAATTAGAATGCAACTGTTGATGGAAGGAGAATACGCAATTAGAATGCAACTGTTGATGGAAGGAGAAGAAGCAATTAGAATGCAACTGTTGATGGAAGGAGAAGACACAATTAGAATGCAACTGTTGATGGAAGGAGAAGAAGCAATTAGAATGCAACTGTTGATGGAAGGAGAAGAAGCAATTAGAATGCAACTGTTGATGGAAGGAGAAGAAGCAATTAGAATGCAACTGTTGATGGAAGGTGAAGAATAAATTAGAATGCAACTGTTGGTGGAATGTGAAGAAGCAATTAGAATGCAACTGTTGATGGAAGGTGAAGAAGAAATTAGAATGCAACTGTTGATGGAAGGAGAAGCAGCAATTAGAATGCAACTGTTGATGGAAGGACAAGAAGCAATTAGAATGCAACTGTTGATGGAAGGAGAAGCAGCAATTAGAATGCAACTGTTGATGGAAGGAGAAGAAGCAATTAGAATGCAACTGTTGAATGTGAAGAAGCAATTAGAATGCAACTGTTGATGGAAGGTGAAGAAGAAATTAGAATGCAACTGTTGATGGAAGGAGAAGATGCAATTAGAATGCAACTGTTGATGGAAGGAGAAGCAGCAATTAGAATGCAACTGTTGATGGAAGGACAAGAAGCAATTAGAATGCAACTGTTGATGGAAGGAGAAGAAGCAATTAGAATGCAACTGTTGACAGAAGATGTCGGATGCTCACCCGCCCACCCCTCAAGGACTTGTTCTCTGAAACTACAAGTCCAGCACTGCTAATGAATACAAAACATTAGTTGCAGAAACCTTGTCATAAATAATTGTAACACTTACCTTCTTTGGTCGCAAAGATCATTTCACCCGGCACACTATAACCCTTGGAATTAAGGGCATAAACTTTGACCTGGTAGTATTTCCCCGGCATGAGCTTTTCTATCGTATATGATCTATCCTTGAGTCTCTCTACCACTACCACTGTATCTTCCGCACTTAGCCTCTCATACCCTCTCGATGGATCAGAAGTGCTGTTCTGTTTCACAGTAATCTGTGTAAAATCAACAATCATTACTGGTAAACACCGAAGAAATCCGGAACAAGTACGGCACGTACGGGACTAAGAGAGAAAGATAGTATGAAATTATTTCCTTTTGTTGCAATACGCCATTCGAGTCCTGGATCAATGATATTTAGTTCTAAACTGGAGCATAAGACGCAGTAGGCCTAGACTTTTGGATACTATTTTGGATGAGGGAAAACTGCGTCTTATATATAGACGATTACGGTAGTTATTTATAGTCTCGTACATAATAATGCCATCAAATCAAACAATGTTATATAATTACATTAACGAATATGTGTTTGAACGTCCGAATATTTGTATCAACATCCGAACATTTGTTTGAACGTCCGAATATTCCAATGTTGAAAACAAATTCCAATATAAACAAATGTACAAATATCCAAAATACAAAACCAGTTAGCAGCCAACCAGGGGCGATATAGTGAACTGAACAGGTAGCTCTAAATTGTTTGTCTCGTTTGTGTCTACGTTTATTTATCATCGCTACCGGTTGCCCATTTGAGTTACTAGTAACGGTCACATGGAAAGAGCGGTCACCTGGTGTTCAACGGCAGACACAATTTTATGGGTGCGGCGGACAGGTGAGCGCAATCCAATTGTCCCATAACCAGTAGAGGACTAAATATGTGAAGCACACAAATATGAGCACGGATCAGCATGTGAGAACACCTAGCAGAGGTTCGCTATGTGATGCTATGTACATGCAACATATCAAAGATCTGTGCACTGTGGTTTATGAGAGGTGCAGTATTAAAGATTTACTATGTTGTTGTTGTATAAATGCTTTTGGGCAACTGATTTACTATAGCAAGTGTATAGGAAATATAAATATTGGCAAATAGGCTTCCTCACCAACTGGTAACTACTTCCTCACCAACTGGCAACTACTTCCTCACCAACTGGCAACTACTTCCTCATCAACTGGCAACTACTTCCTCACCAACTGGCAACTACTTCCACACCAACTGGCAACTACTTCCTCACCAACTGGCAACTACTTCCACACCAACTGGCAACTACTTCCTCACCAACTGGTAACTACTTCCACCAACTGGAATCTCCTCACCAACTGACCAACTGACAACTCTCCTCACCAACTGGTAACTACCTCCTCACCAACTGGCAACTACTCTCACCAACTGGCAACTACTTCCTCACCAACTGGCAACTACTTCCTCACCAACTGGCAACTACTTCCTCACCAACTGGCAACTACTCCATCACCAACTGGCAACTACTTCCTCACCAACTGGCAACTACTTCCTCACCAACTGGCAACTACTTCCTCACCAACTGGCAACTACTTCCTCACCAACTGGCAACTACTTCCTCATGAACTGGCAACTACTTCCTCACCAACTGGCAACTACTTCCTCACCAACTGGCAACTACTTCATCATGAACTGGCAACTACTTCCTCACCAACTGGCAACTACTTCCTCACCAACTGGCAACTACTTCCTCACCAACTGGCAACTACTTCATCATGAACTGGCAACTACTTCCTCACCAACTGGCAACTACTTCATCATGAACTGGCAACTACTTCCTCACCAACTGGCAACTACTTCATCATGAACTGGCAACTACTTCCTCACCAACTGGCAACTACTTCCTCACCAACTGGCAACTACTTCATCATGAACTGGCAACTACTTCCTCACCAACTGGCAACTACTTCCTCACCAACTGGCAACTACTTCATCATGAACTGGCAACTACTTCCTCACCAACTGGCAACTACTTCATCATGAACTAGCAACTACTTCCTCCCCAACTGGCAACTACTTCCTCACCAACTGGCAACTACTTCCTCACCAACTGGCAACTACTTCCTCACCAACTGGCAACTACTTCATCATGAACTGGCAACTACTTCCTCACCAACTGGCAACTACTTCATCATGAACTGGCAACTACTTCCTCACCAACTGGCAACTACTTCCTCACCAACTGGCAACTACTTCCTCACCAACTGGTAACTACTTCCTCACCAACTACTTCATCATGAACTGGCAACTACTTCCTCACCAACTGGCAACTACTTCATCATGAACTGGCAACTACTTCCTCACCAACTGGCAACTACTTCCTCACCAACTGGCAACTACTTCCTCACCAACTGGTAACTACTTCCTCACCAACTGGCAACTACTTCATCATGAACTGGCAACTACTTCATCATGAACTGGCAACTACTTCCTCACCAACTGGCAACTACTTCCTCACCAACTGGCAACTACTTCCTCACCAACTGGCAACTACTTCCTCATCAACTGGCAACTACTTCCTCACCAACTGGCAACTACTTCCTCACCAACTGGCAACTACTTCCTCACCAACTGGCAACTATGATGTTTGCTGAATCAATGGTGTGAGCATACTTTTGAGATTGTCATCTAATAATGGTCATCACATTCGTGCCTGTAATTTTGAATTTGGAGGAGACATTTAGCACTCATTTGACCTAGTGACACAATTTGCGCAATTTTGAAAGAGGCTCACTCAACGATCAATGCTATGAAGTTTCATGATGCTTGGTCCAGTGGTTCAGGAGGTGATGACATTTGAAGTGAAATGTTCACACCACACTACACACGCCGCACGTCGGACAAACGGTGATCACAAATGCTCAACCTAGAGCACTTTCTGCTATTGTGAGCGAGAAACAAAAAAACATGTGAATCCATCGAGCCATACTCGGGTAAAGAAGATAGTTTGAAGAGATTACACAGACATACAAGTTGATATGTGAGCTTATATTCCAGGATAGTAGCTCCACCATCACTGGGCGCTTTCCATTTCACCACAACCCTGTCCGAATATACAACCTGGATCTGCGATTGTATGACTGGGACCTTAGGTACACCTGCAACAGAGAAAATAAAACCATTGTTAGATATACAGTAAAACCTGTGTTAGTGGTCACCTCCATTAAGCAGCCAACCTGTATTAAGCAGCCAGTTGCCAGATTCCCAATATGCTGTTTTATTATACATTTGACCTCTATTAAGCAGCCACCTGTGCTAAGCAGCCACTTTCTGTGATTCCCTTGGCTGACTGCTTAAGACAGGTTTAACTGTAACATCGAGTGAGAGAGTATTACTTCCATACACTGCATCATAGCTTACCCATTGATTATGCTAATGCCAAAATGGTAAACAAATTCATTTTCAATAGGCCTAAATAAAATATATCAAAGATGCCATTACAAATGTCCATTTTCTCCACAATGTGTCGCCCTCATTTTAGTAGTTTCAATCGACTTAATATCACTCTCTGCTCGAACTCGTAGAATTATGGGAAGTACTTGATGATGATGATTAATGGTAATGATTGATGATGATTGATGATGATTATGATGATGGATGATGATGGATGGATGGATGGATGGATGATGATGATGATTGAATTTATTTACCGTCATAGTCAGGGAACAACATGGCCGAGCATATTAAGATACTTAGTTAACACTAATGTTTTATATCCAAAGGTGATTATTTTGTGTGCGTTGGAATCCTCAGTCTGTTAATAGATTAGGTTACAAGCAGGAAAACATATAGGGTCAGTATAGGACTCATTCTATACTATGCCGAATCTCATATTCGTTATTGTCTCGGACTATTTTCGATGTATAATAATATTATTTATATGATCAGCCCGACCATAGATTAGGCTACAAGAATAAAAGATATAAGGAAAAACAGAATAGGGAGTGACTATGTACAATGCCGTATCTCTTACTTTTCACTCATCTATTTTCATGTTCCATGTATTTGGAAGTATTTTGTAAATGCAACTGCTTTCAAGCAAACACTTATTTATTTTCTTTCATTCACTGACCTAATTCTTTCAATAACAAATATTTACACCGCTATTGCATTTCCTTCTATGAATGTATAATAATTAAGTTTAAACTTGATTTATTTTACAACGATTGCGAAGCAAGTTCTAACAACTTATATTAATCACTCTCGTTGGCGCGGATGAAAGCGTGAATGTGGTCCTTCGTGTGGGAGGAAACCGGAGTACCCGGAGAAAAACCTACCTGTCCGATCTGGCGACCATCGTACCATCTCACATACTTCCTGGTCCAAGGATCGAACCCGGGTTGCATTGGTGAGAAGCGAGTGTGCTAACCACTGCGCTAATCGGACAGCCAATAATAATATAATAATGATGTCCTGTGTGTATGAATACCCCCTCACTAATGATATGCAGTACTAGAAGCTACTGTTGTGCGCATTCACAGTGTTGGTTGTCCTGTGTGTATGAATACCCCCTCACTAATGATATGCAGTAGTAGAAGCTACTGTCGTGCGCATTCACAGTGTTGGGGAAGTATTCATAGTAAGTAAAGGCGTGTCTTACAGTTTAAACTGTTCCAAGGATGATCTATTTACTAGATCACGCACACGGCAAGGAGCAAATCTGGACTAAATACATTTTAAATGCATAGTGCGCTGTATTTTCCTTTGTGTCATTCAAAAGAAATATTATTGAAAACATAAGGAATGAATCGCGGGTTAATAGTTTCCATCAGGGTATGAACTACATTGGCCGTGCTTAAAGTTAGCGTGGATGTGCTACCCGAATAATAATGTCGCTCAAATGGATTTCACTTGGACCATTAGCCAAATAAGCAATATTTATCTATCTGAAATTTAAATTTAGGCCAGATTTGGGATATTATTTATCTAAAGAGATGAAGTCGTGATAGCGCCGTGGTAGCACGTTCGCTTGAGGTGTGAACGATCTGGAGTTCGAGCCCCGCTAAAGCTGTTACAATTGTGCCATTTAAATTCCACATTGCCTCTTCTCTCCCTCGTGGCGATGGATTCCATCAGGAATGAGGTCTCGAGAGTAATTAATATAAGTTGTAAGAACTTGTTTCGCAATCGAGCTAAAGTAAATTTGTATAAAACTATATAGATGAGGATTGTCACTAAAGATTTATTTTTTTCGAGTACATTTTAAATGTCTTTGATTGCATTTCTTTGAGACACTTAGGTAACCATGGTTTTATAATGAGTACATTTACATGATCACAACCTTTTTAGAATTAGTAACAATTATTTTGAACACATTACTTTGAAATTGTTTGTTTGTTGTTTTATTTAAAGTCAAACAAACAGCTTAGGTCATATGGCGACTCCAGCTATTAATGGTGGAGAAAGTCCCACAGATGCCCATACGAGCAGTATTTCAGGCACGGACGGGCACCCAGGTAAAACCACTGACCTTCCACAAGCCAGAATTCGACACCCCAATGAGATTTGAACCTACAGCAATGAGGGACAAGCGATTTAAAGTCAACGACTGTAACCACTCGGCAACAGACATGGGGTGTATCTCTTTCATTATACATTCTACATCAAACCAATTTTTAAAACATCTTCATTACAAATATGATGAAATTATGTCAAGAAATTTCTGAAGAAATATAATTTTACTAAAATAAATTGTGCACAGATAGATAGACAGACAGACAGACAAACATATATACTGTGAGCCGGACAAATGGCCAATACTAATCACTCAACCTACCAATGACTCGGATGAGCTAATAAGCCATGTAAATAAATGAACAACTCATTTTGCACATACAATAAAAGCATAATGGGCAACATAAAACATGTAATTGTTTTTTATTTTCAAGACAAGCCACTGGTTAATAACGTGAATTTTACAAGAGCATCCACAAAAGTACAACTGAATCAAGAAGCTATATTTCTAATGGAAAAAAATGAAACATAATGGTACAAGAGGGCCACGATAGTCCTGGGTCACTCACTTGAGTAATACTACATGGTTTCGCAATAAAGCAAGATGGCCCCCATGGCACCCATTTTGAATTTCGAATAACTTCATATTTCAGCTAAAGTTCATGTACAAGTCCCGGGGCTTTAGTTGCACCTTCAAGATGGGGAGATGCTTTATGCATACAGCGAACATTGTTCAGTCTATACAAATTTATTTTTAGCTCCTTTGCGAAACAAGTTCTTACAACTTATATTAATCACTCTCGAGACCTCATTCCTGATGGAATCCATCGCCACGAAGGAGAGAGAAGAGGCAATGCGGAATTAAAATGCCTTGCCTAAGGGAACGATCGTAACAGCTCCAGTGGGGCTCGAACTCAGGGCCTTTCGCACCTGAAGCGAACACACTACCATTTCGCTATCACGACTCCAACTACCAAATGTCTTCTACACATTATATACAAAAACACCTCCCCAGGAGCTCAAAATACCCTCTAGTTTAAGCACTGAAGTAAATAAAGATCGATGGGTGAAATAGCCAAACAAGTGATCAGGCATGAAAGACGAGAGTCAGCCAATAGTAAAGTCGAAAATAAATGTTGAATCGAAACAAACTGAACTCTTGCGATCTACTAGTTGCCTCAATGCTCCATACGAAGCTTCATTAAATATTGACAAACAAAATCCCATTGGTACGAAAAGCGAGAATAGATTTTCAAAACAGCTGCTTTGGAGACGAATTTGGATTGGAATATATTCATAAAATATATTTTTTATATCTATTTGTACCACTGCCCTTGCTTCATCTCTCAACTAACGAAGCCCCCCTTTCTACCCCTTGCATTATCTCAACTAACAAGAGAAGTTGGAATTATATGTTCAAGATGGTGACAGGTATCTGTGACTTCAGTTAGCAACCATTTCAGCTATCTTTGATAGGCCGATGCTGGAATACACACCTATACTAAGCTCAGGTGAACTGAAAACACCATCAGTAACTGGTATTGACTACAAGCCGCAGTTACATACATACAAATCCTGAAAACTAGCATGAAGGATAATGTTCAAATTCATATTTAAGCTCGCAGATAAAAATCCTTCAAGGAATTCTGATGTTCAATTTGCATGCTGAAAACACAGGCATTCTGCATTACTATATAGCATCTAAAGACTGTAATGTTAAAATACGGAACAATGCAGCACTACTCCCAGCTGGAACAGTGCTGCAATACTCCCAGCTGGAACAGTGCTGCAATACTCCCAGCTGGAACAGTGCTGCAATACTCCCAGCTGGAACAGTGCTGCAATACTCCAGCTGGAACAGTGCTGCAATACTCCCAGCTGGAACAGTGCTGCAATACTCCCAGCTGGAACAGTGCTGCAATACTTCCAGCTGGAACAGTGCTGCAATACTCCCAGCTGGAACAGTGCTGCAATACTCCCAGCTGGAACAGTCCTGCAATACTCCCAGCTGGAACAGTCCTGCAATACTCCCAGCTGGAACAGTGCTGCAATACTCCCAGCTGGAACAGTGCTGCAATACTCAATACTCCAGCTGTAACAGTGCTGCAATACTCCCAGCTGGAACAGTCCTGCAATACTACCAGCTGGAACAGTCCTGCAATACTCCCAGCTGGAACAGTGCTGCAATACTCCCAGCTGGAACAGTGCTGCAATACTCCCAGCTGGAACAGTGCTGCAATACTCAATACTCCAGCTGGAACAGTGCTGCAATACTCCCAGCTGGAACAGTGCTGCAATACTCCAGCTGGAACAGTGCTGCAATACTCCCAGCTGGAACAGTGCTGCAATACTCCCAGCTGGAACAGTGCTGCAATACTCCCAGCTGGAACAGTGCTGCAATACTCCCAGCTGGAACAGTCCTGCAATACTACCAGCTGGAACAGTCCTGCAATACTCCCAGCTGGAACAGTGCTGCAATACTCCCAGCTGGAACAGTGCTGCAATACTCCCAGCTGGAACAGTGCTGCAATACTCAATACTCCAGCTGGAACAGTGCTGCAATACTCCCAGCTGGAACAGTGCTGCAATACTCCAGCTGGAACAGTGCTGCAATACTCCCAGCTGGAACAGTGCTGCAATACTCCCAGCTGGAACAGTGCTGCAATACTCCCAGCTGGAACAGTGCTGCAATACTCCCAGCTGGAACAGTGCTGCAATACTCCCAGCTGGAACAGTGCTGCAATACTCCCAGCTGGAACAGTGCTGCAATACTCCCAGCTGAAACAGTGCTGCAATACTCCCAGCTGGAACAGTGCTGCAATACTTCCAGCTGGAACAGTGCTGCAATACTTCCAGCTGAAACAGTGCTGCAATACTCCCAGCTGGAACAGTGCTGCAATACTCCCAGCTGAAACAGTGCTGCAATACTCCCAGCTGGAACAGTGCTGCAATACTTCCAGCTGGAACAGTGCTGCAATACTTCCAGCTGGAACAGTGCTGCAATACTCCCAGCTGGAACAGTGCTGCAATACTTCCAGCTGGAACAGTGCTGCAATACTCCCAGTGTTGGATGCCTACCACATAACTCATAAGAACGTAAACTGTCAAACATTCCGGTAAACTCTGATGGGCATGAAATGATTACTTGGGGAAATATTTACACAAGGAAAAGCATCTGATAATGAAAGCAAGCAAGCAGTTTTCAATGACAAACAGATACTTTACTCTCTGGACGCAGTTGAAGAAAGACAAATGATTCAAGTGAAAATTCATGTAGAATGTGCTAACTAACTGTAAAATAATAAGACCTTTATCGTGAGCCTAATGTAGCAGACCATTATATCAATGTCTGCCTGGCAAATACAAACACAGATGCATAAACCAATGATAGATGAATATGGTATAAACTTATAGCTCTCAGTGAGTATATAGTGATGCAGTGGTAGTGCGATCGCTTCATGCGAGAAAGGCCTGGAGTTCAAGCCCAGCAATAGCCATTACTATTGTTCCCCCCTCCCCTAGGCACGGAATTGAAATTCCACATAGCCTGTGTTCTCTCTCCCTCATGGCGATGGATTCAATCAGGAATGAGGCCTAAGGAATGAGAGGGATTATTCTAAAGTTTGTAAAAACTTCTTTGGAATGAAATCGAGCGAAAAATAAACTATAAAATATATAAACTAAAGGGTTGCGGGTAGTTAATAAATTCTGGAAACCAGCTCACTTAATTATTATAGTCAGTGCAATAGGTCAATGAGAGCAGATTACACATCACGATATTGTAATGAGCTTCACTCAGGGTAGGACAATTGAACACGAGGGTTATTGTGCCATACGTTAGAACAGCATTCATGGAACATACATACTGTTTCTAGAGCGGAGGAGAGGGGAAAGATACCACATATATACTGAACACTTTCTAGAGCCCAAGAAGGTCACCTCTCATACATGTGAACCATTTCTAGAGCCCAAGAAGGTCACCTCTCATACATGTGAACCATTTCTAGAGCCCAAGAAGGTCACCTCTCATACATGTGAACCATTTCTAGAGCCCAAGAAGGTCACCTCTCATACATGTGAACCATTTCTAGAGCCCAAGGGGGACATCTCTCATACACGTGAACCATTTCTAGAGCCCAAGGAGGACATCTCACATACATGTGAACCATTTCTAGAGCCCAAGGGGGACATCTCACATACGTGTGAACCATTTCTAGAGCCCAAGGGGGACATCTCACATACGTGTGAACCATTTCTAGAGCCCAAGGGGGACATCTCACATACGTGTGAACCATTTCTAGAACCCAAGGGGGACATCTCACATACATGTGAACCATTTCTAGAACCTAAAGGGGGTCATGTCTCACATACATATGAAACAATTTCTAGAGTCCAAGGGAGACACCTTTGCTTCCAACGTTTGACATTTACATATTATTATAAACACGATCCGAAGGTCACAATATACGCCTGCCGTAGCTTGGTGATGATTGGATAAAAACAGTTTAAGTTAGAGAGGACAACAATTTTGGACAATTCAAGGGCCATAACTCCGGAATGCCAATGGCAATCAGCTGATTATCAAACTTGGTAGAGATAATATGTCATCAAACATTGTTTACAATTGGATAAAAACTGAACAAGTTAGAGAACAGACATGAATGTGGACGTTGCATGACCGCCAATCGCTTGCCGCCAGAGGTGAATGTATAATATGACTCGTTATTCAAACGTGCATACAAAAAATAAGCAAGAGTATGTATATTGGTGAAAATCTAGCTCATTTTAATGACATTTATACTCTCTAAGGGGATAATCCACCTTAATGGGGAAAACATCATGTCCATGAACATGACTTCACAATCAGTTCAATTCTATGTACTATATATAGAACCCACTGTGCTGAAGAGTATTCATGAAAAAGGCTTATATTACCATGGCAGCCATTTTGTGTCAAGAATTTAGATATTTTTATCGGATATTTTATCGATGTTGATGATCATTCGTAAACATTTACCGAGAAGTTATGGTGAAGCCGGAAGATTTTCCAGATAGCCGCAAAGGATTCCATCTTGGACAACTTCACTTATTTTTCAGCTAGTTACCTCGAACCATGCGACCATACAAAGCTTCATCAATATAGACAAAACAGTATGAGGCTATCATGAAATTGGCAGAATAAATTGATACAGACAGAGACCCATTCCAGAGTCTCCTCTGGTTCTTTTACGTGCACGGTGTAAAGCACCGACACAAGACCTCGGTTTAACGTCCCATCTGAAAGACTGTTAATTTTATTAGGGTCAGACAGGGGGATTGAACCTACGATGTTACCACTGGACTACAGATCCGTCTGTCCATACAATCATTACAAAGCTTCATGAAATTGGGATCAGAATAAATTTTGACTATTTTCGATCTACTTGCCCGCCCCAATGTCCCATACAAAGTGTCAACGAAATTTACCAAGTTATTCGACAGGTCAAAAATAGAATTTCAATATGGCCACCATAGCAACCATCATGGATATCGGATCTGCACTATTATATATATCTATCATCTGCTAGTCACTCTGATGTCACAATAAAGAAATTGTACCACTGGACCAGTAGGAAAAGTCAAAATAGATGCCTCCAATCTTACACACCACTTTACATGAACATTTTACCAACCGGTTTCAGGTGAGACGCATGAAGCAATTAAAGATAGACAGATGGCATATGCAAGATGACCTACGTATACTTACAGCTCAGATGATCAATATGTGGCAATGTTCACATGACAAGATTGGACTAAGAGAAAGGTCATGAACACTGTACAGTTTGATCTCTAAACGGTCAAAGACAGAACTATCATGCTCACTAGTGACTCACTAGCACTACTGACTAGGGGTCGGTACTGTGTGTGAATGTCAACCAAATCCGTGAACAAGAGTAAGAAGGTATGGCCGATAGGGGTACTGTGTGTGAATGTCAACCAAATCCGTGACCAAGAGTAAGAAGGTATGGCAGATATGGGTACTGTGTGTGAATGTCAACCAAATCCGTGAACAAGAATAAGAAGGTATGGCAGATATGGGTACTGTGTGTGAATGTCAACCAAATCCGTGAACAAGAGTAAGAAGGTATGGCCGATTGTGCATCCTTTACTGACTAAACATGCTTTCAACATATGTTCTATAGGAACAAAGTTTTCTAAACTTTTCTGACAAACATTATACACAATTGGAATGGAAATGTGTTTACAAGAATTTCTTTAATATGACAGTGATATAGTTTCTAATGCAAGGACCAAGCTTTCATAAAAATAACACTGATCGGGTTAGTACAAATCCCAATATCCAATTAGAGTATTTACAAAATAAGACGGACACACATCTCCACAAATGGTACCTTAGGTGATCTTTCCTTTTTCTCAAATAAAAGAACTACAACGCAAGACGGATCTGTTGTCCAGTGGTAACACGCTGGACTGGTAACCCAGGGATCGCAGGTTTGATCCCCCGTCTGACCCTAATAAAATTAACAGTCTTTCAATTGGGACTTTAATCCAAGGTCTCGTGTCGATGCTGTACACCGTGCACGTAAAAGAACAAGAGGAGACTCTGGAATGGGTCTCTGTCTGTACCAATTGCACTATCCTCCAAAAATCTAAAATGACTAATCTCTTCAGGAGGAATCGCTCATATGGGTAACCGGTAGCGACGATAAATAAACGTAAAACACACACAGGCAAGTTTTTCGTGGCACAATAACCTCAGTAATACAATTACTGTATAAACAGAATTCTATTGTCTTAGACCTAACCCTAACTACCTAAAGTACCTTTCGTGAGCATGGACCGACATTCGGAATAATTGGGTGGTGTACAAAATCTGATCACAATATCTCACCGTCAGATCAAGTACGCTAAAGTATAACTTACTTATTTGTTGCGTCGTTCTTGCAATTTCTTTTCCGGTACTCTGTCCTACTGGATTAATGGTGTAGAATGTAAAGATATAATTTGTATTGGGTAGGAGATCCGTTACACTGAGCTCTGTATATGTCCTAGTTTCGTCATCATGGTCCCGGTTATCTGAATAGTAAGTAAACATTGCTTTCTATACATTCTCATGTGTGTCGTTTTACTGCTAATCTAACACATTCAAATCATGCTGACAAGAGGCCGGATATTGTACATAGTATCCTATATGGCAATTCCAGGGAATGGTCTTTGACATATTCCAGGGAATTGTTTTGACGTATCCTCGCTAATGGCTTTGATATATCCCAATTAATGGCTTTGAAATATGTCTGACAATGGTTTTAACACCTCTCTGGGAATGGCTTTGACATATATCCAGGAATGGCGTTGACATATATCCAGGAATGGTTTTGACATATATCCAGGAATGGTTTTGACATATATCCAGGAATGGTTTTGACATATATCCAGGAATGGTTTTGACTTATACCCGGGAATGGCTTTGTCTTATACCCGGGAATGGCTTTGACATATACCCAGGAATGGCTTTGACTTATACCCGGGAATGGTTTTGACATATATCCAGGAATGGTTTTGACTTATACCCGGGAATGGTTTTGACATATATCCAGGAATGGTTTTGACTTATACCCGGGAATGGTTTTGTCTTATACCCGGGAATGGATTTGACTGTACTATCACTGCACTGCACTATCACTGCACCTGCACTATCACTGCACTGCACCTGCACTATCACTGCACTGCACTATCACTGCACTGCACCTGCACTATCACTGCACTGCACCTGCACTATCACTGCACTGCACTATCACTGCACTACCACTGCACATGCACTATCACTGCACCTGCACTATCACTGCACCTGCACTATCACTGCACCTGCAATATCACTGCACCTGCACTATCACTGCACCTGCACTATCACTGCACCTGCACTATCACTGCACTATCACTGCACCTGCACTATCACTGCACTGCACTATCACTGCACCTGCACTATCACTGCACTGCACCTGCACTATCACTGCACTGCATTATCACTGCACTGCACTATCACTGCACCTGCACTATCACTGCACCTGCATTATCACTGCACTGCACTGCACTATCACTGCACTGCACTATCACTGCACCTGCACTATCACTGCACTGCACTATCACTGCACCTGCATTATCACTGCACTGCACTGCACTGCACTATCACTGCACTGCATTATCACTGCACTGCACTATCACTGCACTGCACTATCACTGCACCTGCATTATCACTGCACTGCACTGCACTATCACTGCACTGCACTATCACTGCACTGCATTATCACTGCACTGCACTGCACTGCACTATCACTGCACTATCACTGCACTGCATTATCACTGCACTGCACTATCACTGCACCTGCACTATCACTGCACTGCACTATCACTGCACCTGCATTATCACTGCACTGCACTATCACTGCACTGCACTATCACTGCACCTGCACTATCACTGCACCTGCATTATCACTGCACCTGCATTATCACTGCACTGCACTATCACTGCACTGCACTATCACTGCACTGCACTATCACTGCACCTGCACTGCACTATCACAGCACTATCACTGCACTATCACTGCACTGCACTGCACTGCACTGCACTATCACTGCACTATCACTGCACCTGCATTATCACTGCACAATCACTGTTATAGGATAGCTTCCTCATTTGATAGAATTTGACACCCCCATTGGGATTTGAACCAACAGCGGTTATGGGAAAGTGATTTGAAATTGCAAGCATGGACGGTCACCCAGGTAGAACCACCGATCTACCGCAAGCAAGATGAATAGCTTCCTCAATTAAAATAATTTCACACCCCCATTGGGATTTGAACCTACAGCGGCTATGGGAAAGTGATTTGAAATCAACAACCGTAACTACTTGGCCACGGGTATACAAATGTACTCACTTTTCCCAACCAACTGTGTTGTGGTATTCATAGATCCTTTCACTTTGTAAACCACCTTAAACTGTGTTACATCTGGGCCATCAACTTGTGGTTTGAATATCCAGAATAAAATGTGCCTGGCATCTTCATCTTGAACAGTTACCGCTGGGTCAGCTGGATAACCTGTATCAAGAATATAAATAATATACATTGTATTAACAATTCTAAAATAAATAAAGAACAAATCTACAAATCCCCCCCCCAAATTCCATGCATGGATGGGCAACCAGGTAGAACCACCGACCATTGGCAAGTAAGATGGATAGCTTACTCGCATGAAAGAATTTGACACCCCCAGGGATCAGTTTAGAGGGCGATGTGGGCGAAATTGTCCTTCTCCCTAAAAAAAAAAAAAAAATCACCCCCGAGAAACATGAATATTAACCCATTTAATTCTGGATATATTTAAAGGCTTTTGCAAACAACATAGATCCAGATCAGCTGCAGCGTGACGCTGCGTGCTGATCAGGATCTATGTTGTTTGCTACATAGCCAAGTGTCTTAGCAAGATCATCTGAATAGCAAACAGCATAGAGCCTGATCAGACGGCACATTCCGTGGTGGTTGATCTGGCTCTATGTTCTTTGCAAATACTGTTTGAACGGTATCCCGAATGAAATGGATTAACCCAAAACCCAGGTACAAATATTTGAAAATCAAGAATTAATTTGACTTGTCTGCGTGTTTTTGAGTGTTTTTCTGACAATAACGCGTTCAAATGTTCTTCTGAAACTTTAGCAAATGTTGACATTCTTGCTCTCGTCTGATAATTATCTAGAAGCTTGTATGTATGCATTTGAATAAGCGGCTATTCATTGCAGAGTGTACTATAAGTGCGCATATCAGATCGATTGGCGCATATGGCACATAAGTTTTCTATATAGCGTTTTGCTGATTCAGACCGGAAGTGAAATAATTCTTACTATACGCCCTAGGGCATTGAGTAGTCAGGTGAGGTATAATAAATTGTACATATAACATCAGACACAAGCTGCAGGATGACTTGGGCGAAGAATAAGAATTCCTCCACTGGCCAGCATGGTTAATTCCTCCACTAGTCAGCGTGGTTAATTCCTCCACTGGCCAGCATGGTTAATTCCTCCACTGGCCAGCATGGTTAATTCCTCCGCTGGACAGCATGGTTAATTCCTCCGCTGGCCAGCATGGTTAATTCCTCCACTGGCCAGCATGGTTAATTCCTCCACTGGCCAGCATGGTTAATTCCTCCACTGGCCAGCATGGTTAATTCCTCCACTGGCCAGCATGGTTAATTCCTCCACTGGCCAGCATGGTTAATTCCTCCACTGGCCAGCGTGGTTAATTCCTCCACTGGCCAGCGTGGTTAATTCCTCCACTGGCCAGCATGGTTAATTCCTCCACTGGCCAGCGTGGTTAATTCCTCCACTGGCCAGCATGGTTAATTCCTCCACTGGCCAGCATGGTTAATTCCTCCACTGGCCAGCGTGGTTAATTCCTCCACTGGCCAGCATGGTTAATTCCTCCACTGGCCAGCATGGTTAATTCCTCCACTGGCCAGCATGGTTAATTCCTCCACTGGCCAGCATGGTTAATTCCCTCCACTGGCCAGCGTGGTTAATTCCTCCACTGGCCAGCGTGGTTAATTCCTCCACTGGCCAGCATGGTTAATTCCTCCACTGAGCAGCGTGGTTAATTCCTCCACTGGCCAGCATGGTTAATTCCTTCACTGGACAGCGTGGTTAATTCCTCCACTGGCCAGTGTGGTTAATTCCTCCACTGGCCAGCATGGTTAATTCCTCCACTGGCCAGCATGGTTAATTCCTCCACTGGACAGCATGGTTAATTCCTCCACTGGGCAGCATGGTTAATTCCTCCACTGGCCAGCGTGGTTAATTCCTCCACTGGCCAGCGTGGTTAATTCCTCCACTGTTCAGCATGGTTAATTCCTTCACTGGCCAGCATGGTTAATTCCTTCACTGGCCAGCATGGTTAATTCCTCCACTGGCCAGCATGGTTAATTCCTCCACTGGCCAGCGTGGTTAATTCCTCCACTGGCCAGCGTGGTTAATTCCTCCACTGGCCAGCATGGTTAATTCCTCCACTGGCCAGCGTGGTTAATTCCTCCACTGGCCAGCATGGTTAATTCCTCCACTGGCCAGCATGGTTAATTCCTCCACTGGCCAGCGTGGTTAATTCCTCCACTGGCCAGCATGGTTAATTCCTCCACTGGCCAGCATGGTTAATTCCTCCACTGGCCAGCATGGTTAATTCCTCCACTGGCCAGCATGGTTAATTCCCTCCACTGGCCAGCGTGGTTAATTCCTCCACTGGCCAGCGTGGTTAATTCCTCCACTGGCCAGCATGGTTAATTCCTCCACTGAGCAGCGTGGTTAATTCCTCCACTGGCCAGCATGGTTAATTCCTTCACTGGACAGCGTGGTTAATTCCTCCACTGGCCAGTGTGGTTAATTCCTCCACTGGCCAGCATGGTTAATTCCTCCACTGGCCAGCGTGGTTAATTCCTCCACTGGACAGCGTGGTTAATTCCTCCACTGGGCAGCATGGTTAATTCCTCCACTGGCCAGCGTGGTTAATTCCTCCACTGGCCAGCGTGGTTAATTCCTCCACTGTTCAGCATGGTTAATTCCTTCACTGGCCAGCATGGTTAATTCCTTCACTGGCCAGCATGGTTAATTCCTCCACTGGCCAGCATGGTTAATTCCTCCACTGGCCAGCATGGTTAATTCCTCCACTGGCCAGCATGGTTAATTCCTCCACTGGCCAGCGTGGTTCATTCCTCCACTGTTCAGCATGGTTAATTCCTTCATTGGCCAGCATGGTTAATTCCTCCACTGGCCAGCATGGGTAATTCCTCCACTGGCCAGCATGGTTAATTCCTCCACTGGCCAGTATGGTTATCCATCGATTAGACAACAGCAAAAATAAAATATTATTTCCACAAAGTAGAGATTATCAGTCAAACCTGTGCTAAACAGACGGCCAAGGGATTCTCAGAATGTGGCTGCTTAACACAGGTGGCTGCTTAATAGAGGTCAAATGTATAGTAAAACAACATATTGGGAATATGGAAACTGGCTGCTTAATACAGGTTGGCTGCTTAATAGAGGTGACCACTAACACAGGTTTTACTGTATACCAAACGCCTCATGTTTCAAATTGCTAGATCTCTGAAGTTTGACGTCCGATTTTCGAAAATGATTTCACTGTTGTGAAGGGAATAGAGCTTATATGGATGGACCTTGATAACTCATATAAATATTTGCCAGTTATGCACTGTGGACTCGGGAGATATTACAAATGTTAAATACCATACCTGCTTTCTCCATGGATAAGGTTATATTGTTCTGTCCAGTGGGATTGAAAGCCTCACACATGTATTTACCAAATACTGCTTCATCATTGTTTCCATTGAAAGTTACCTGCAACAAAAATTCATTTGCTAAACATACATTTATATATTATGTTATATTTCGGGTTTTACGCCTGCATCAGCACCATTTTGGGCTATATCGCCGACGGGCAGTTTACCTAACAACACCTTTCCTGGGCAGGCTCCAACGGTTAACCAGTACTTGGGTGCACCAACCTCCGTAAGAAACTGCCAACTTTTTTCATATAAATGAGACACGATCTGAGCGGGGCTCGAACCCGTGACCATCAGTGATGATAGGTTACATCAGTGATGATAGGTTACAGTGGTATACAAGTCAGCGACCTTAACCATTCGACCACGGAGGCGGACAAACATACATTTAAGATTAAGTTAAATATATATAATACAACTTAGAGAACTATTCAATTGAACTCACAGCTATGCACAAAATATTAAATGTGTGTCTAGAGTTTCATTTTCGGTCTAGGCACATTTAGTCTGTGTTTGGGGCATCAGTGTGTGGATGTTTTGTGTTTTGTGTAATATCTGTATATGCACTGTTTAATTTATATCCATTCATATGTGATTATCTTCATTTATTGGAGGAAGAATAAAATATCTATCTATTAGGAATGGCAACGAATAATCGCTCGAACGTCCCAATATCCGAATACTGTTCCAGTATTCGAATAAACAGTAATCGAATATTCGGAAATAAATATTATATTGTCCTCAAAAATGCCACCCGCTCAGTCACACGTTTGGAAATGCTTGAATCGCTCTGTGAATAAGAACACTGCTAGGTGTAATCTATGCAAATTGGATTTAACATATTCGTGTACAATAGCAATCTGAATAATCATTTGAAGAAAATGAATTTTACGCGTAAAACAGAAATTAGGTTAGTTTGGCAATTTTTGATAAGAGTTTGAGTGATTTTGAATTTTTGATAGAATTCTATCGAATATTCGAATACCTTCCCGACCGAATATTCGAATAGTATAATCGCTATTTGTTGCCATCCCTACCATCTATCTATCCATTTGACTTACCTACTTTTTTGATTGACAACCACAACTGAATTTGATTCATACACGGAAATGTGTGGTTAATTTTGATGTTAGACTAAAACAATATTCCATTTCAAAATTTATGAGTAGGATTTGAAAACTAGGAAGGCTTATGTAAATTCCTCCCCATAGAACACACATGTGGCATCCGTGGTCCAATGGTCGGATTTGGAATCGAACGGTCCGGGTTCGATACTCAAGTCAGGTCACATATGTAGTGTCATTGAGCAAAGGCACCTCACACACATTGCTTAGTCCTGGTTAACCGCTATGGTCGGCTAAACATGCCCAGGAAACATGTCTAGGTCCCAGCAAGGGGTTTGACATTAATGGAACATACATACATACACATCTATGCGCAATCTCAGTTTTGTTTGTTTTTTGGGTGTAAAATCGCACAAACAGCTTATACAGTTTATATGGTGACATTGCAGCTAGTCTTAGATTATATCAATTTATTATAGCTCGATTGCAGAATAGGTTCCTGCAATTTATATTAATCACCCTCGAGACCTCATTCCTGATGGAATATATCGCCATGAGAGAAACGGCAATGTGGAATTTAAACAGCTACAGTACCAGGAGAAACGCGCGCTATACCACTGCGCTATAATGACTTCCACAAGCTACTTTTGGTGGAGGAAGACCCCAGGTGTATTTTGAACTAAATTACAGGTTAATGCACGGGTGCTACAGACCATGGTTATTGATTTTGCCAGGGTGAGAGTACCATGTAGCTAGCTGGTTGCTGGGGTGAGGGTACCATGAAGCTAGCTGGTTGCCGGGTGAGGGTACCATGTAGCTAGCTGGTTGCCAGGGTGAGGGTACCATGTAGCTAGCTAGTTGCCAGGGTGAGGGTACCATGAAGCTAGCTGGTTGCCAGGGTGAGGGTACCATGTAGCTAGCTGGTTGCCAGGGTGAGGGTACCATGTAGCTAGCTGGTTGCCAGGGTGAGGGTACCATGTAGCTAGCTGGTTGCCGGGTGGGGGGAGTATCAATAAGGGTATTATTATTTTGCCTATCTATACCTACATAGAGTTTACTGGTTGCCTGCTGATCGTTATCCGTGGTAATTTCGGTAGTACCAATCCGGTGGAAAGCCTCACCAGGAATAATTTCACTGCCACCTCTATACCACTTAAAGGCTGGAGCAGTGTTTGCATTAGCCACACACTCAATGAAGGAGTGCGTGTGACTTTGACCTTCCCACGTGTAAAAGTTTGTTTTGCCTTGACTCAAGAAATTGGGTCGATCTGCAAACATAAATATTATTATGAAATGTTTCAGTTGTTTGTGTATATTATTTAGAAAGGAGAGGACAATCATAAGCTATACAGCTTTCTGTCCAATTCCTTATTATCAGTTGTTGTAAATAATCGTGTATTGACAGAAAATAAATATGTTTAAACTAAACATAAATATTATATGATGATGATGTACGATGTTTTAATTGCATATGAACACACAAATGGGTCATTTACAAGCAACAATATAACAGATAATGTAAATATGTCAGATATACATACAGTCAAACCTGGCTTAAGCAGCCAGCCAAGGGAATCATGGAAAATGGCTGCTTAGCGCAGGTGGCTGCTTAATAGAGGTCAAATGTATAATAAAACAGCATATTGGGAATCTGGAAACTGGTTGCTTAATACAGGTTGACTGCTTAATAGTTTATACAAATTTATTCTAGCTCGATTGCGAAACAAGTTCTTACAACTTATATTAATCACTCTCGAGACCTCATTCCTGATGGAATCCATAGCAATGAGAGAGAGAGAAGAGGCAATGCAGAATTTAAATGCCTTGCCTAAGGGCACAATCGTAACAGCTCCAGCGGGGCTCGAACTTTATGGTTTCCATAAACATTGTCATGCACTTTGTCTACATCACACATGACAAATGCAATTATAACCCCCTCCCCATCTGGACTTTCATAACAAGGAAACGACATGTACCTTACATAATGGATTCTCTTCCCTGTGTAATAAATTGTACATTTAATCTAACTTACACAGCACTTCGAGGTTCACGCTGGCCTCAGCCGTATCTGCATTATTCTTTGCCTCACACCTGTACTCGCCGGCGTCAGAATGTGTCAGCTTAGTGAATGACAGTGTCAGCTGCGACCCCAGGTTGCCTGCATCTTCTAAATCTTTCGCGGTCACCGATATACGCTAATCAATAGGAAAAGAAAACTAGCGTAAAGTGCTCGTTTATTGTAATATTTCCACAATGATTTTACGCTTGAGGAAGACTTAATGAAAAATATTATCTGAGGGAGTATAGACACAAGGACCTTATTAACCCTTAGAATGCTGAATAAATTGGAAGGAATGTGCAAACGACATAAAGATAGCTTAAAATACCACATCTTTTGCAAACAAGGCTTACGCAAAATGATCTGTTCAAAGATCAACTGTGGCAAATGAACTGGATTCCGTAGGCGTATTTAAAGAGATATTAAAGCAACCAACCTTTGGAAAGTGAACTACATTCAAACAGCACTGTTTACAGAGAGCTTAGAAAACAGTGTTAGTAACAGTGGGCAAGCGAGCTCAATTCTGAAGGCTGTGTTTGAAGGGAGCTTCGAATAGCTATTCACAATTAAGCTTATTTCTGAAAACACTGCTGAAAGATAGCTTGCAACAACAAGCGAGCTGGATTCTAGTTTAGTTTAATCATATTTTATTGCTTGATCCATTTTGCATAATATATAATACAAGACATGACATTTTCAAGAAAAGCAAACGGGTCGGGCCACAAGTTCTAGCAACATTAGTTACGGCCTTTCCTGGCTGGATTATGAAAGCTCTGCTTAATGTAAGAGAGCACAAAATGTAACCATTAGCAACAAAGCTGGATTATGAAAGCTCTGCTTAATGTAAGAGAGCACAAAATGTAACCATTAGCA
This sequence comes from Archivesica marissinica, assembly GCA_014843695.1. Classification (NCBI taxonomy): domain Eukaryota; kingdom Metazoa; phylum Mollusca; class Bivalvia; order Venerida; family Vesicomyidae; genus Archivesica; species Archivesica marissinica. The sequence goes on along the minus strand of CM026386.1, from coordinate 76,954,565 downwards.
ACAAAGCTGGATTATGAAAGCTCTGCTTAATGTAAGAGAGCACAAAATGTAACCATTAGCAACAAAGCTGGATTATGAAAGCTCTGCTTAGAAGAGCTTAGAACAAACAATCTCCTCAGCTGAACGTGAGGCTAACACATCCAACATGGCAAACAAGTTTTGATTTTAATGCACTGTTAAATGCACTGTTTAAATGCACTGTTTAAAAGAGATTACAGACAATCTTTGGCAAGAAATCTGGATGTGAAGCACTGTGCATGGAACATTTACCTGATCGCTTGATCCTGAAGAATATCTCTCTCCTGTGTGAACATTCTCCCAAATAATGTTAGGAATTGGGTTTCCTCTAGCTACACATACAAGACTTGCTGGACCACCCTCGGTTCCCTTTCTATCATCCATATGCTCCAGCTTTGGTGGGACTGAAATCAATCAATCAATCAAATCAATCAATCAAGTAGATTATTTTCTTCGCTTCAAACTTTTCGGAGAAATCATTTCCTGTATATTGTGCGCTACAACAAATTCAGTTTAAAATCCTTTGCATTAATCGTCCTTGCAAATAATTATTATAAATCTTCAATTACATATCTGGCTAGCTGATGATTCATTGAACAATTTATATTTACAATCTCAATTACATATTGGTAGCTGACATGATCATTGATACAATTTATATTTACAAATCTTCAATTACATATCTGGCTAGCTGACAAGATTCATTGTTACAATTTATATTTACAAATCTTCAATTACATATCTGGCTAGCTGACAAGATTCATTGTTACAATTTATATTTACAAATCTTCAATTACATATCTGGCTAGCTGACAAGATTCATTGTTACAATTTATATATACAAATCTTCAATTACATATCTGGCTAGCTGACAAGATTCATTGTTACAATTTATATATACAAATCTTCAATTATATGGCTCACTGACTTACAAGTTTAATTGTTACAATTTAAACAATTTAAGTCAGCATTTGTATGTTCACCTAAGAGCCATATAGTCAACAGATAATTATTTGAAACCATGCATTTGATAAAACATTAAAAAATGTTTTAATAAACAGTTGTGCCAAATATTTTCGCCAATTCACAAAATTTAGCGCCAGTATTTGTTTTTTGTCGCAATTGGCGCCATTGGCGACGAACAGCGCGAAACCTGCAACTTGCTTAACAAAATAAACTAGGCGAAACATAGAAACATACTTTGTGCGTGTGTGTGTTTTACGTTTATTTATCGTCGCTACCGGTTGCCCATATGAGCGACGCCTCCTGAAGAGATTAGTAATTTTAGATTGTTGGAGGATAGTGCAATAATATAGACAGATACCCATTCCAGAGTCTCCTCTGGTTCTTTTACGTGCACGGTGTGCAGCACCGACACGATACCTCGGTTTAAAGTCCCATCTGAAAGACTATTAATTTTATTAAGGTCAGACGGGGGATCAAACCTGTGATCCCTGGATTACCAGTCCAGCATGTTACCACTGGACTACAGATCCGTCTGTAAACATACTTTGAACAGTAAGCATCATAGTGGTTTCTGGGGGATCAACTGGATTATTTTCTGTAGCCAAATTTTTGGCGGTGCACTTATATTCTTTTTCATCTTCCTTAATCACCGACTTGATCTTCAGACTCCCTTGGATACCATCCCCCTCTTTCGACTGAGTAACGATAATACGGTCTGTTGTTTGTAGGACGTTTGTAGTCTGCAAGAAAACAATATGTTATGTTATATTTCGGGTTTTACGCCTGCATCAGCACCATTTTGGACTATATCGCCGGCGGGCAGTTTACCTAACAACACCTTTCCTGGGCAGGCTCCAGCGGTTAACTAGTACTTGGGTGCACCAACCTCCGTAAGAAACTGCCAACTTTTTCATATAAATGAGACACGGCCTGAGCACGGCTCGAACCCGTGACCATCAGTGATGATAGGTTACAGTGGTATACAAGTCTGCGACCGTAACCACTCGACCACGGAGGCAGACCGCAATAAAACAAATAATGCAATACCCAGTTAATTAGAATTAGTGATTACAATATGCACAACTAGACATAATACTGACTGCCAAACTTGGTTTTGGATATGAGGGTCGCGCGGACAAGGTAAAACTGGACAAAAAAGGACAGTCAAAACTGTTCAAACGGCATCCGCATAATATCATCAGCCAATCAGAGCACAATAATAATATGCACAAGTAAACAAACATCAACTGATGCTTCAGGCCAAGGTGTAAAACTAGCGAGGGTTTTTGGAGATAGAACGGGGGCAAATTTTGTGGCATAAAAATGTTCAAATGGTCGTAAATCCACAACTAATCATCCAACCGGAACCGGAAGTACAATATGCACATTGATCATAATGATGCTTCATATCAAGTTTGGTGAAAATCCAACTAGGCGCTTTGGAGATGAACCCCCTTTAAACAGTTTTAACCCTAAAACAAACGTACCATACCAAAACAATACTCCATCATGTATTTGGGTATGTACGGACAGAAGGACGGACATAACCAAAATTACCTATTAAATGGCTGTTATTTTATTCTCTATAGCCACATAAACGGATATTAGTAGCCACATAAATGTTTTATAGCCACATAACTTCTAACCCTAGACCACTAGACAGTAAATTTATTGTTCTCCTAGCCACGTAAGTACAAGTTTATGGGTGCGACAGACAGATGGAATGATGTCTCGAGAGTGATTAATATAAGTTATAAGAACTTGTTTTGCAATCAAGCTAAAATAAATTTATATAAACTACCGGTTCTAGAAGGGGTGGAGGGAGACATTCAGGCATCGCTCCTAACATTGTTTCATGCACGTAATACCGTATCTCTGATAGGCCAAAACTACCAAGCAGGTTGATGCCCGATGTCACATGAGATTTTCACCCACGCGATATTTTCACCCGCAGGTGAAAAAAATGCCATGAGATTTTCACCCCCTCACCCGCCCCCCAATATTTTAACCCTAACCAAGTCTCATAGGGGGGGGGGTGAAAATCTCATGGCATTTTTTTCACCCGCGGGTGAAAAAATAGGTGGGTGAAAATATCATATGACAACAGGCACTAATTTTCAGACAGTTACTAGAACCTCACAAAGAGGAGAATGTGTTTGAAGAAATTGTTGATGTACAGACATCTGAGACAGCAGACTGTTAATAGAAACTCACAAAGAGGAGAATGTGTTTGAAGAAAGTGTGGATGTAGACATCTGAGACAGCAGACTGTTACTAGAAACTCACAAAGAGGAGAATGTGTTTGAAGAAATTATGGATGTACAGACATCTGAGACAGCAGACTGTTACTAGAACCTCACAAAGAGGAGAATGTGTTTGAAGAAATTGTGGATGTACAGACATCTGAGACAGCAGACTGTTACTAGAACCTCACAAAGAGGAGAATGTGTTTGAAGAAATTGTGGATGTACAGACATCTGAGACAGCAGACTGTTACTAGAACCTCACAGAGGAGAATGTGTTTGAAGAAATTGTGGACGTACAGACATCTGAGACAGCAGACTGTTACTAGAACCTCACAAAGAGGAGAATGTGTTTGAAGAAATTGTGGATGTACAGACATCTGAGACAGCAGACTGTTACTAGAAACTCACAAAGAGGAGAATGTGTTTGAAGAAATTGTGGATGTACAGACATCTGAGACAGCAGACTGTTACTAGAACCTCACAAAGAGGAGAATGTGTTTGAAGAAATTGTGGATGTACAGACATCTGAGACAGCAGACTGTTACTAGAAACTCACAGAGAGGAGAATGTGTTTGAAGAAATTGTGGATGTACAGACATCTGAGACAGCAGACTGTTACTAGAACCTCACAAAGAGGAGAATGTGTTTGAAGAAATTGTGGATGTACAGACATCTGAGACAGCAGACTGTTACTAGAAACTCACAGAGAGGAGAATGTGTTTGAAGAAATTGTGGATGTACAGACATCTGAGACAGCAGACTGTTACTAGAACCTCACAAAGAGGAGAATGTGTTTGAAGAAATTGTGGATGTACAGACATCTGAGACAGCATACTGTTACTAGAACCTCACAAAGAGGAGAATGTGTTTGAAGAAATTGTGGATGTACAGACATCTGAGACAGCAGACTGTTAGTAGAACCTCACAAAGAGGAGAATGTGTTTGAAGAAATTGTGGATGTACAGACATCTGAGACAGCAGACTGTTACTAGAACCTCACAAAGAGCACAGCAAATTGTGTATCCAGCGTAGACTTTGACGAACATTATTTACAATAATCAAACATTTTCTACATACAAATATAACCAATACTACATTGCACAGTGTTTATTCATGGATCAATACACCAAATATAGAATTTCCTCTAGAGAACTAGACTGTATTTATTATCTGTTAGATTCTTATATAATGATTGCTGCTATTTCTCTCACAATACAGAGACAGTATGTCCAGTAGAATCTATAATGCATAAAGTCCCCTTCATGTCCCCCATCCAGATATGTGTCCAGTAGAATCTATAATGCTGCCTGTCCCCCATCCAGATATATGTCCAGTAGAATCGATAATGCTGCCTGTCCCCCATCCAGATATATGTCCAGTAGAATCTATAATGCTGCCTGTCCCCCATCCAGATATATGTCCAGTAGAATCTATAATGCTGCCTGTCCCCCATCCAGATATATGTCGTTGTGGTTTTGCAGTAGAATCTATAATGCTGCCTGTCCGCCATCCAGATATATGTCCAGTAGAATCTATAATGCTGCCTGTCCCCCATCCAGATATATGTCCAGTAGAATCTATAATGCTGCCTGTCCCCCATCCAGATATATGTCCAGTAGAATCTATAATGCTGCCTGTCCCCCATCCAGATATATGTCCAGTAGAATCTATAATGCTGCCTGTCCCCCATCCAGATATATGTCCAGTAGAATCTATAATGCTGCCTGTCCCCCATCCAGATATATGTCCAGTAGAATCTATAATGCTGCCTGTCCCCCATCCAGATATATGTCCAGTAGAATCCATAATGCTGCCTGTCCCCCATCCAGATATATGTCCAGTAGAATCTATAATGCTGCCTGTCCCCCATCCAGATATATGTCCAGTAGAATCTATAATGCTGCCTGTCCCCCATCCAGATATATGTCCAGTAGAATCTATAATGCTGCCTGTCCCCCATCCAGATATATGTCCAGTAGAATCTATAATGCTGCCTGTCCCCGATCCAGATATATGTCCAGTAGAATCCATAATAGTCCCCTTCCTGTCCCCCATTGCTTACCCTAGACCACTAGACAATATATATATTGTTCTCCTAGCCACACAGCAGCTTACCCTAGACCACTAGACAATATATATATTGTTCTCCTAGCCACATAGCAGCTTACCCTAGACCACTAGACAATATATATTGTTCTCCTAGCCACATAGCAGCTTACTCTAGACAACTAGACAATATATATATTGTTCTCCTAGCCACATATGAGCTTACCCTAGACCACTAGACAATATATATATTGTTCTCCTAGCCACATATGAGCTTACCCTAGACCACTAGACAATATATATATTGTTCTCCTAGCCACATATGAGCTAACCCTAGACCACCAGACAATATATCTATTGTTCTCCTAGCCACATATGAGCTTACCCTAGACCACTAGACAATAGATATATTGTTCTCCTAGCCACATATAAGCTAACCCTAGACTACTAGACAATATATCTATTGTTCTCCTAGCCACATAGCAGCTTACTCTAGACCACTAGACAATAGATCTATTGTTCTCCTAGCCACATATGAGCTTACCCTAGACCACTAGACAATATATCTATTGTTCTCCTAGCCACATATGAGCTTACCCTAGACTACTAGACAAAAGATCTATTGTTCTCCTGGCCACATAGCAGCTTACCCTAGACCACTAGATATATTGATCTCCTAGCTACACAGTACACATCAGAGTGTGCAGGCAAACATTAGGGGTTATGGGGCTAACTTTCAGTTGCAGCCCATAAATCAGTCCGGTTAGGGTGTTGATTTGTAGTCTATATTAGCCCTTAAACCCATTCTGGATCAACAGTTTAGTCACATAAACCAAAACGGTTGTGCGATCGTCCATGCAAAATACCGACCGGTAAGGGATTAAAGAGCACGCATGGTTTAGAATCTATGCTCGTAAATATTCAATGTTACATGTCTGTCTAGACAAGTAGCTAATACAGTACATATTGATCTACAAGCAATACCCGATACAGCTATTCCAGGAGGTAGAACATTGTTCCACAAGCAATACCTGATACAGTTATTCCAGGAGGTAGAACATTGTTCCACAAGCAATATCTGATACAGCTAGTCCAGGAGGTAGAACATTGTTCCACAAGCAATACCTGATACAGCTAGTCCAGGAGGTAGAACATTGTTCCACAAGCAATACCTGATACAGTTATTCCAGGAGGTAGAACATTGTTCCACAAGCAATATCTGATACAGCTAGTCCAGGAGGTAGAACATTGTTCCACAAGCAATACCTGATACAGCTAGTCCAGGAGGTAGAACATTGTTCCACAAGCAATACCTGATACAGTTATTCCAGGAGGTAGAACATTGTTCCACAAGCAATATCTGATACAGCTAGTCCAGGAGGTAGAACATTGTTCCACAAGCAATACCTGATACAGCTAGTCCAGGAGGTAGAACATTGTTCCACAAGCAATACCTGATACAGTTATTCCAGGAGGTAGAACATTGTTCCACAAGCAATATCTGATACAGCTAGTCCAGGAGGTAGAACATTGTTCCACAAGCAATACCTGATACAGCTAGTCCAGGAGGTAGAACATTGTTCCACAAGCAATACCCGATACAGCTAGTCCAGGAGGTAGAACATTGTTCCACAGCAATATCTGATACAGCTATTCCAGGAGGTAGAACATTGTTCCACAAGCAATACCTGATACAGCTATTCCAGGAGGTAGAACATTGTTCCACAAGCAATACCCGATACAGCTAGTCCAGGAGGTAGAACATTGTTCCACAAGCAATACCTGATACAGCTATTCCAGGAGGTAGAACATTGTTCCACAAGCAATACCTGATACAGCTATTCCAGGAGGTAGAACATTGTTCCACAAGCAATACCCGATACAGCTAGTCCAGGAGGTAGAACATTGTTCCACAAGCAATACCTGATACAGCTATTCCAGGAGGTAGAACATTGTTCCACAAGCAATACTCGATACAGCTATTCCAGAAGGTAGAACATTGTTCCACAAGCAACATCTGATACAGCTATTCCAGGAGGTAGAACATTGTTCCACAAGCAATACATGATACAGTTATTCCAGGAGGTAGAACATTGTTCCACAAGCAATACCCGATAGAGCTAGTCCAGGAGGTAGAACATTGTTCCACAAGCAATACCCGATACAGCTATTCCAGGAGGTAGAACATTGTTCCACAAGCAATACCTGATACAGCTATTCCAGGAGGTAGAACATTGTTCCACAAGCAATACCTGATACAGCTATTCCAGGAGGTAGAACATTGTTCCACAAGCAATACCTGATACAGCACAGCTATTCCAGGAGGTAGAACATTGTTCCACAAGCAATACCCGATACAGCTATTCCAGGAGGTAGAACATTGTTCCACAAACAATACCTGATACAGCTAGTCCAGGAGGTAGAACATTGTTCCACAAGCAATACCCGATACAGCTATTCCAGGAGGTAGAACATTGTTCCACAAGCAATACCCGATACAGCTAGTCCAGGAGGTAGAACATTGTTCCACAAGCAATACCCGATACAGCTATTCCAGGAGGTAGAACATTGTTCCACAAGCAATACCTGATACAGCTATTCCAGGAGGTAGAACATTGTTCCACAAGCAATACCTGATACAGCTATTCCAGGAGGTAGAACATTGTTCCACAAGCAATACCTGATACAGCTATTCCAGGAGGTAGAACATTGTTCCACAAGCAATACCTGATACAGCTATTCCAGGAGGTAGAACATTGTTCCACAAGCAATATCTGATACAGCTAGTCCAGGAGGTAGAACATTGTTCCACAAGCAATACCTGATACAGCTAGTCCAGGAGGTAGAACATTGTTCCACAAGCAATACCTGATACAGTTATTCCAGGAGGTAGAACATTGTTCCACAAGCAATATCTGATACAGCTATTCCAGGAGGTAGAACATTGTTCCACAAGCAATATCTGATACAGCTATTCCAGGAGGTAGAACAATGTTCCACAAACAATACCTGATACAGTTAGTCCAGGAGGTAGAACATTGTTCCACAAGCAATACCCGATACAGCTAGTCCAGGAGGTAGAACATTGTTCCACATGCAATATCTGATACAGCTATTCCAGGAGGTAGAACATTGTTCCACAAGCAATACCTGATACAGTTATTCCAGGAGGTAGAACATTGTTCCACAAGCAATATCTGATACAGCTATTCCAGGAGGTAGAACATTGTTCCACAAGCAATATCTGATACAGCTATTCCAGGAGGTAGAACATTGTTCCACAAACAATACCTGATACAGCTAGTCCAGGAGGTAGAACATTGTTCCACAAGCAATACCCGATACAGCTAGTCCAGGAGGTAGAACATTGTTCCACAAGCAACATCTGATACAGCTATTCCAGGAGGTAGAACATTGTTCCACAAGCAATACATGATACAGTTATTCCAGGAGGTAGAACATTGTTCCACAAGCAATACCCGATAGAGCTAGTCCAGGAGGTAGAACATTGTTCCACAAGCAATACCCGATACAGCTATTCCAGGAGGTAGAACATTGTTCCACAAGCAATACCTGATACAGCTATTCCAGGAGGTAGAACATTGTTCCACAAGCAATACCTGATACAGCTATTCCAGGAGGTAGAACATTGTTCCACAAGCAATACCTGATACAGCACAGCTATTCCAGGAGGTAGAACATTGTTCCACAAGCAATACCCGATACAGCTATTCCAGGAGGTAGAACATTGTTCCACAAACAATACCTGATACAGCTAGTCCAGGAGGTAGAACATTGTTCCACAAGCAATACCCGATACAGCTATTCCAGGAGGTAGAACATTGTTCCACAAGCAATACCCGATACAGCTAGTCCAGGAGGTAGAACATTGTTCCACAAGCAATACCCGATACAGCTATTCCAGGAGGTAGAACATTGTTCCACAAGCAATACCTGATACAGCTATTCCAGGAGGTAGAACATTGTTCCACAAGCAATACCTGATACAGCTATTCCAGGAGGTAGAACATTGTTCCACAAGCAATACCTGATACAGCACAGCTATTCCAGGAGGTAGAACATTGTTCCACAAGCAATACCCGATACAGCTATTCCAGGAGGTAGAACATTGTTCCACAAACAATACCTGATACAGCTAGTCCAGGAGGTAGAACATTGTTCCACAAGCAATACCTGATACAGCTAGTCCAGGAGGTAGAACATTGTTCCACATGCAATATCTGATACAGCTATTCCAGGAGGTAGAACATTGTTCCACAAGCAATACCCGATACAGTTAGTCCAGGAGGTAGAACATTGTTCCACAAGCAATACCCGATACAGCTAGTCCAGGAGGTAGAACATTGTTCCACAAGCAATACCCGATACAGCTAGTCCAGGAGGTAGAACATTGTTCCACATGCAATATCTGATACAGCTATTCCAGGAGGTAGAACATTGTTCCACAAGCAATACCTGATACAGTTATTCCAGGAGGTAGAACATTGTTCCACAAGCAATATCTGATACAGCTATTCCAGGAGGTAGAACATTGTTCCACAAGCAATACCTGATACAGCTAGTCCAGGAGGTAGAACATTGTTCCACATGCAATATCTGATACAGCTATTCCAGGAGGTAGAACATTGTTCCACAAGCAATACCTGATACAGTTAGTCCAGGAGGTAGAACATTGTTCCACAAGCAATACCCGATACAGTTAGTCCAGGAGGTAGAACATTGTTCCACAAGCAATACCCGATACAGCTAGTCCAGGAGGTAGAACATTGTTCCACAAGCAATACCCGATACAGCTAGTCCAGGAGGTAGAACATTGTTCCACATGCAATATCTGATACAGCTATTCCAGGAGGTAGAACATTGTTCCACAAGCAATACCTGATACAGCTATTCCAGGAGGTAGAACATTGTTCCACAAGCAATACCTGATACAGCTATTCCAGGAGGTAGAACATTGTTCCACAAGCAATACCCGATACAGCTAGTCCAGGAGGTAGAACATTGTTCCACAAGCAATACCTGATACAGCTATTCCAGGAGGTAGAACATTGTTCCACAAGCAATACTCGATACAGCTATTCCAGAAGGTAGAACATTGTTCCACAAGCAACATCTGATACAGCTATTCCAGGAGGTAGAACATTGTTCCACAAGCAATACATGATACAGTTATTCCAGGAGGTAGAACATTGTTCCACAAGCAATACCGATACAGCTAGTCCAGGAGGTAGAACATTGTTCCACAAGCAATACCTGATACAGCTAGTCCAGGAGGTAGAACATTGTTCCACAAGCAATACCTGATACAGCTAGTCCAGGAGGTAGAACATTGTTCCACAAGCAATACCTGATACAGCTAGTCCAGGAGGTAGAACATTGTTCCACAAGCAATACCTGATACAGCTAGTCCAGGAGGTAGAACATTGTTCCACAAGCAATACCTGATACAGCTAGTCCAGGAGGTAGAACATTGTTCCACAAGCAATACCTGATACAGCTAGTCCAGGAGGTAGAACATTGTTCCACAAGCAATACCTGATACAGCTAGTCCAGGAGGTAGAACATTGTTCCACAAGCAATACCTGATACAGCTAGTCCAGGAGGTAGAACATTGTTCCACAAGCAATACCCGATACAGTTATTCCAGGAGGTAGAACATTGTTCCACAGACAAAATCTGATACAGCTATTTCAGGCTGTAGAACATTGTTCCACATACAGCTTCTCCTAACACTAGAATAAAATCAATGTGTGTTTCATTAATTGGTGTATACAATACATTTGTGGTGCTTAAAGTGTGTGAAGAATGTTGCTGAATCTTTTGTCCAGTCAAGGACAGGGTCTGGTCATCCTTTAGCTTTATAATAAATGTGTAAATTACCCCTTCCCTAGTCCATTCAATCATTGGGTCTGGTAGGCCATTGGCTTTGCAATAAAGTGTTACTTCCCTTCCTACCACAGCAGTTGTCTGGAGAAGTGGTTGTTCTATTACAGGATAAGCTGAAGGAAAAATATTAAACAATATTTTAATCATTCCACACACACACTGTAGACAATGCCATATACACACACACTGTAGACAATACCATATACATACACACTGTAAACAATACCATATACACACACACTGTAGACAATACCATATACACACACACTGTAGACAATACCATATATACACACACTGTAGACAATACCATATACACACACACTGTAGACAATACCATATATACACACACTGTAGACAATGCCATATACACACACACTGTAGACAATACCATATATACACACACTGTAAACAATACCATATATACACACACTGTAGACAATGCCATATACACACACACTGTAAACAATACCATATACACACACACTGTAGACAATACCATATATACACACACTGTAGACAATGCCATATACACACACACTGTAAACAATACCATATACACACACACACACTGTAGACAATGCCATATACACACACACTGTAGACAATACCATATACCCAAACATGGGGGTGTCATTTGTCCCAGACAAGTCAGTTTTACCAGTGTCATTTGTCCCAGACAAGTCAGTTTTACCAGTGTCATTTGTCCCAGACAAGTCAGTTTTACCAGCATCACTTGTCCCCAGACAAGTCAGTTTTACCAGTGTCACTTGTCCCAGACAAGTCAGTTTTAACAGTGTCATTTGTCCCCAGACAAGTCAGTTTTACCAGCATCACTTGTCCCAGACAAGTCAGTTTTACCAGCATCACTTGTCCCAGACAAGTCAGTTTTACCAGTGTCATTTGTCCCAGACAAGTCAGTTTTACCAGTGTCATTTGTCCCAGACAAGTCAGTTTTACCAATGTCATTTGTCCCAGACAAGTCAGTTTTACCAGCATCACTTGTCCCAGACAAGTCAGTTTTACCAGCGTCACTTGTCCCAGACAAGTCAGTTTGAAAAGAATTTGTCACGAGCTGATGATACTCACTGTACACACTAAATAATATGTACTGGTGTTCCGTGATTCTCCCGGTGAAGGCAGAGTATACATATTGACCAGCATCAGCCATTGTCGTTTTCAAAATTGTTAAACTTATATCCGTTGACCGAAGATCTGAAAGAAAGAATTGAATTGAATGACACAGACACAGTAAGAGACAACAGGAGAGAACACGAAAATAATTGAACAAGAAAATTGTCAACAAAGTAGAGGGCTCATTCTAGGGTTCATTCCAGGTCAGATGCTTTGGGAGAAGTGCAATGATGGACATCGGTCAGTTACTGCCCCTGAATACTCTCTAAACAATGAGAGACATTGGTTAGTTACTGCCCCTGAATACTCCCTAAACAATGAGAGATATCGGTGAGTTACTGCCCCTGAATACTCTCTAAACAATGACAGACATTGTTTAGTTACTGCCCCTGAATACTCCCTAAACAATGAGAGACATCGGTTAGTTACTGCCCCTGAATACTCCCTAAAAGTAGATTGGTCCTATTAAGTGTTTTCCTCTGTTTTTATCGTTGTTTCCTTTGCACAAGATGCTAGCAATTTTAATACACTATCGCTTCTTATGATTATTAAATTACTATATCTCAACAGGTCTCCTACAATATATGCAATGGGTACTTATCTGTAAAATAATATTATCACTTAATTAACACGTTTTTGATAAAAATCACATTTATTATACCGCAACATCTGGGCACAACAGTAAAAACAAAGGATTCTAACTAAAAGGACCTATTCACATTTTGGAATAAATCAGACTTATCTGCCAAGGGAGGTAATAGAAAATTACAGATGTCTCTCATTGCGTTAACCCATTTCATTCTGGATATATTTAAAGGCTTTTGCAAACAACATAGATCCAGATCAGCCACAGCGTGACGCTGCGTGCTGATCAGGATCTATGTTGTTTGCGACATAGCCAAGTGTCTTAGCAAGATCATCTGAATAGCAAACAGCATAGAGCCTGATCAGACTGAACATTCCGTGGTGGTTGATCTGGCTCTATGTTCTTTGCAAATACTGTTTGAACGGTATCCAGAATGAAATGGGTTAAAATACACAGTATGAGCGTTAAATATAACATTTGAATAGGAGTGCCCCTAGGGGGCGAAGTCAGGGTCCCTAGGGGCACGTCACCCTCTAGAATGAGCCCTGTAGTACAACACATGAACGTTAGTTTATACAAATTTATTTGAGCTCGATTGCGAAACAAGTTCTTATAACTTATATTAATCACTCTAGAGACCTCATTCCTGATGGAATCCATTGTCACGAGGGAGTGAGAAGAGGCATGTGGAATTTAAATGCCTTGCCTAACATGAACGTTACAATGGTTTTGACAAACGACAAAGTTTTGTCTAAATATCTAAATCGGGAATGCTATTATGCTGTAATAAAATCTGTTTAATATCTGTAGCTAGGACAATATATTGATTAAATCAACGTTTTATGCATATAAGAGATCGGAATTCAGTTTGAAGAAATCCCCCATGTGACAGTGTGCAATTTATAAACTGGTGCCTATGAAAAGAACAGACCCCCTTTTATCAGTAAATAGCTTGTATCCCTCCAGAGTTGAAGATGTACATGTATGTACTAAGTCAATGGTTCATAAATGAATTCAGAAACATGCAATATAATAAAATGTTAATCGCAAATTATTTCTAGCCACAAATGCACGGATCTTCTCCTCAATGTTCTAAGCCTGCATGATAAATTCCATGATGATATTTTATGTTGTATGCCCTTAAAGGCCACCCACACCAACGAAAATTGAAATTGTGACCAATCTTTGGAACAAACTTCCAAAACTTAAAGAAAATAATGTGAGCAATTGTTTGATAATTATAACAGACTTTCTTTTATGCTTTCAAATGAATGATAGACTTTTCTCAGTGAAAGAAAACTCTTACACCGCTTTGAAACAGTGAAATATGACATTTTCTCTGCCACTTGTGTTTCGTATTCCTGCGCGGTTAGATGTACAATTGTATTTTAGCTATTTTCTGACTATCATGAAGAGTTAATTATTACTTAATATATTCTAAGCAATTTGTTTTGTCTGTAGTTTTTAATTGTGACAGCAAACAGAAATTAACGTGAAAATCATACAGGAACTATTTCGTGGTTGTGTCACGTAGTGCAATAAAGCTCCAGACAGGGGCAGTTAACCCATTCAACACCAAGTAACTCACATGGACTGGTCCATGATATTCATAAACCAATAAATGAATCAGAAAATCACATTTGGACAAGTTCATTTATCAAAATGGGTAATTATGTCTAAAAATAGTCATATCACTGGCAAAAAGTGCAGATCCTGATGAGACGGCTCGTCACGAGCCGGCTCATCTGGATCTACACTTTTGTAAGCCTATTTAGAGGTCTGTGGTGTTGAAAGGGTTAAAATGAATATAATTTGAAAACAAAATTTATATTAGTCATAAAAGAAAAAGAGGATTTGTGTTTATTAGCGTAAAATAGGATTTTTATTTCATCTCGTGATCACCGAAATTTGTATTTCCACGAATGGTGTTAACTAATAAACACAACCATCCTCCTATATATCCTCTATAAGAAATATCCTCTATAAGAAATATCCTCTATAAGAAATATCCTCTATAAGAAATATCCTCTATAAATATCCTCTATAAATATCCTCTTAAATATCCTCTTAAATATCCTCTATAATATCCTCATAAATATCCTCTATAGCTTTAGTAACAAAAGTTGTCTTACTCTCATTGTTATCCAAGTCCAGATTTGGTCCCCAAACAGTATAGACCGTATTTTTCCCAGACTTAGCCGTGCACTCTATTATCGAAGTCTCATCCAGTATGCCAAACTGTTTAGGTTTGCAGTTAGTGAATGTTAAACTCTCTGAAATATACAGCATTACACATGTTTCATTGACAAAATTAGGCTATATCAATATTTACAGAGATTACGAGCATCCTATTGTTAATTCCAGTATTCGGAAAAAAATATTATATTGTCCTTAAAAATGCCACCCACCCAGTCACACGTTTGGAAATGCTTGAAATCGCTCTGCGAATAAGAAAACTGCTAGGTGTAATTTATGCAAATTGGATTTAACATATTCGGGTACAATATCAATCTGAATAATCATTTGAAGATGACGATTAAATGCGCAAAGCAGAAATTAGGTTCGTTCGAGTGATTTTGAGTTTTGAATAGAATTCTATCGAACATTCGAATACCTTCCCGACCGAATATTCGAATAGTATACTCGTTATTCGTTGCCGTCCCTATGAAAAACACGATCTTTGTATACGTGGACGACGATCAGGACATTAACTTTCCATACGCTTCAAATAATAACATCATTATACGATTATTATTTGAAGCAAGTGGAAAATCAATTAATCTGAATCTTGTGCTTATCGTGGAACGTATGTACATACAGTGACACGACAGTCGTACGACCAGATGAGAGGAAATTATATAGGGACCCGAAGCTACGAAACAAGCTTTAACAACTTACATTAATCGCACTCGTTGGCAACTTGGCGCTGATGAAAGCATATAATTATGTGGTCATTCGAGCGGGAGAAAACTCACCTGATCGGGCTGGCGGCAACTATACCACCTTGCATACTTCTCGGTGCAAGGAACAGTAACATGGGAGCTTACGTAATAAACACGTTACTGTATCATTATGATTCTAGCCACCTATTTATCCAGTCACTTCTTGGAACGGATGGATTGACAGAGAAACAACTATAGCCTATTAACGGATGGACTGACGGAGTAACAACCATTGCCTATTAACGGATGGACTGACGGAGTAACAACTATTGCCTATTAATGCATGGACTGACAGAGTAACAACTATAGCCTATTAATGGATGGATTGACAGAGTAACAACTATAACCTATTAACGGATGGACTGACAGAGTAACAACTATAACCTATTAACGGATGGACTGACAGAGTAACAACTATAGCCTATTAACGGATGGACTGACAGAGTAACAACTATAACCTATTAACGGATGGACTGACAGAGTAACAACTATTGCCTATTAATGGATGGATTGACAGAGTAACAACTATAACCTATTAACGGATGGACTGACAGAGTAACAACTATTGCCTATTAACGGATGGACTGACAGAGTAACAACTATAGCCTATTAACGGATGGACTGACAGAGTAACAACTATTGCCTATTAATGGATGGACTGACAGAGTAACAACTATTGCCTATTAACAGATGGACTGACAGAGTAACAACTATAGCCTATTAATGGATGGACTGACAGAGTAACAACTATTGCCTATTAATGGATGGATTGACAGAGTAACAACTATTGCCTATTAACGGATGGACTGACAGAGTAACAACTATTGCCTATTAACGGATGGACTGACAGAGTAACAACTATAGCCTATTAATGGATGGACTGACAGAGTAACAACTATAACCTATTAACGGATGGATTGACAGAGTAACAACTATTGCCTATTAACGGATGGACTGACAGAGTAACAACTATTGCCTATTAACGGATGGACTGACAGAGTAACAACTATAGCCTATTAATGGATGGATTGACAGAGTAACAACAATTGCCTATTAACAGATGGATTGACAGAGTAACAACTATAGCCTATTAACGGATGGACTGACAGAGTAACAACTATTGCCTATTAATGGATGGATTGACAGAGTAACAACTATTGCCTATTAACGGATGGACTGACAGAGTAACAACTATTGCCTATTAACGGATGGACTGACAGAGTAACAACTATAGCCTATTAATGGATGGATTGACAGAGTAACAACAATTGCCTATTAACAGATGGATTGACAGAGTAACAACTATAGCCTATTAACGGATGGACTGACAGAGTAACAACTATTGCCTATTAATGGATGGATTGACAGAGTAACAACTATTGCCTATTAACGGATGGACTGACAGAGTAACAACTATTGCCTATTAACGGATGGACTGACAGAGTAACAACAATTGCCTATTAACAGATGGATTGACAGAGTAACAACTATAGCCTATTAACGGATGGACTGACAGAGTAACAACTAGTGCCTATTAACAGATGGACTGACAGAGTAACAACTATAGCCTATTAACGGATGGACTGACAGTAACAACTATAGCCTATTAACGGATGGACTGACAGTAACAACTATAACCTATTAACGGATGGACTGACAGAGTAACAACTATTGCCTATTAACGGATGGACTGACAGAGTAACAACTATAGCCTATTAACGGATGGACTGACAGAGTAACAACTATTGCCTATTAACGGATGGACTGACAGAGTAACAACTAGTGCCTATTAACGGATGGACTGACAGAGTAACAACTAGTGCCTATTAACGGATGGACTGACAGAGTAACAACTATTGCCTATTAACGGATGGACTGACAGAGTAACACCTAGTGCCTATTAACGGATGGACTGACAGAGTAACAACTATTGCCTATTAACGGATGGACTGACAGAGTAACAACTATTGCCTATTAACGGATGGACTGACAGAGTAACAACTATAGCCTATTAACGGATGGACTGACAGAGTAACAACTAGTGCCTATTAACGGATGGACTGACAGAGTAACAACTATTGCCTATTAACGGATGGACTGACAGAGTAACAACTATTGCCTATTAACGGATGGACTGACAGAGTAACAACTATAGCCTATTAACGGATGGACTGACAGAGTAACAACTAGTGCCTATTAACGGATGGACTGACAGAGTAACAACTATTGCCTATTAACGGATGGACTGACAGAGTAACAACTATTGCCTATTAACGGATGGACTGACAGAGTAACAACTATAGCCTATTAACGGATGGACTGACAGAGTAACAACTATTGCCTATTAACGGATGGACTGACAAGAGTAATAGTATTGCCTATTAAATTTCAAATATTTGTCAACACCTACCCGCAATCTTTAGTTGCAAGGTTTTGCTGTATTCCTGATCGTTAATTTTGGCCTCACACTTGTAGGAACCGGCCGAATCTTTGTCTAATTTGGTAATCATCATTAGCACTCCGATAGTTCCTGTAGAAGTCGGAAATTTGTCCATAATGTATGGAATTTCATCGCTGAAAGAAGAAAGAAAGCAATACTTAGGCAGAATAGCTAGAATCTGTAGAGCATTGGTTTATCCACTTCAACTCCAGGTCCAGACCATGCCACATCATCCCACATATCCAGGTCCAGGCCATCCCACATATCCAGGTCCAGGCCATCCCACATATCCAGGTCCAGGCCATCCCACATATCCAGGTCCAGGCCATCCCACATATCCAGGTCCAGGCCATCCCACATATCCAGGTCCAGACAATCCCACATATCCAGGTCCAGGCCATCCCACATACAGAGGTGAAAAAATAGGGTTTGAACACTTGTGAACACTGCATTACACTTTCATGATCATAAGACTGGTTATATATAGGGTTTGAACACTTGTGAACACTGCATTACACTTGTATGATCATAGGACTGGTGATATATAGGGTCTGAACACTTGTGAACACTGCATTACACTTTATGATCATAAGACTGGTGATATATAGGGTCTGAACACTGCATTACACTTGTATGATCATAAGACTGGTGATATATAGGGTCTGAACACTTGTGAACACTGCATTACACTTGTATGATCATAAGACTGTTGATATATAGGGTCTGACACTTGTGAACACTGCACTACACTTGCATGATCATAAGACTGGTGATATATAGGGTTTGAACACTTGTGAACACTGCATTACACTTGTATGATCATAAGACTGGTGATATATAGGGTCTGACACTTGTGAACACTGCACTACACTTGCATGATCATAAGACTGGTGATATATAGGGTTTGAACACTTGTGAACACTGCATTACACTTGTATGATCATAATACTGGTGATATATAGGGTCTGAACACTTGTGAACACTGCATTACACTTGCATGATCTTTAGACTGGTGATAAATAGGGTTTGAACACTTGTGAACACTGCATTACACTTGTATGATCATAAGACTGGTGATATATAGGGTCTGAACACTTGTGAACACTGCATTACACTTGTATGATCATAAGACTGGTGATATATAGGGTTTGAACACTTGTGAACACTGCATTACACTTGCATGATCATAAGACTGGTGATATATAGGGTTTGAACACTTGTGAACACTGCATTACACTTGTATGATCATAAGACTGGTGATATATAGGGTCCGACACTTGTGAACACTGCATTACACTTGCATAATCTTTAGACTGGTGATAAATCGGGTTTGAACACTTGTGAACACTGCATTACACTTGTATGATCATAAGACTGGTGATATATAGGGTCTGAACACTGCATTACACTTGTATGATCATAAGACTGGTGATATATAGGGTCTGACACTTGTGAACACTGCACTACACTTGCATGATCATAAGACTGGTGATATATAGGGTTTGAACACTTGTGAACACTGCATTACACTTGTATGATCATAATACTGGTGATATATAGGGTCTGAACACTTGTGAACACTGCATTACACTTGCATGATCTTTAAACTGGTGATAAATAGGGTTTGAACACGTGTGAACACTGCATTACACTTGTATGATCATAAGACTGGTGATATATAGGGTCTGAACACTTATGAACACTGCATTACACTTGTATGATCATAAGACTGGTGATAAATAGGGTCTGAACACTTGTGAACACTGCATTACACTTGCATGATCATAAGACTGGTGATATATAGGGTTTGAACACTTGTGAACACTGCATTACACTTGCATGATCATAAGACTGGTGATATATAGGGTTTGAACACTTGTGAACACTGCATTACACTTGCATGATCATAAGACTGGTGATATATAGGGTCTGAACACTTGTGAACACTGCATTACACTTGTATGATCATAAGACTGGTGATATATAGGGTCTGAACACTTGTGAACACTGCATTACACTTGTATGATCATAAGACTGGTGATATATAGGGTCTGAACACTTGGTTTTGGTGTATTTTTGTGATTCGAGGTGCGATCCTTTAGTCCTATTCAGTGCAAATAACACGTGAACTGTGTTGGTGTGCCGTAAAACCCAACTCAACAACAATATTTATTATAAGCACATATACATGTTGTATTCTTCCGTGAGATATACAAGATTTTGTATCATATCGGATGTTTTCAGAATCCGTATCGTAGCTGTAGACGGATTATTTTTCTCGCTTTTTACAAGAAGATAATAATATACGCTAGTCCAGCAGGCTAGGCTAACTCTTAACCCTTTCAACACCACAGACCTCTAAATAGGCTTACAAAAAGTGTAGATCCAGATGAGCCGGCTCGTCACAGATGAGCCGTCTCATCAGGATCTGCACTTTTTGCAAGTAATATTACAATTTTTAGAAAATAATTTACCCATTTTGATAAATGAACTGATCCAAATGTAATTTTATTATTAATTTAATTGGTCTAAAAATGTCATGGACCAGTCTATGTCAGTTACTTGGTGTTGAATGGGTTAACCTGTCGAGTAAATAAAATCACAGTTTCAAACAACATAGATCCAGATCAAACGAGGAGGCGTTAGGATATATGTTGTTTGCTATTCAGCCAAGTGCTTTAGCTTCACTATCGAATAGCTAAAAGAGCATAATGAACCGTTCTGTGCTGCACGTCTGATCGGGCTCTATGCTGTTTGCATAGTGATTTTATCTGCCACTAGCATGCAATGGGTTAATGAAATATTATATAGACAGTCTCTAATAACGGTCGTAACTTAATCATGCGCAAAGGTCTTCAGGGACGCTTCATTCCTCGTTCTAGATATTCTGGTTTCTTAGAGCCGTGTCTATTTTTAGATGCGTGTTCACTAGCGGTGACATCATACAAAATATTCCGTACAGAAAAGAAAATGAGTACTTAAGTAACGTTACTGTCTTGGTGATGTCTTAACGAGGGACATATAATGAACGGATTATTATGTTACTACTTTGATACGTATTTCGTATTGACCTCTTGTGGGGTGATTCAGACACGATCACACTTGAGTGCAATCCGAACTTAAACATCAAAAGAGTAACTAAATAATTCTATCACTGTCTAGTACTAGTGTATGCTCGATCCGTCACTGTACAATGAATCCGTCACTGTACAACGAATCCGTCACTGTACAACGAATCTGTCACTGTACAACGAATCCGTCACTGTACAATGAATCTGTCATTGTACAACGAATCCGTCACTGTACAACGAATCTGTCACTGTACAACGAATCTGTCACTGTACAATGAATCTGTCACTGTATGACGGATCTGTCACTGTACAATGAATCCGTCACTGTACAACGAATCTGTCACTGTACAATGAATCTGTCACTGTACAACGAATCTGTCACTGTATGACGGATCCGTCACTGTACAACGCATCTGTCACTGTATGACGGATCTGTCACTGTACAACGAATCCATCACTGTACAACAAATCTGTCACTGTACAACGAATCTGTCACTGAACAACGAATCTGCCACTGTATGACGGATCCGTCACTGTACGAAGAATCTCATATGACCTCAATTTTGGATACACAAAAATGCACAGAAAAGCATCTACAAAAAAAATTCCAAGGGAGGGGGAGTGGGGCATGTACCCAAACCACCTACCCTAGAAGGATCGCCTTGACTAGCTTGCGCTTCAGACTACGGCACTGCTATAAAAGCTCATAATTATGTAAATTAATTAGTGCTAGCTTACAAAGTTAACGGCGATTTTATAAATAAATATTCAACACGGAGGATATCTTATATACATCTATGCACTTACCTATATTGGCTGCTAACTTTATCATTATTGTTGTCGTACCACTGCAATACGGCGTTACCATAGTCCGGTGTATCCACATCCACTGAACACACTACACTCCACGACTGTCCCACCGTCTTCGTAATAGGATTCTCAGTAACGCTGAATATTACACCTGAAAATAATACCAGACATTTGACTATAAGTGGTGTCTGTGGGCAATGACATTGCCTCTCTCTCCCTCACAGTAGTGGTGTATGAGTAACAACCCCAGATCAGTTTTAGAAAGTATGTCTTATTTACTTTTCAGAATATTTCAAGTAATGAAAACGAAAAAAAAAGATCTTTGTCCATGGATTTTATCCGTATATAAAATTAAGCGATTGCATCAAGGAACGCTGCCCTGCGAAGTTGCTGTTTTCGATATGTGATTTACTGAAGGTGTTATTTATATCTGTTTTACTACTTGCGACAATATGATGAAACTTGGAACATACACTTATATGTTGTTGTTCTACAATTTCAGCATAAATCTTGGTGGATACTTGTTACAATAATTAAAACAACAATCCGACAACTATAGTTGCTTTTAAACTACCATCGTTGCTGTTATATCTGGAACTGACATGAACAATGGCAATTTATCTACAATAGTTTATTTGTATAAGATATATTTGTATTATAAAGCATACCCTTCTTTCATTTAGAACTAATTAACTTTACAGCAAATGCGGCAATATTTATGTGTGTTTACAGAATATAACTAGTTTTT
Organism: Archivesica marissinica; assembly: GCA_014843695.1. Classification (NCBI taxonomy): domain Eukaryota; kingdom Metazoa; phylum Mollusca; class Bivalvia; order Venerida; family Vesicomyidae; genus Archivesica; species Archivesica marissinica. The sequence continues at coordinate 76,931,654 of CM026386.1, read as the reverse complement.
GAAACAGATGCATGTTTCCCCACTAACTGTTGCTTCAGTGGCGTGCAGAGTTCAAATGGCCATAAATCTGCAAACAATTATGGGATTACAATATGCACAACCAGACATCATACCAGTGCTTCATGCCAAGTCTGGTGAAGTATGCACAGCTAGACATCATACTGGTGCGTCATGCCAAGTCTAGTGAAGTATGCACAGCTAGACATCATACTGGTGCTTCATGCCAAGTCTGGTGAAGTATGCACAGCTAGACATCATACTGGTGCTTCCTGCCAAGTCTGGTGAAGTATGCACAGCTAGACATCATACTGGTGCTTCATGCCAAGTCTGGTGAAGTATGCACAACTAGACATCATACTGGTGCTTCATGCCAAGTCTGGTGAAGTATGCACAGCTAGACATCATACTGGTGCTTCATGCCAAGCTTGGTGAAATATGCACAACTAGACATCATACTGGTGCTTCATGCCAAGCTTGGTGAAATATGCACAACTAGACATCATACTGGTACGTCATGCCAAGCTTGGTGAAATATGCACAACTAGACATAATACTGGTGCTTCATGCCAAGCTTGGTGAAATATGCACAACTAGACATCATACTGATGCTTCATGCCAAGCTTGGTGAAATATGCACAGCTAGACATCATACTGGTGCGTCATGCCAACGCTTGGTGAAATATGCACAACTAGACATCATACTGGTGCTTCATGCCAAGCTTGGTGAAGTATGCACAACTAGACATCATACTGGTGCGTCATGCCAACGCTTGGTGAAATATGCACAACTAGACATCATACTGGTGCATCATGCCACGCTTGGTGAAATATGCACAACTAGACATCATACTGGTGCATCACGCCATGCTTGGTGAAGTATGCACAACTAGACATCATACTGGTGCTGCATGCCAAGCTTGGTGAAATATGCACAACTAGACATCATACTGGTGTGTCACGCCAAGCATGGTGAAATATGCACAACTAGACATCATTCTGGTGCGTCATGCCATGCTTGGTGAAGTATGCACAACTAGATATCATACTGGTGCATCACGCCATGCTTGGTGAAGTATGCACAACTAGACATCATACTGGTGCTGCATGCCAAGTTTGGTGAAAAAGCTACTTGGGTTTTTGTAGATGAAGCGCGGAGAAGCTTTGCGTTAAAAAAATGTCCAAATGACCGTCAATCCGCTAATAATCATCCAACCGGGTACCGATGCTTCCTGTCAAGTTTGGTGAAAATCCAATGGTGGGTTTTGGAGATGAAGCACGGACAAGCTTTGTGTTATAAAAAACTGAATATGTACATGAAAATATTACACACATTAAAAGGGGGGGTTCATTAGGAGGGGGGGGGGAATATACGGTACATGCCAACCCTACGGATTTAAATTTCTATCCCTTAGTAGTACAAATTAATTAGATTCTTTGTACAGTAAATCAAAATAATTACACATGTCTGCTTTCTTTTTGATTTAAATGATACAAAGTTGGGATTTAATTGTTATATTATGGAAGCAAACTGCGAGCTTAGCTGTATTTAAAACATATAGATCTAACGTTAATGAGTACATTAACTCTTTTACAAAATAAGACATTGTTCACTGTTCAAGACACTGTTCATAATAATCACTCTACCACCATATACAGAAATATATGAATTTCATGAATAGTGAATATTATTGATTCATCACTACAGATATTCTGTTCTGTAATCTATGGCAATCATGGGCCATATTTCTGTTCAACAGCTGTGACATGGTATTTTATTCTGATGGTCATCCATTGAAATTTAATTTTTATCCTTGAATATTAGGGAAAGGGTCATTGCCACTTTGGTTTTTATATTTGGTGACATGTCGTGATAGCTCAGTGGCTGCGCGTTCGCTTCATGTGCGAAGGACTCTGAGTTCGAGCTCCACTGGAGCCGTTACGATTGTGCCTTTAGGCAAGGCATTTAAATTCCACATGCCTCTTCTCTCCCTCATGGTGATGGATTCCACCAGAAATAGGTCTCAAGAGTGATTAATATAAGTTATAAGAACTTGTTTCGCAATCGAGCTAAAATAAATTTGTATAGACACTTTGGTTTCAAATCCTAGCAGAAACCCTGAATTAATAATTTGATCTTGCATGAAAGTGGGACAGGTGTGATTTGGGTCAGGACAGGTCACTTTCAGAATGTTGGACTGTCCTGGACAGGTGACATAAACCAAAATCTGTACAGCCCTGATCAAGGAATGGAGAGACACGCTGACATACTGTGAATTATGTAGATCATTGATATCAGTGACTCAATCTTTGTGTGAAAAATGCATAAATTGATACACTATATGTTAAATACATGGTTTATACAGTCATGTAACTACTGAGGTTCCATTTCTTCGGATTACCTAATTTGGGCTGGCAAACAGCATGCAAAACTACCTCTTTTGGATTTGTAAACGGTGTGACATGAATGTAATTGATATATAGCTCGTATTTTTTCAATTCATTACTGTTGAAAGACACAAGTCCCTGTGAGTAAAAGGAGAATATATAGATATACAGATATACACACATTACGATCATGTACTCCTGTACTTAACTATCTCCATGGAATTGGCTTTTATGTAATGACCTGCAGCCGAATCACAGAGCTACATCTACATCTAGCCAACATCCTCTGAAGCAATAAATCAATCTCATTTTTTTAAAAAAGTGCATGTTGGTTCATGGTTGCCATGCAGCGCGAGCACTGTAAGAGAAATCAATGCTAGCACTGCCTGCAGTGAACAATGTGTATGAATATAAAGTTGCTATGTTCTGAATATGCAGCTAATTATTCCCTGGTACAACAAAAGGCTACAACCATTCCAAATCCACAGTACCCAGTTATCAATAATTGGGAGTCATTAAGTAATTAGCCATGATAAAATGTCATCTGAGTAGGCTACATGGGCATGACTCGGAATACATGAATTAATGCCTCATGCATACTACAGCTGTAGGGCAGACAATGATATTCATAAGGGGATTTCAACATGTGTATTGCATGCAGAATACTGACAGATAATTCCTGGAAGGCAATCTTCTAATAGCAAATATAATCACCCGGTAATACTTTTTGGTAGATTGCTGAATAAATAAAATATCCTTGAAATATATTATGTTATATTTCGGGTTTTACGCCTGCATCAGCACTATTTCGGGCTATATCACCGGCAGTTTAAATACCTAACAATACCTTTCCTGGGCAGGCTCCAGCGGTTAACCAGTACTTGGGTGCACCAACCTCCGTAAGAGACTGCCAATTTTTCATATAAATGAGACACAGTCTGAGCGGGGCTCGAACCCGTGACCATCAGTGATGATAGGTTACAGTGGTATACAAGTCAACGACCTTAACCACTCGACCACGGAGGCGGACCCTTGAAGTATATATCTCTCTATATGAATTCAACATTGCAGAATACGTGCACAAGAAAGATCATCAAAGTAAATAGAGTTTTAACATTGCACAATTCTTGGAATAAATACTGTTTAAACCAACATTGCACAATATAATTTTGTGTCCAAAGTTAACACAGTAGGGTGAAAAATGAACTTCCTATTATAAGCCATGATGCAGATGCCAAGAACCTTTTCACGTGTGCAGGTAAATAGCTTGAAATTGAAAGAATTTGCTAATTTTTATTGTATTATAAGCCATCATTTATCTATCATTTAGTGCAAAATTGCAAGATAAACAATTAAACATAGCAGCTCTGTCTGTTTCGTGATAACTTCCAGATTGAAAAGACAACATGTTGAAACAACAATCGTATCTCTAATATTCAAGAGCTGTATATAAAGGCAGTGTTTGAACATATGAAATGCTGTATTTCTGTGTGCCAGCCTGTTCAATAGAGATTTCTTTCCATTGACCCACTGACCTAGATCGCTGGGTTTTTATAAAAATGCACAAGTTTCATCAAAATAAAACTTGCAATTAAGCTGTTACAAAATCCTATGAAACAATACCTCCATCCAGCCATTCACCATGAACTCAAGTGAAACTAGAAGCTCGTACCCCCCTAGGCCCGCACCCCGAGGCTCGCGCACACAACCCCCCTCAACTGCTATTTGACACAATAACAAACACTTTATGTTACAGTGTTTATAATTAGTCAATGTAAGTGGACACATCGCTAACTGCCGTGACACAGACCTATCTATCCCAATGTTAAACAACATCCTCCTGGTTCAATGTAAGTGGACACATCACTAACTGCCGTGACATTGACCTATCTATCCCAATGTTACACAACATCCTCCTGGTTCAATGCGAGTGGACACATCGCTAACTGCCGTGACATTGACCAATCTATCCCAATGTTACACAACATCCTCCTGGTTCAATGCGAGTGGACACATCACTAACTACCGTGACATTGACCTATCTATCCCAATGTTAAACAACATCCTCCTGGTTCAATGTAAGTGGACACATCGCTAACTGCCGTGACATTGACCTATCTATCCCAATGTTACACAACATCCTCCTGGTTCAATGCGAGTGGACACATCGCTAACTGCCGTGACATTGACCTATCTATCCCAATGTTACACAACATCCTCCTGGTTCAATGCGAGTGGACACATCTCTAACTGCCGTGACATTGACCAATCTATCCCAATGTTAAACAACATCCTCCTGGTTCAATGTGAGTGGACACATCGCTAACTGCCGTGACATTGACCAATCTATCCCAATGTTAAACAACATCCTCCTGGTTCAATGTGAGTGGACACATCGCTAACTGCCGTGACATTGACCAATCTATCCCAATGTTAAACAACATCCTCCTGGTTCAATGTGAGTGGACACATCGCTAACTGCCGTGACATTGACCAATCTATCCCAATGTTAAACAACATCCTCCTGGTTCAATGTGAGTGGACACATCGCTAACTGCCGTGACATTGACCAATCTATCCCAATGTTAAACAACATCCTCCTGGTTCAATGTAAGTGGACACATCGCTAACTGCCGTGACACAGACCTATCTATCCCAATGTTGAACCACATCCTCCTGGATCAATTCTTCACAAACCATCCACAACTTTTTGAATTTTTCTGTCCACACACAGAAGCCGCCAAAAAACAATAGCAACTGTTCCAAATACAGCCGAGGTTAACACATTTCATTCTGGATACATTTGAAGGCTTTTGCAAACAACATAGAACCTGATCAGACAGCACAGAATACTCAGGCGCTATGCTGTTTGCAAAAGTGACTTTATCTGCCGCCAGCGTGCAAAGGGTTAATACCACAGGTCAGGGGCAGGCTCCAGGGTAGAACCATCCTTCTGCTGGCTACATGATTTAACATAAAAAAACATGACAGAATGTTACAATCGTGTTAGATTCCAAAGTAGTCATGGTGATCATCTCAACCACCACTAAGTTCAAACTTCAATAATTTGATTTCAATAGATCTCCAAATACACATAGGTCTCTGAGGCATGGTTGTAGTACCAATTCTAAATATGGTAATCAAGAGAAAATAAGTCAATACAAAGCTTCTATACTGTACATGTATTGTGTAAAGCCAATACTGTTAAGAAGAAATAAACCACATATCTACAATAGGGCACGGCACAATCAGGCTAGACAAAAAAAAGATGAAAATGTTTGTTACAAAATGATCAGAAATAGAAAGCAAATAAATATATTTGAACAATATTTACGCACATTTATCACCGACGTACTATATAATTAAATGAACAATGGTATGATGCGATCCCTGTCTACTTACTAGCGGGTCAGCAGGTCCAGCCCCCCCCCACCCCACCATAAAATTTGCCGACCATATGGTATATATATACTGGCTTTTCGTGTTCTCGATTTATTTCGACAACGTTTTGTTCATGTAAACACTACAAGTGTCGGCACACGTGCATCATCAAACGCTTACTCGACATTAAACGCTATCATGAACTGCCGGGTGGATGAAAGTTGGTAAGTTATCAATACTTAACCCATTTCATTCTGGATACATTTAAAGGTTTTTGCAAACAACATAGATCCAGATCAGCCGCAGCGTGACGCTGCGTGCTGATCAGGATCTATTCTGTTTGCTACATAACTAAGTGTCCTAGCAAGATCATCTGAATAGCAAACAGCATAGAGTCTGATAACGGAACGGCACATTCCGTGGCGGCTGATCTCGCTCTATGTTCTTTGCAAATACTGTTTGAACAGTATCCAGAATGAAATGGGTTAAAGGAGCAAGTTAATAAATTAGAAGATGGAAACTCGTTACTGTTGTTGTTCATACGCTGTATTTGTGTTTGTTTCGTTGATTTATGATGTTTTTGGACGAGGTAGCGTAGTTGCACGTTAATTCGTCATCTTTAGTTTCAAGACCTTTTTTTTTTCAACTGGTTTGTCACCAGGTTCATGCGCACATATTATTACTTATACACTGTTCAAACACTATGGGGGTACACCAATTATCAACTGCTTTGGCATCAATACATAGCATGCCAATCACTTTACAAAATTCCACTTGATGGCATCAATCTTGTGAGTCAAACAGTACAAATTGTTCAATTTGTTGGCAGTACCATGGACATACCGGTATTCGATCACCTAAGTTTTGAATGTGAATGTGTGTTTACGTTTATTTATCGTCGCTACCGGTTGCCCATATGAGCGACAACTCCTGAAGAGCTTAGTCATTTTAGATTTATGAGCGACAACTCCTGAAGAGCTTAGTCATTTTAGATTTTTGGAGGATAGTGCAATGATACAGACAGAGACCCATTCCAGAGTCTCCTCTTGTTCTTTTACGTGCACGGTGTAAAGCACTGACACAAGACCTCGGTTTAAAGTCCCAACTGAATGACTTAATTTTATTAGGGTCAGAAGGGGGATTGAACCTGTGATCCCAGGATTACAAGTCCAATTGAATGTGAATAACTTTAAGACAGTATCTTTTATAGTAGATGAAATGATATTACTATGTAAAGTGATCATTTAATATGCTTGACTAAAGCTCAGATTGCGTAACATATTTTAAAAGTGGTGCTCCCAGGGGGCCAAGTCAGGGTCCCAAGGGCGACTATTTCACCTATGTCGCCCTCTAGAATGAGCCCTGGTGTTTGTTCAACTCCGAGTGACCTAGATATTTGATGAATCGACATATTTAGTTATCATTAGTTAACCCATTCAACACCAAGTAACTGACATGGACTGGTCCATGATATTTTTAGACCAATAAATTAATAACAAAATTACATTTGGATCAGTTCATTTATCAAAATGGGTAAAAAAAATTCTAAAAATAGTTATATTACTTGAAAAAAGTGCAGATCCTGATGAGACGGCTCGTGAAGAGCCGGCTCATCTGGATCTACACTTTTTTGTAAGCCAATTTAGAGGTCTGTGGTGTTGAAAGGGTTAAGAGCCAAGTTTGATGAATGTATTTTAAATAAATTGTTGATAGGACATAATTATTATCACAATACATGTATGTACAATGTAAATATCTATGCTCAGGTGAGCTTCACAAGTATCATGACTTACAATATCGGACGTAAAGAGTTATTAAGTACAGTCTGCAAATGCAATTAGCAAGTGGATTATTTGCAAATGGCGCATGTTGATTGGCATTAATCGGAGATTGGCGTGCATAATTCGCTATGGGTGTTCAAAATAGAGATGCTATGGGTGTTCATAATTAGAGATGCTATGGGTGATCATAATTAGAGATGCTATGGGTGTTCATAATTAGAGATGCTATGGGTGTTCATAATTAGAGATGCTATGGGTGTTCATAATTAGAGATGCTATGGGTGTTCATAATTAGAGATGAGGGGGTATATTAAGTGATACTTGAGGGGGTATATTAATTAGATATGGGGTGTATAAGTATAGATGGATAAGCATAATTAAATACAGAGGTACAAAATTGGGGGTGTATAATTAGATATGAGGGTGTATATTTAGATATGATAACGGGTTCATTCTAGAGGGCGACATGGGCACAGACGGATATGTAGCCCAGTGGTAACATGCTGGACTGGTAATCCAGGGATCGCAGGTTCGATCCACCATCTGACCCTAATACAATTAACAGTCTTTCAGATGGATGTTAAACCGAGGTCTCGTGTCGGTGCTTTACACTGTGCACGTAAAAGAAACAGAGGAGACTCTGCAATGGGTCTCTGTCTGTATCATTGCACTATCCTCCAAAATCTAAAATGACTAATATCTTCAGGAGGCGTCGCTCATATGGGCAACCGGTAGCGACGATAAATAAACGTAAAAAAGCAAAGCGACACGGGCAAAATAGGGACCGTGACTATGCCCCCTTGGTGCCCCAGTTCTCCATAAATAGAATTATTTTAAGCTCCATGTACACGTACACTGGCCAGTGTAAACACCCTATGATGTTGAAATTTATTAAATAATACTATTTAAGGACGGAGAGGGTGCATAGATATGTATGTGCATAATTATATATGAGTATGTTAATTGGATATGAGGGTGTATAATTATATATGAGTATGTTAATTGGATATGAGGGTGTATAATTAGATATGAGTATGTTAATTGGATATGAGTATGTTAATTGGATATGAGGGTGTATAATTAGATATGAGTATGTTAATTGGATATGAGGGTGTATAATTAGATGAGTATGTTAATTGGATATGAGGGTGTATAATTGGATACGAGTATGTTAATTGGATATGAGGGTGTATAATTAGATATGATTATGTTAATTGGATATGAGGGTGTATAATTAGATATGAGTATGTTAATTGGATACGAGGGTGTATAATTAAAGATAAGGGTGCATAATTAGACACAAGGGTGTACATATAATTAAAGATGAGGGTGCATAATTAGATTTGAGGGTGAATAATTCAAGATGAGGGTGTGTATATAATGCTGGAAATATGGATGATGTAAGAGAAAGTTTCTACTATTAGGTGGTCTTTAGCACCCTGGTTGTTGGGCTATATTTTGTTGATTCTGTATAATGTTTTCACAACATGACAATACTATAGTGATAGTATATATATATATATATATATATATATAGAGAGAGAGAGAGTGAGTGAGGCCAAATAAAAAGATACGATACCTGTGTTTACTGTTTTATGCAAAAATTAGGGTCGATAGGGAATTTTATGTTTTTGTATTTTACAATACTCTTGGACACATAATTATGTGAAAAACGAAACTTAGACACCCCCCCCCCCCTGACAATTCAAGGTTGGGGACAAAAAACGGGTCGGTCGGGAAACCGTAAACACAGGGGGTGTTTTTTTTGCCTGAGCTATTTTTTCCAGCTCTTAATGTGAGAAATGTCAGTGTTCACTGTGTTTGAAGGGGATAGCTAGACTACTTATAACATCATTATCTCCCAGATTTTTTCACACAATAATTGAAATTACCACAAAGAACAATCACCCATGTCCGGAATTTTATGGCAATGATATATTTACTGTGTATACTTGCACAAATCAAAAATATAAATATGATATACTGTGGTATACAGGGGAGAAGATTATGCATACAAAGGACAAGTTTATGGTATACAAGGGAGAAGCTTACGGCATAAAAGAAGCTTACGGTATACAAAGGACAAGTTTATGGTATACAAGGGAGAAGCTTACGGCATAAAAGAAGCTTACGGTATACAAAGGACAAGTTTATGGTATACAAGGGAGAAGCTTATGGTATACAAAGGAGAAGCTTACGGTATACAAGGTAGAAGCTTATGGTATACAAAGGAGAAGCTTACGGTATACAAGGTAGAAGCTTATGGTATACAAGGGAGAAGCTTATGGTATACAACGTAGAAGCTACGGTATACAAGGGAGAAGCTTATGGTATACAAGGTAGAAGCTTACGGCATACAAGGTACAAGCTTACGGTATACAAGCTACAAGCTTATGGTATACAAGGTAGAAGCTTACGGTATACAAGGTAGAAGCTTACGGTATACAAGGTACAAGCTTACGGTATACAAGGTACAAGCTTACGGTATACAAGGTAGAAGCTTATGGTATACAAGGTAGAAGCTTATGGTATACAAGGTAGAAGCTACGGTATACAACGTAGAAGCTTACGGTATACAAGGTAGAAGCTTACGGTATACAAGGGAGAAGCTTATTTACTCAACCAGATGTCCTTTATAAATTCTATATGACACAGCTTCTCAGGGAGTCTGTTTCTACCAAATCACCCCCTGGCTCAGTCCTGATTACACTGCGAGTGGTTGAGTAGGAGACATAATATACAAGCATGGGGTAATAACCGCTGTAAGCCATGCTTTTGTCTATTGACTAATCCAGCCATGTACTACTTAACTGATCCATCCATGAAACAAACAGAAGATACAATAATTAGATTGCTATTGATCTTTCACCATTCCATCTTCTATCTTCACAGAGACAACAAGGAGAAGTGATATCTCACACTATGTGTACACTACATGTATGTCACGGCACCATCCCATCTTCTATCTTCACAGAGACAACAAGGAGATATCTCACACTATGTGTACACTACATGTATGTCACAGCACCATTCCATCTTCTATCTTCACAGAGACAACAAGGAGATATCTCACACTATGTGTACACTACATGTATGTCACGGCACCATTCCATCTTCTATCTTCACAGAGACAACAAGGAGACATCTCACACTATGTGTACACTACATGTATGTCACGGCACCATTCCATCTTCTATCTTCACAGAGACAACAAGGAGATATCTCACACTATGTGTACACTACATGTATGTCACCATTCCATCTTCTATCTTCACAGAGACAACAAGGAGATATATCACACTATGTGTACACTACATGTATGTCACGGCACCATTCCATCTTCTATCTTCACAGAGACAACAAGGAGATATCTCACACTATATGTACACTACATGAATGTCACGGCACCATTCCATCTTCTATCTTCACAGAGACAACAAGGAGATATCTCACACTATGTGTACACTACATGTATGTCACGGCACCATTCCATCTTCTATCTTCACAGAGACAACAAGGAGAAGTGATATCTCACACTATGTGTACACTACATGTATGTCACGGCACCATTCCATCTTCTATCTTCACAGAGACAACAAGGAGATATCTCACACTATGTGTACACTACATGTATGTCACGGCACCATTCCATCTTCTATCTTCTCAGAGACAACAAGGAGATATCTCACACTATATGATTGTACACTACATGTATGTCACGGCACCCTTCCATCTTCTATCTTCACAGAGACTTGCTCGATAGGGTTGGGTTTTTTGTAATTACATGACCATTTCACCTTTAACAGAGTAAAAGCACAGGGAAGTTGTGATAGCGAGTTCGTTTACATGTATGTGGGAACCCCCCCCCCCCAGTTCGCGCTGGAGCCGTTACGACTGTACCCTTAGACAAGGCGTTTAAATTCCACATTGCCTCTTCTCTCTCCGTCGTGGCGATGGATTCCATAAGGAATGAGGTCTCGAGAGTGATTAATATAAATAAGTTGTAAAACCTTGATTCGTAATGGAGCTAAAATAAATTTGTATTAACAAAAACTAAAACTAAACTAAAGCAAACGAACCACAATGCTACAAAATGTTAATGTTTGCCCTATCTCAGCTAAACAATCCTGGAACACCTCCAAATTCTAATGTCCTCACACTCCAGCCCAAGGCCCTTTCCACCAGTTTATGCAATTACAGTTTTTAATTTGGTTTTTATCTCTCATGCTTTTCTCGTCAAACCCCATGATTTAGTAATTTAGTTCAATCTATAAATTCATGTGTAGTTCTGGTGAGGGCGCTTTTCTAACGCGAGTGAGTGAGTGAGTGAGCATTGGTTTAACGGGACATCAGTACAGTTCAGGTTAAATCGTGTCGGGTTAAGTATATTGTATACAAGATTGATAAAAATATATTTGGAAAATATATGTAGTAAAATTTTAATGACGAACGGTAAAGTTTTCTAATGTCGTCAGGGTTCATTCTGTCAGAATGTTTTGGAGAAGTGAGAATGAGCTAAATCGATTAACAAATTTCAACAAAATATGGTTGAAATGCACAGTATGACCATTAAATACAACATTTGAATTGAAGGAGTGCTTTATAATAGGCCAGTGTATCTTACTGGACAAAAATCTGCATCAAAATTGTTAAAAAAAAATTCACACATTTTAAATATTTAAAATATATTATTTTTTAGGGAGAAGTGGAGCCAGAGAGTGAAGTGAAGGCAGGGTCACTAGGGCAACTATTTGGCACAAATCGCCATCTAGAATGATCCCTGGTTCTTAAAACTTGTGGTCAAATCATTATGAATGCAATAACTTGTGATTACTCTATATATTAGGCCACAAGTCGACCTTGGTCTCATGCAGAAATGTGATGAAAGTAATATGTCGACTTACACAGATACAAACAACCAAATGGTGGAATTTGTTTATATAATATTTATTTAACTCATTCAACACCAAGTAACTCACATGGACTGGTCCATGATATTCATAAACCAATAAATGAATCAGAAAATCACATTTGGACAAGTTCATTTATCAAAATGGGTAATTATGTCTAAAAATAGTCATATCACTGGCAACAAGTGCAGATCCTGAGACGGCTCGTCACGAGCCGGCTCATCTGGATCTACACTTTTTGTAAGCCTATTTAGAGGTCTGTGGTGTTGAAAGGGTCAATCATGTGCTAACAAAGTATACACATGTAGTAAGTAGAACAATGTAGATTTCACAGAATAATGTGAAAATGTATTCAGGAAAGATACGTTGTGGTAGTGTCTTAACGTACCTCCACACAAAAAGCCAAACACACGTTTGCAGTGAGTGAGACTCGCGCTAGTGAAATAGACATGTGGTCTGGCGTTTATTTACAGGCATGTTTAGTATAAACACTCATTTTTGCGTATACAATAGTACATATAAATGGTGCGTACATATACACATACATCCTATTTCAATATGTTATGGCTTCCCTACCCTTTTTGAAGTCTTTATTGTCAAAATAACTGGGCCAGTGTAAAAACCAGAGATAAAAATCCATAAAATGTATGTAAAATTTAAAAACCTCCGGAACAAAAGGCATTCTCCATATATAAAGTTCAATCTGATGTAGATGCATATTTTTCCATGTGTTCCCCATAACTTATGAAACTGACATTGCGACATTGTCTCCCTTGAAAAACACCATTAATACATTACCATCGAAAAATAAATTGAACATACAAGCAAATTTGGATTGCTGTGCATTGTAATTGTCAATGTTCACTCTGCGATGCCCGGCCTAGAATTGACCACCCTATGCTTTCCCCGCAAAGAAAATCCCGTGCCTTCACATTTGAATGGCACACCGATATATTGCTGCGCGATGAATATTGTGCCCTTGGCAACATTAAAACATACGCCCTACACAATACTGCGCGACAGACAGAACTTCGAATAATTTATTGGATAAATGATACAGGTCTGCCATACAAAATGTAACATGCTTATTGAAATATTTATTTCACTATTATTTAAAAATACTAGTACATTATACAGTAGACCATAGGAATAGTGGATACAGGAACTTCAGAAATCAGTGCATTTTTTTATGACTTTCAAAAATGAGAGAAAATCCATTGTAATAATAATGAATGTCATAATTCTACACAAAGGACCCTCAGCGTAACCCATTTCATTCTGGATACCGTTCAAACAGTATTTGCAAAGAACATAGAGCCAGATCAGTTGCCACAGAATGTGCCGTCTGATCAGGCTCTATGCTGTTTACTATTCAGATGATCTTGCTAAGACACTTGGCTATGTAGCAAACAACATAGATCCAGATCAGCCGCAGCATAAAGCCTTTAAATGTATCCAGAATGAAATGGGTTAAAAACAATGTTTTCATGTCACTTTTCATTTTTACCCAGTTGACCGCCTCATCGGAATAATTTCACGATGGGTGATTTTTACCGTGACACTGGCATATCCAGATTTGGAACCACACACATGTTCAATAGATTTTCATATTATACATGTATTTCGCTGTGTTAAAGCGACACTAGATCAGTGAAAACGCAAATTTATACAGAATCTAATTTCCTATTATATGGTATAATTTATTTCCAAATATTTGCCTCAAAAACTGAGTATTTCAACTAAATAAACAAGCGTCGTATTCACTGTTTGTTGACATAACAAAATAATGTAAACATGGTCAACATGCATGCGTAATACAACCTGTGTATCCCGATTAATGAGATTTATGGTACAGATTTACCATTATATATCACATGACCCGTATTATTATAATACATAATTTCATATACCTTATATGAAATCCTACATTCACTTTTGAAAGTCTGTAGACCACAAACACACTGTTTATTGATTCAATATTTGTGTTCAAATGTATTCGGAAGAATTTGTAATAGCAATGCATTTTTATACGTGAACAATGCATGTTTTGGCTTTTTGCGATGTAATGTCGCTTTAAGACATTCCACATAGTTAAATTGTTGAAAAATGTCAGCGTATCTTACAGATCCATTGCACATTATAGTACCGAACGCGTAGTTTTCGGTCTTATTTTAAGAACCCAGGGGAACGCAAAAGGTGTGTATTTTAAGTCGTATATTTACTGCTAGGTTATCCAATCAAAACACTGGAAACTGCATTGAAGCGTAATAACAACCTAAGTGTGACCTTAATTTTAATGTGGAGAAATACACAGCACATCATATGAGCGAGTCGAACACATACCAAGTACATGCGTAAAATATCAACCACTAAGCTTCATAGTTTGCCAACTTGCTAAGTAATTGGATGGACCCTAAACTCTAAACACAGTACAGTAGCCAGAGGAAAATTTCAATCAAGGCAATCTAGGGGGTCCGGAGGCATGTTCTCATTTAAAATTGTTGGGGTATAGCAGCGAAATCCTGCGTTTTCCGATTTAATGAGTTTAGACATATAATTATGTACTGACCTTCCAGCTCTCTAGCAGTCAACATTTTATACAGCTGATAGTTTTTGCATTTTATTTATTGAATTTTTCATTAAATTTTTTGGTTGCTTTGGAAATTTTAACCAAAGCATCTGCCTCGGTGTGCCTCAGTGACACTGTGTGGCTACGCGCCTGAAACATTATGTATATAACAATTATGAATATAAACATACAAATGTATATAGGGTAACAATATACACATGTACATGTGATAATAACAATAAACAAGGTTGCAGTGAAATTGAATGCAGGCTGTTATCACAGGAAATTACAAGTTAGTGAGTGATTGGTCACACTGGGAAGTTCAAGAGAAACTATTACATATAAATAGGACAAAACACAGTGTGTAATAAACACTCATCCAGTGTATGTTTTGAAAGTACATACTTTATTTTATAAAATGCAGACAGTATACAAATAAACACACTGCAAAGACAAAGGCAAATTGCTGGTAAACATCATTTTTATCCTAGAAAATCAGTTCAGTTGATTATTTTTCGGCAGACACTCCAGTATGTGTATATAGATGCATCTGGGGGAAATTGTGTGTACAATGTACACATACCAGACTGTGCTGGAGCTTAGACTCAGTAAAACATGCACTGGCCTTGGAAGTGAGATGATCCCAAGGTTAGAGCTTTGGTCTTGCGGCATATAGAAAACTCACCTTGGAAGTGAGATGATCCCAAGGTTAGAGAGCTCTGGTCTTGCGGCATATAGAAAACTCACATTGGAAGTGAGATGACCCCAAGGTTAGAGAGCTCTGGTCTTGCGGCATATAGAAAACTCACCTTGGAAGTGAGATGATCCCAAGGTTAGAGCTTTGGTCTTGCGGCATATAGAAAACTCACCTTGGAAGTGAGATGATCCCAAGGTTAGAGAGCTCTGGTCTTGCGGCATATAGAAAACTCACATTGGAAGTGAGATGATCCCAAGGTTAGAGAGCTCTGGTCTTGCGGCATATAGAAAACTCACCTTGGAAGTGAGATGATCCCAAGGTTAGAGCTTTGGTCTTGCGGCATATAGAAAACTCAACTTGGAAATGAGAGTCCCAAGTTCTGGGCTTGAGGCATGTATGTAGAACACTTAGGCCTTGGAAGTGAGAGGTCCCAGGTTAGAGATCTGAGCTTGTGGCATACATGTATGTAGAACACTCAAGCCATGGAAGTGAGAGGTCCCGGGTTAGAGATCTGGTCTTGTGGCATACATGTATGTAGAACACTCAAGCCATGGAAGTGAGAGGTCCCGGGTTAGAGATCTGGCTTGTGGTATACATGTATGTAGAACACTCAAGCCATGGAAGTGAGAGGTCCCGGGTTAGAGATCTGGTCTTGTGGCATACATGTATGTAGAACACTCAAGCCATGGAAGTGAGAGGTCCCGGGTTAGAGATCTGGCTTGTGGTATACATGTATGTAGAACACTCAAGCCATGGAAGTGAGAGGTCCCGGGTTAGAGATCTGGTCTTGTGGCATACATGTATGTAGAACACTCAAGCCTTGGAAGTGAGAGGTCCCAGGTTAGAGATCTGGCTTGTGGTATAGTTCCATCCTTGTGATGCCTGATGTTGAATAAATTACTGACGATAGCAGTGATGTTGAAAAATATTGACATTTTTTTAAAATTAATCCATAATCTGCCAACCACAACTAAAGTCGCTTTTGCAAACAGCATACAAGATCAGACGGCACATAACATGCCATCTGATCAAGCTCTATGTTTGCTAATGGGATAGTGGAGCTAAAACACTTGTCTGAATAGCAAACAACATAGATCCTGATCAGATACGGCATTACGCTGAGGTTGATCTGGATTGATGCTGTTTGCACATTCCGTCCAACTTATTAGGCAGGTTACAGGTTAAATAGAAAACACAAGATATTGTCACAGAGTTTAATTTAACACTGTCCACTGTTGATATACTGGTACATGAACATGGCAACAAGGTAATATAATATGTACACTCTACATGAACAAGTTTGAATATGTTTGGATGGAACATGAAATATGAATATTTTAATCATCCACAAGGAGCCATGATAACTCTGGGGATTGCATACAAAATTTCTAAGTGTCTGGTTGGACTACTAGCTGAGTGAAATACAAGATATCTAAGTGTCTGGCTAGGTTATTACGGTGAATATCAAAGTGTCTGGCTATTCTATTAAGGTGATCCGGCTAGGCTATTAAGGTGAATATTTAAGTGTCTGGCTCGGCTATGGTGAATATTTAAGTGTCTGGCTCGGCTATTACGGTGAATATGTAAGTGTCTGGCTATGCTATTAGAGGTAAAACAAGATATCTAAGTGTCTGGCTAGTCTATAAAGGTGAATGGAATATAAATTATCTGAATGGAATATAAATTATCTAAGTCTGGCTAGTCTATCAGAGGGGTGAAATACATATATATACATGTATATATATAGTTATTCAGGGTTCATTCTAGGTCAGAATTTTTGGGAGAAGTGAGAAAGCGCGTGATCGCTTCCTTAAATGGTGTTCTTTAATATACGTCTGCAAAATATGGTTAAAATGCACAGTACAAAACCATTTTAAATACAATATTTGAATAGAAGGAGTGCTTTATAATGGCCAGTGTATCTTACTAGACACAATTTTGTTTGAAAATTGCAAAAACCAAAAAATATATATTTTTAGGGAGAAGTGGGGCCCCCAGAGGGCGAAGTCAGGGTCCCTAGGGCGACAATTCCGCCCACATCGCCCTCTAAAATGATCCCTGGTTATTATATATAACAGTTTGGCTAATACCAAGTAAGTACCGTAAGCCTATTAAGGGAAGTAGAATATAAATCATACATTGTATGAGAAGGATGGTCTGTACTTAGCAAGCATGCATTCACTTTCACTGTGTTCATGTGAGAAGGATGGTCTGTACTTAGCAAGCATGCACTTTCACTGTGTTCATGTGAGAAGGATGGTCTGTACTTAGCAAGCATGCATGCACTTTCACTGTGTTCATGTGAGACGGATGGTCTGTACTTAGCAAGCATGCATTCACATTTCACCGTGTTTATGTGAGAAGGATGGTCTGTACTTAGCAAGCATGCATTCACATTTCACCGTGTTCATGTGAGAAGGATGGTCTGTACTTAGCAAGCAAGCATGCACTTTCACTGTGTTCATGTGAGAAGGATGGTCTGTACTTAGCAAGCAAGCATGCACTTTCACTGTGTTCATGTGAGAAGGATGGTCTGTACTTAGCAAGCAAGCATTCACTTTCACCCTGTTCATGTGAGAAGGATGGCCTGTACTTAGCAAGCAAGCATTCACTTTCACCCTGTTCATGTGAGAAGGATGGCCTGTACTTAGCAAGCAAGCATTCACTTTCACCCTGTTCATGTGAGAAGGATGGCCTGTACTTAGCAAGCAAGCATTCACTTTCACCCTGTTCATGTGAGAAGGATGGCCTGTACATGTACATACATGATGTAGCAAGCAAGCATTCACTTTCACCCTGTTCATGTGAGAAGGATGGCCTGTACTTAGCAAGCAAGCATTCACTTTCACCATGTTCATGTGAGAAGGATGGTCTGTACATGTACATACATGATGTAGCAAGCATGTCATGCACTTTCACCCTGTTCATGTGAGAAGGATGGCCTGTACTTAGCAAGCAAGCATTCACTTTCACCATGTTCATGTGAGAAGGATGGTCTGTACATGTACATACATGATGTAGCAAGCATGTCATGCACTTTCACCCTGTTCATGTGAGAAGGATGGTCTGTACTTAGCAAGCAAGCATTCACTTTCACCGTGTTCATGTGAGAGGGATGGTCGGTACTTAGCAAACATGTCATGCACTTTCACCATGTTCATGTGAGCTACAATTGAATGTTGCTAAAAATATGCCATTGTTTCAAGTGTTTCATTATATCATTTACAAGGTTTCAAGAGCAGAAAAATTACTCACCGAGTTGCAAAATCACATAAATGAGTTGTATGGTTTTTGAGACAGCATACGGCAGACAAACTAATTAAAGCAACCTTCCAGCAGTGGAGGAAGACCCTGGGTGGCCATACAGGCAGTACATTTGTATGTCAGACATGTGCGGACAGCTTTCTCACAAAAATGTGACAGCCCTGATGAGATTTGAATATACAGTAGTTAGTGGAAGTCGTGATAGCGTAGTGGATGCATGTTCGCTTCAGGTGCGAAAAAGGTCCGGAGTACGAGACCCGCTGGAGCCGTTACGATTGTGCCCTTAGACAAGGCATTTAAGTTCCACGTTGCCTCTTCACTCTCCCTTGTGACAATGGATTCCATCAGGAATGAGGTCTCGAGAGTGATTAATATAAGCTGAAAGAACTTGTTTCGCAATCGAGCTAAAAACAAATTTGTTAGGTTATATTTTATATTTCGGGTTTTACGCCTGCATCAGCACCATTTTGGGCTATATCGCCGGCGGGCAGTTTACCTAACAACACCTTTCCTGGGCAGGCTCCAGCAGTTAGTTAACCAGTATTTGGGTGCACCAACCTCCGTAAGAAACTGCCAACTTTTTCATATAAATGAGACACTAAAACAAATTTGTATATAAGCAGTTAGAGGTACATACATGTACAAATGTATGAATTAATAACAATAGACTGGCTTCAGTTTCATTCCACTCCAAAGCAGCAAATAAGCAGCACCTTTAACAGGAGGATGACAAGAGTACCAATAACTTGTAAGCTACACAAACACACTACATGTATGCTGCAACAAATGTATCAGCTTCTGTCAGCCAGCCACTCTAAAGGCTCTATTGATTTTAGGCTGGTGAATAAATTCTCTTCTTTAGGTTTTTCAATATTTCATGAGTCAACTACTGTGTGGGTATTGATTGCTGAGCTCGGAGAGAGCACATGTATCTCTGTGACCAGACTAATTTGACTCACAGCATGCAATCAAAAGGAATCTATAGATATTCCAGACCTGAATATCGAACTATACACCATTGATTCCTCCAATACATGTAGGTACAACAGATACCTTGTGCAATTCTCAATGGAGATGTTGTATGGAATTTCAATTGGGAAAGTTATTTTACAACCAGGCTGAATTGGCCTCCACTTTCCAAAATTCTCTGACAATTCTATATTACTCAGGGGACAAGATACAATATCTGTTCTCACATTATCAGTATGCTTGGACTACTGGTTCCGAGGTTATGAAACATTTCTGGGAACTCAAGCTCAATGAATTTGATCGGTTGAGTCTGACATTTACACTCAGCTGAACCAATCCAAAGCTTGAGACAGAGTTTGAGATTGGAGAAAAGTTATATAACAACCTTGGCGCCTGCCTGGTATTACCAGGGATCATTCTAGAGGGCGATATTGTCACCCTATGGACACCGACTTAACCCTCTGGGGCACTTCTCCCTAATAAAAAAAAGTGGTAGCATGTTCGCTTCACGTGCGACAGGCCCGGAGTTTGAGCCCCGCTGGAGCCGTTACGATTGTGTCCTTAGGCAAGGCATTTAAATTCCACATGCCTCTTCTCTCTCCCTCGTGGTGATGGATTCCATCAGGAATGAGGTCTCGAGAGTGATTAGTATAAGGTATAAGAACTTGTTTCGCAATCGAGCTAAAATAAATTTGTATAAAACTAATATAAAAAAATTACGATTTTCAAACAAAATTTTGTCTAGTAAGATACACTGGCCCAGCCCATTATAAAGCACTCGTTCTATTCAAATGTTGTATTTAATGGTGTTGTACTGTGCATATTAACCCTATTTTGCAGAAGTATATTAAAGAACATCATTTAAGGCAGCGATCTCACTTCTCCCAAACATTCTGACCTAGAATGAACCCTGTATTACTGAGAAATCCTCAACATTACTGAGGTTATGAAATGTTTCTCGGAACTCAAGCTCAATGAATTTGATTGGTTGAGTCTGACTTTTACACTCAGCTGAACCAATCCAAAGCTTGAGACAGAGTTTGAGATTGGAGAAAAGCTTTATAACAACCTTGGCGCCTGTCTGGTATTACTGAGAAATCCTCAAAATTACCTACTTTAGTGAACCTGCAGTTGTCAATGACTGCATTGCACAGTTACAACATAATACTACTGGAATTTACAGCACTGTATACTTATAACATACACTGTGTGAAGTCACTGTTCAAAGACATAACTGAAGGTGGTTGGCAATTGGCTTCCTATTGATTTACGACTGTCTTAGATCTATCACCTACTGCAATTTGAATAGGTGATAATACCTGGGATATATTATAGCTTATAGAGGGATTGAACTTTTCCTGGAGAAATGTACCCTAATTATATATGCCTGGAAATACTTCACCAGTAATGGTACACTCACTTTCTGTACATATGTTCTAAAGGTTCATACTATTGATCAATGCAGTCTACATTTTCGTGTTCGCGATCAGACTTATATGTAGCTGCCATACGATGAGTGCAATGCCATTTGCCAGACTTGGTCTTCTTGATACCAATCAAAATACTTAAGTTCTTCACTTTTGAAACAGACTTACATAGGTACTACAGACTGTTAACTATTATAAACTACTCATATATATAAAGTGTATAAGTATTAAACACTTACATTCATTGAAATCTTACTATGTACGATTCACATAGAATGAATTATACGTATACATCGAACATTATTAAATATCGTGTACTATCCACATAATAATACATATAATGTATGTATAATTACCTACTTATAAACTACTAGTAAATTCCTGTATGATCTCTGCTTATTTGTAATCGATTACCTTTAGGTATAATTATCTCAGTAATTATTTTAGTAATTATCTCAGTAATAAGTATGTAAATAACACTCTACGTTCAATGATGCATATTCACGCCATTTAAAACTGTTAACATTAGGCGACTTATAGGACTATTGGGCCGGGTGTTAAAATTTCACATTATACCGAATATATGTTGTAAAACACAAGTCACTATAATAAACAATTATCTTATCTTACATTGTATCTTGTACCAGATCACGATTCACGTTTTCGACAACACAAAATTGTACATCCTAAACCTAATTATCACATTTATAACTTTCGGGTATCTTTGAGTTTACCCCCATCCAATGCAAATAAAGTAATTAACCCTTTCAACACCACAGACCTCTCAATAGGCTTACAAAAAGTGTAGATCCAGATGAGCCGGCTCATGACGAGCCATCTTATCAGGATCTGCACTTTTTGCCAGTAATATTACTATTTTTAGACATATTTACCCATTTTGATAAATGAACTTGTCCAAATGTGATTTTCTGATTCATTTATTGGTTTATGAATATCATGGACCAGTCCATGTGAGTTACTTGGTGTTGAATGGGTTAACAACATCTCCCATACAAATACATAAATACATGTAATAATATGTATTGCTACATGTACGTAAATGATCTGTCTGCATTCTGTGCAAAGAATAGAAACACAGAATATTCAATAATAAAATACAATTACTGTACAATATCGTAGAATCGTTGCTGGGCTCAGAAGAAAGAAACAGAGATCATTTTTAAACCTACATCGTTGTAACTTCTTGTTATTACTGTATCAATATATTATATGAATTGTTTTTGTGTTCAAACACATTCTTGGAACAGATCTGGTGATATTCGGTAATTCAGTTACATCGTTTACAGATGGAACACATTTCTTTAGTAAGAGTACTAGTTTTCATTGTCACAAAGCTTGTCAATCCGGTTTTTAAAATGTTTGGCCGAATAGCAAACAACGTTACGCCGCAGCTGATCTGGATCTATGTTTTTTGCAAATGTGATTTTATTTAGTTTAGACATATTATATTTCCCAATATAATACATATTGAACAATGCATACATCACACATAATCAAAATACAGAAAAAGGATTAGAATGAAAGACAGAGTCTTATATAATTCTTCTCCTGTGAAAGGCCTGAAGCTTGCGTCCAGCTGTAGCCATTACGATTGTGCCCTTACAAGGCATATAAATTCCATGTTGCATCCTCTCTCCCTCGTGGTGATGGATTCCATCAGCGATTAATATAAGTCGTAAGGAGTGGGACTTGTTTCGCAATTGAGCTAAGACACATTTGTATAAACTAAGATATTGTTCAGCAATGATGTTTTCACTTTTTATGTGGGATGAGCCTCTTTTTCAGTATTTTGGCAGATTTCCTATTTTTCTCCCACAATTTCCCATCCCTCACCAGGAATGCTCCAGAACAGTCTGGTATATAAACCCTTAGTGGTGCGCCTGTACAGGGCTCTCCCCTAATCAAGTGTGACATGTGTGTACAACAAAACCTCTAAAGTGAAGACACATATACAATGTACAACAAATCATGTATTTGGTTTTACATAAACAGCAGTACAAGACTGAAGAGGCCTTTTTCTCTTCACATCACCCACCAGGAACAGTCTGATAGTGAAACCTCTAAAGTGAAAGACACATATACAACATATACATGTATTCGGGTTTTATATAAACAGCAGTACAAGACTGAAGAGTGAAGAGGCCTTGCTGGAGACCATCGATAATCAGAGAACCATTGCCAATTCATGGTATATTGATTGATCAATAATTGATAAACGATGATTCATAGTGTTTCTATAACTGTCCGATTTGTCTAGACCGATTCTTGCCCCTGAAGAAGACCAGACCAATTCTTAAAAGCCCAAGATTTACGGATCTGTAGTTCAGTGTTAACATGCTGGACTGGTAATCAAGGGATCGCAGGTTCGATCCCCCGTCTGACCCTAATAAAATTAACAGTCTTTCAGATGGGACGTTAAACCGATGTCTTGTGTCGGTGCTTTACACTGTGCACGTAAAAGAACTAGAGGAGACTCTGGAATGGGTCTCTGTATGTATCATTGCACTATCCTCCAAAAATCTAAAACGGCTAATCTCTTCAGGAGGCATCGCTCATATGGGCAACCAGCAGCGACGATAAATAAACGTAAAACACACACACAGCAGGTGACAATTCATTAATATATTTTCATACCTTTTTCAACTGAAAAAACTCTGGAAATATATTAAATGTTGTTATGACACAATTCTGATGAAACTGTGCGACATATTTATATTTGACTGCTATTTTATTCAGCGCCAGCATGCGAAGACTTAAAAGCAACAAACTGTCCAGTACTGTAGCCAGAGACAAATTTCAATCGAGCCCATACACATGTACATGTAGCGGGTCCGTGGAAAAATAGTTGAGACCAGTATAGAAGTGATTTTCTGATTTATATAATGATTTTAGACATATAGCTATGTATTGACCTTTTAGCTCTCTACCAGTCAACATTTTATACAGCAAAGGGATATTTTTGGGATTTTTATTTAATTCTTGGCTATATCACCGGCGGGCAGTTTACCTAACAACACCTTTCCTGGGCAGGCTCCAGCGGTTAACCAGTACTTGGGTGCACCAACCTCCGTAAGAAACTGCCAACTTTTTCATATAAATGAGACACGGCATGTGCGGGGCTCGAACCTATGACCATCAGTGATAATAGGTTACAGTGGTATACAAGTCAGCGACCTTAACCACTCGACCACACATCTCTAACTATGTCTATAGATGACAAATTGACAACTGTTGTGCATTTGCAAGGTATGTCTCTTGAAGGCCACAGCTGTAACATACTGGTATATCGTCAATACATACATATCAGATTATGACCTGATGATTAATGTAAATATTTCTATTTTTATTATTTACATAAAACCCAGGAAACTAATCCATTGTAAGACATCTGTTACGAGTGTCAACAACTTACTAACATTTGATATCATGTGAAATAATAAAAAAAATTTGTACATTGCAGGGTTCATTCTAAAGGGTGACATCGACGTAGTAGTCGCCCTTGGGGCCCTGACTTTGCACCCTGGTGGCACCATTTCTCTGTAAATATATATTTTTTACAATTTTCTGACAAAAATATTCACAGCAAGATAAAACTGGCCATTGTAAAGCTATTCAAATATTGTATTTAACGGTCGTATTGTGTATTTTAACCCTATTACCGGGTATGTTGAAATTTACTAAATAATACCATTAGATGACGTAATCGCGCGCCAAAGATGTGGGTCTAGCTTGAGCCATGCATGCGTTTTCCCAGAAAAATGTTCAAGCATTTAATTTCAATGCCGAAGCACTGTCTCTTGACAGAACACTAGCAAATTTAAATGTACATGTAACATCTTTACAGGGTAAAATAATGCTTATTTCACTATATAATTGAGATACATTCACACACAAAACTAATGTATTTGTTGAGTTCATCAGTATTACATGAACATTGTACTACAGATCTTATGATTACTTAATAATTGAGATCTTAAAATTCAAGCGCCATATATTCTTTTGCCACAAGACCCAAATTGTGAATTTGCGATAAAAATGTACCTAAATATTTCAATTTAGTGATTTTCGGGGGAAATCGGACGAAAAATCGGCCAAATAAATGGCTACTATTGGATTTAGACGTCTGTTTGATGACTAATGCCTCCATACGAAAAAAACTAAAATTCCAAAAATATAAGCATTTAAAGTCTTGGAAAGATACTAATCAAGTCTCCCTATATACAATTTACACTATATATACAACTTACACTCAAAGTATCAACTGTTCATATCGAAATATGACATGACCTCCTCATCCTCCATTACCTAAAGACGAACACTCTATAGGGAGACAGTACAAGCATCCATATGCATCTTAAATTACCTTGTATTCGTTCAACACCCGTTTTCTAATTTGTTTGCTAATGACATCATCACCTTCAGGGCGTACATGTAGCTAGCATAACTTTGTAGACCCGAGTTATAAATCTGGCACCAAAGGGTCTGGGGAAAAATTTGATTCCTGCACATGGTTGTTCAAATTTTGATAATTTCAGAGATATATCATACGAATTTGAATGTTGTGCAGAATGTATGTAATCTCCAAGTTGACAACCCAACACTGTTGTCATATCCCATCACCCCGTACAGTGTTTATTGCATTTTTTGGGTGTTTTTATGGAACAATCTGGAGACCCGGACTTTCAATGACTTGTGAATGACATTAATTTTTGGAATATAAATTAGTGTGTCGCAGTAAATATTTGTTTTTTGCTTGTACGACAGTTCTAGCGTGTCCCATATAAAACGAGCACCTGCTACTGACAGTCAGGCACATAGCGACATACCGTACACTAAAAATCAATTAAGCAAAAATTTATGAATAAAGTTCTAAATAAGTGTTTTTGTTTCTGTCAAACCCCTTGCGGAGGCCTAGACATGGTTTTCCTAGGCAGGCTTAGGCAACCTAAACGGCTAACCAGTACTAAGCAATGTGTGTGAGCTGCCTTGCTCAATGACGTACGTGCCCTTACCCGAGTATCGAATCCAGGGCCCTCCGATTCCGCAGCTCTACCACTTGCTTGACAATGGATTCATGACAATGTACTGCCAAACAAACGGGTATGACTGAAACCCGGAAGGAGCGCTCCTTCCACGAGCGCTCCTTCCGCGGAAGGAGCATTCGGCTACGGAAGGAGCGCATTAAAAGCTTATTTATTATACAATCTTTAAAAAAGAGCATAATTTGTCAAATTCCTCGGAAGGAGTGCTCCTTTCGGTCTTCAGTCATGACGCGGAAGGAGCATTCGACTACGGAAGGAGCGCATTATGCTACAAGATCACCATTTTACAATCGATTTGCATAAAACTTTCAGATTTAACGTATTTTATAATTATTTACATAAAACAATCACTTTTTTAAAGATTGTATACGAAATAAGCTTTTAATGCGCTCCTTCCGGGTTTCAGTCATACCGCCAAACAAACTAATGAGATTTGTACCTGTTTGGATGACAGCCATCACATGGCATTTTGTCAAATCATTGGCAATCCATGTATTGATGCCAAACCAGTTGATAATTGGTGTACCCCCATATTTTGTACCCCTATATTTTTTAAAGTGTTTGAACAGTACATACATATAAATAATAATAATATGTGCGCATGAACCTGGTGACAAACCAGTTGAGAAAAAAAAAGGTATTGAAACTAAAGAGGAACAAGAATTAACGTGCAACTACGCTACCTCGTCCACAAACATCATATATCAACGAAACAAATACAGGGTTATTTTCGGCGGCCATTTACAAAATTATAAATCCAATATTTTTCAAGAAGATGGATCCCTAACCCTGTCACACACAGTGACTAATTTCTAGAATCGTTAGTTGCGATGTATTTACCTTCTCCGTGTACAGAATGGATTAACACTACTGAAATGATATATAATAAATAAATCCCCATCTTGTCGTCTTTGTCACAAACAAATACACTTTCTCTAAATCTAACTCTTGTCAATCCATGAATCTGCAGTAATAATGACAATTGGACCGAACAACACAGAGTCGGTGCCCGTTATACTTGCGCACTTGAAAATAGTCCGAAAGAATCAATATTCAAACTATTATTTATCACGCAAAAATAGATCGATTTAACAAAGAGATGTGATTCAGAACTGGCAATCAGGGATGTTAACATATTCAAAATTAGTCAGAGATATGCGTTGAAAAAAAAGTCCGGGAAATATGAAAAGACAAGAGCACCAATTTGGCCAGGCCAGTTCGCCTAAAGGCTAATTCATACATACATATATTAACTCCAACTACAGTCAAACCCTTAAGTAGCCAGCCAAGGGAATCACAGAAAGTGGCTGCTTAACACAGGTGGCTGCGAGGTCAAATGTATAATAAAACAACGTATTGGCAATCTGGAAACTGGCTGCTTAATACAGGTTGGCTGCTTAATAGAGGTGACCACTTACACAGGTTTGACTGTATACAAATTTAGTTTAGCTCGATTGCCAAACAAGATTTTACAACATTATTATTAATCGCTCTCGATACCTCATTCCTGATGTAACTCATCGCCATGGGGGGGAACAGGCAATGTGGAATTTAAAGCCACATAGTGCGTTTACTAGGAATGTGCTGCACACCGAGATGTTTATATAGTGTGTGATTATTGTCTTATATTTTCACTTTTTATTGTAAGTATGTATGTTCCATTAATGTCAAACCCCTCTCGGGGACCTATACATTTTTCCTGGGCAGGTTTAGCCGACCTAAGCGATTAACCAGTACTAAGCAATGTGTGTGAGATGCGTTGCTCAATGACACTACATACTTAGCCTTTCCGAGTATCGAACCGGGGACCGTTCGATTCCAAATCCGACGCTCTACCACTGGACCACGGACGCCACAATAACATTAATAAAAATTATTAATAACTTATTACAGTACAAAAGTCAAATTTAGAAAATATGGCAAGAAATGAACCTGCTTTTGAGAAAATATATTGTGAATTATCTCCATTTTAACAAAATTTCCATTAACTCAATAAATAGTGGTTTAATAAAGTTATAACACTAAACAGACGGATCTGTAGTCCAGTGGTAACACGCTGGACTGGTAATCCAGGGATCCCCCGTCTGACCCTAATAAAAATGAACAGTCTTTCAGATGGGCCGCTAAACCGAGGTCTCGTTTCGGTGCTTTACACCGTGCACGTAAAAAAACCCAGAGGAGACTCTGGAATGGGTCTCTGTCTGTATCATGCACTATCCTCCAAAATCTAAACTGACTAATCTCTTCATGAGGCGTCACTGATATGGGCAACCGGTAGCGACGATAAATAAATATAAATCACACACACACTATAACACTAAGATAAATTTGCATATCAATTATTAGTATTATTTTTCGAATCGAACAAAAAGGCTAAACGAGACTATACATGCATTGCCTAAGATTAAAAGCACAATCGTTACGGCTACAGCTGGGCACGAATGCCGGGCCTCTGTAGTCCAGTAGTCCAGGTTCGACCTGACCCTAATCAAATTAACAGTCTTTCAAATGGGACTTTAGACTGAAGTCTCGTTTCGGTGCTTTACACCATGCACGTAAAAGAACCAGATGTGACTCTGGGATGGGTCTCTGTCTGTATCATTGCACTATCCTCCAAACATCTTAAATGACTAATCTCTTCGGGAGACGTCGCTCATATGGGCAACCAGTAGTGATGATAAATAAACGTAAAACACACATACGCCGGGCTTCCCCTAAAGTGAACGCTCTGAACCCGACTGAGCTATCAGAACTTCCACTATCCAATTTAAAATACCAATGTTACACACGATAATGATACGCACAGGCTTACCTTTGTCATATATGAAAGGTCCGGTAGCCATGGATGCACTTTGTTGTCAATATGCCTAATCACCGGCCAATGCCTCCTTGTGGAAGTCGTGATAGCGCAGTGGATGCGCGTTCGCTTCAGGTGCGAAAGGTCCGGAGTTCGAGCCCACTGGAGCCGTTACGACTGTGCCCTTAGGCAAGGCATTTAAATTCCACGTTGCCTCTTCTCTCTCCCTCGTGGCGATGGATTCCATCAGGAATGAGGTCTCGAGAGTGATTTATATAAGTTGAAATAACTTGTTTCGCAATCGAGCTAAAATAAATTTGTATAAAATGTCTCCTACATACCATACTTCAAACTAGTGTCTGTAATGGAGCACATTGACTATAGTGATATTCTACAAAGCTGTACCATATTGGTTTCAGTTCTAAACATAGCTGTGAAAGTCAGCCCTCCTTAATACGAATGCAGAAATGCAGATGTAATTGTTATGAATTTTTGCCGATTTATTTATTAGGTTTATTTACCCTCGCCACCGGCGAACCATCTGGGCGAGCTCCAGCTTTTATTGGTGGACAGGAGGAAGACCCCGAGTGCCAATCCGTGCAGTATTTCTGGCACGGGTGGGCACCCGGATAGAACCACCGACCTTCCAAAAGCATGCTGGCTAGCTTCCTCACATGAAAATCCGACTATAGTGGGATTCGAACCTGCAGCGATGAGGGACAAGTGATTTAAAGTCAACGACCGTAACCACTCTGCCACAGAGCATTTGACAAGACTGATTTATAAAGTCGAACACGCTGGGAGTCAACCATTTGCAGACGCGTGGAAAGGCAGTTGGCACTGAGTCCAGAACAAAACGTTTAAACACGTAGGCCTACAAGCGCTGTGCACAGCATGGGGGAAGCAGGGTATGAATATTCTACCCCAAGGCAATTTGGAAAACCCGAATACACCAGACGCGATTTCCCGGTACAAGGGTCACGATTACACCTGTCACAAGTTATGCCCACAGAACCTCCACCGAACTTGCCAAAATAGGGTGGCCGCGACCGCGGGTCCTGCTACGACATGTCTGCTCTGGCATCACAGTGGATTAAAGCGACATTATATCGTAAAAAAAGCCCAGAATATGTGTTTACGTATGACTAGCATTGCTACAATAAATGCTTCCCAAATAATTCGAACACTAGCTTTCTATACATAAACAATGTTTTTGTGGTATACAAGCTCTCAAAAGTGAAAATAGGATTGAATATTCACATTTGTTTAATATTGGAGTCATAACCAAGCACGTGCTTCCGCTACACAGGCACAAAGGGTGAGATATAACGTTACGTCTGTAGTCTGTACCATACACCGTGTTATTCAGGTTGCACACATTACATTACGCATGGATGTTCGCCATATTTACATTAGTTTGTTATGTCAACAAACGTCGTATACGACATATGTTTATTAGTTGAAATACTCGGCGTTTTAGGAAACTATTTGGAAAACAATTATATCATATTATAGGAAAATACAGTCTGCATATAGAAATTTGAGTTTTCACCGATGTAGTGTCGCTTTACACCACTGCTAAGGGACAGCACCAAGGTAGTTGTTGTAGACAGGAATATAGCTATGTATGTCAATCAAGCGAATCCTGGTGTAGATGACTGTATTTTAGATATCTGTTCTCTCCGGGTTCCCCGAGACACCGGCCTTGTTTCCCTATATGAATTAACTCCAATGTACAACAATACTAATTGAAGATGACCCCCTTGTACAAGTTACAGTCAATCTTCACCAAACCTAAAATTAAATGTGAGCCTCCGTGATAGAGTGGTCGAGTGGTCTTGCAAGCTGTTTGTTAGAACTCGAATTGCACGTCCATCACCATGGATGCAGGTTCACTCCCAATCAGGGACAAGTGATAAAGTTGTCCGTCGCGTGCGGGGTTTATACCCAGTAAACGTGGGTGGTCTTCTCCGCAACACCAACAAAAATCCCTAAAAGGGGGAAGCCCTCCGAATTGTTCTTCAACGATGGGAACGAAACTGGTCAATGTAGGCCAATCCTGATAACTAATATGTCACCTTGATATGCTGAGAATACAGTAAAACCTGCATTAAGCAGCCAGCCAAGGGAATCACAGAAAGTGCTGCTTAGCACAGGTGATTGTTTAATAGAGGTCAACTGTATACTAAAACAACATATTGGGAATATTGGCTGCTCAATACAGGTTGGCTGCTTAATAGAGGTGATCACTGAAGGTTTTACTTCGAAAACGGAAAGCCATTTGTAGTCTTTTTGCGCTAAATATCTAGCGGTGACCAAATGCAAGTATGCATGTTTGTACTTACGCTGGTTTAACCAGGTTTACAACCGAATACGTTCAAAGCAAATAATTCCCGTCGATTTATCAAAGAAATAGAAGGGGCCGCCGTGGCCGAATGACTAAGGTCGTCATCACCGCAGTTGATTCGAATCCTACTGCTGATCTCTAATTATTTCATATGCGGAATCTTGCGGTGGTTCAACCCGGGAGCCCAGCTCAAGACCGACCTACTGCACGGGGGTGTACCCGTGGTCTTCCCCCACCGATAATAGCTGGAAAGTCGCCACCTAAATTCAAATTTGCCAGGCACGTAGCTCCTATAAGGCACTGAAGGCCCGGCCTGCAGATTGTCACAGAAAATGAAAACTCCAAAACCATGTCGGTCAAAAATGCAATAAAAACTGGAATGGGTATTTAGCATGTCTGTATAGTATATAATCACGACCGATGATCACATCTCACGACACGATCATATATTGTTGTAGTCAATGTGACATTACATCTGTCAGACTCTGTGTATGGCAATTATATGCTAAATTTGGTACCATTTTAAAACCATTGTGGAAGTCGTGATAGCGCAGTGGATGCGCGTTCGCTTCAGGTGCGAAAGGTCCGGAGTTCGAGCCCCGCTGGAGCCGTTACGATTGTGCCCTTAGGCAAGGCATTTAAATTCCAAGTTGCCTCTGCTCTCTCCCTCGTGGCGATGGATTCCATCAGGAATGAGGTCTCGAGAGTGATTAATATAAGTTATAATAACTTGTTTCGCAATCGAGCTAAACTAAATTTGTATATAAGTAGTTAGAGGTACATACATGTACAAATGTATGAAGTAATAACAATAGACTGGCTTCAGTTTCATTCCACTCCAAAGCAGCAAATAAGCAGCACCTTTAACAGGAGGATGACAAGAGTACCAATAACTTGTAAGCTACACAAACACACTACATATATGCTGCAACAAATGTATCAGCTTCTGTCAGCCAGCCACTCTAAAGGCTCTATTGATTTTAGGCTGGTGAATAAATTCTCTTCTTTAGGTTTGTATAAACTAAAACGTACACCAAAATTTGAAGGACTAAAAAGTACACTGAAATGCGCCAGTGTGCACCAACGTCGTTATAAGATTCAACATTAGGATAAGATCAGTTTTATTTTGAGTCGGCAATATAGCAACCGTACAGCACACGCTCTGGGGAAGCTTTTGAACCGATTATGAACCGCAATTGTCCTGGTGGCGCATGCCCCCAGACCCATACAGCACCATTGTCCTTTCGGTGCTCAATTTATTAGTCAGGTCTATAAATTCAAAAAGGCTAGCTACGCCCCTGAGTGTTGCTTGTTTATTTAGAAAACCATCAACAACTGTGCAATTGACGGCTTACAAAGTAAGTAATAACACCCGTCCTAATTTGCATTAACTTTTGATTTATTGTTTCACTTGAAGTATAAAACGGCTTATATATAGTGGGGTTGTAGTGAAATCTGAAAGGAACGACACTAACGAACTGATGCATGCTATTGTCTTATAATTGTAAAATATTTTACACTGATGGAAGAATTGTTTTAATTGTATATAAAATAATAGTTATTGTTAATCGAAGCGTTGTGTTAATGTGGGCGCCATATTGTTTCGTTTACGCTGGCAGAACTTCAATACTTCGTTCTTAAATTAAATGTCATTTACTACTTAAAGTCTCTATACACGTTTTTTCTTCAGTTGCACACTCGCACGTACACGTACACATACACACACTCGCACGTACACGTACACGTACACACACTCGCACGTACACGTACACGTACACGCACACGCACACGCACACGCACACGTACACATAGTCTTCCAAATGAGTGGCATGATTCGAAACTCTGTGCTAAGGTTGTTAATTAAATTAATATTGCACCAATTAAGATTGAAACTGGTAGATATCAAGGATTACCACTGTGTGAACGAGCCTGTTTTCAATGTTCAAATACAATCGAGAGCGAAATGCATGTATTGTTGAAATGTCCATTGTATGAGCATTTACGCACTGAACTTAAATTATATGCGCAGTCTATTAATACACTTAACAACTCTTATAAGTGTGCATCTTTGATTTCCGTATAACTTTTTTATTTATCAATATTTTTGCACGAAATTTTGTGTACTAGCTATTGACTACATTTTGAGTATTATCCCATGCTCCACGTGTTCAATTTAATCGATACGGCACGTTGAACCACGCAACGTCAAAATCAACACAATGCACGAGGAAATGGTGCGCTGGCACAAAATAAAACTGCATTTGGTCGTTGTGGACTTGATTACGATCCATACATCAGAAAAACATGACATGGGCAGGCTGACCATAGCGGAACGGGAAATAGCCGTCGGCTTCATCAACGCCGGTATACACCAAACAGAGGTACGTCTCAAAGTTAATTTAATGGCACTCATTAATAAGTTTCTTTGTGTTATAAAAATTGAAAGTCACTAACATTCAGTTATTTATCGAAAATATCCATAAAAAATAATTTATATATTTTAATTACTAATTTCATGTTATCCGTATCATTTGCAGGTTGCGCGACGCATGGGTGTACACCGCAACACCATCAGCAAGCTGATGCTTAAGTACAGAGCGACTGGCAACGTTTGTAACCTCCCTCGCAGACCACGTGGGCGTTGTACAACAGCTGCACAAGATAATCACATCGTACATGTGCATCGTCAGCAGAGAACACGTACAGCTGTCAAGACGGCCGGAGAAACGCGTGGGACGCACGGACGCCATATCTCTGCGCAGACCGTTAGAAGGCGTCTTCGATCGCTCGCCAACATGCGGTGTAGACGGCCCTTTAAGGGTATTTATTGTACTGACTCAGAGGCATAGGGCACTGCAAGATCGTTGGGCTCGGCGTCATCTTAGAACAACACAGGCAGAATGGGGGCAGGTCCTGTTTACTGACGAAAAGAAGTTCTGCCTACAGGAAAACGACTGTCGTTCACGGGTATATCGACAACGGGGAAAACGGTTCAACGACAACTGCGTCATCGAACGAGTTAGGTACGTTGGTGGGTCAGTAATGGTGTCTCCTTACATCACAAGACTAACATCGTGTTCATTAACGGTAATCTAAACGCCGCCCGGTACCAACATGACGTGTTTCAAATGTACCCATGTTTAGGAACACTAGAGGATTGCGGTTGCTGCAGGATGGCGCACCAGCCCACAGGGCTAGGGCGACAAGATTCTTTCTGAATGCTAACCACATCAATGTGATGGACATATCACCGAAGTCTCCCGACTTAAACATTATAGAAAATCTATGGGATGAATTGAATCGCCGCGTAAGAAGGACCGGCGCAGTGCCACATACCATCGCCCAGCTCCGTGCGAATATTGGGCAAGAGTGGGCAAATCTACCCCAGAACTATGTACGACGTTATGCGACGACGTTGCCAAGCTGTGATCCAGTCAGGGTGGGCATACGCGATATTAGAATAATTAATTCTCATCGGCCTGAGTTTTATCATTGACACTATCATTTTGCAACATTCACTTTTTACGCACCATCACATTACTTAGTCATGTGTGTTAAATTTGTGTTTGTTATGAAATAAAATAAATGGAATATCATGAAATATATCTCAATTGTATTTGCTGAAAATTTCATCATTATCGGGTCAATATTGACGTTGATATGAGACCATTTATACATGCACACTTATAAGAGTTGTTAAGTGTACATCATTCAACATGCTTAGTTAATCTCAACAGTTTGCTTATTTAATGTCTGATACAGATATTGCTAAATTATGTGCCAAAACCTGCAATAGAATTTTAATGGAAAGACGTAATATTTTATATAAAACCTGAATCATGTATATAGAAATCAAACAGCTTTATAATACTATTACGATTTAACTTTTGTATACATATATGTAAATGCAACATTTTAACCTGGGATGTATAGTTTTACTGTTTTATAAATCTGTATTTATAAATTGAATTTAATGTAAGTTTTAAGATGCTGTTATATTATATCTTAGTTTGTCTCTTATAACTCAAACATGAGTGGTTGTGTACATTGTTTTAATAT
The DNA here is from genome assembly GCA_014843695.1 of Archivesica marissinica. Lineage (NCBI taxonomy): Eukaryota > Metazoa > Mollusca > Bivalvia > Venerida > Vesicomyidae > Archivesica > Archivesica marissinica. Next base: position 76,896,005 of record CM026386.1, on the reverse strand, counting down.
TACTGTTTAAATATGTTGTGTATGCTTGTACAAAAATGAGACGTAAATAAACAGTTATCTATCTATCTATCTATATTGCAATATATCCATTAACTAGCCTGTGCACATGTAATACATTAACACAATGAAACAGAGATATGCACTAATTCGTCGAAGGCAGCCGAATGAAAACGATACTGCAATGCATAATACAAGGTAGCCTGATGGCATTTCAAGCACCCGTGAAATGAATATAGCTACAGAGAAACAGCTCAAACATTGTTGTTGTGTGAGATAGGAAGTTAATTGGCACGGTAAAACAATTACTGGCTAGATATACAATAGCTATGATAATTTTGATGAATAAGAAAAGTAAGATGTTTCTGCATGAAGCAGATCAGAGTCCATTCTATACCAATTATACACTACAACAACCTTGCTTCGGCACAGTAATGAGTTTTTAATCTTTGTACCTGGGCGAGCATGTTCGTGATCTGAACTATTTTTGCACGCTGCTCTTGATTGAAAACTACTACAAATAAGTGCCATGCTATATGTTTAAAGCCCCTTAATGCTTAGAATGGCAGACGAGTCAGTGGCCCAGTGGTTAAACTGCTACATTTGGACTGCAAATTCAGTAATCCCAGGTTCGATCCCCCATCTAAATCTATTAACAGTATTTCAGACGGGACTATAAACCGAGGTCTCATGTATCGGTACTATACGCCGGGCATGTGAAGGAACACGGATTTGGAACGTCTTCTGTATCTTGTAGTATCATTCAAAAACTGATAATATACTTCTGAATCGAGTAACCAGGGTTAAGTTATTTAAGCAGAGAAAGATATTAAGTTACTGTTTATACTTAAGTAAAGGAACTAGCTCTTGAAAAATATGCTTAGCTAAATATACTCTACAATAACGTATGCACATTTGTTTTAGCTCGATTGCGAAACAAGTTCTTACAACGTTAGATTAATCGCTCTCGATACCTCATGCCTGATAGAATCCATCGCCATGAGGGAGAGAGAAGAGGCAACGTGGAATTTAAGTGCACTGCCTACGTGCACAATCGTAACGGTTCCAGATAGGCGCGATACTCCGGGCATTTTGCACCTGAAGCCAATACGCTACCGCAGCGCTATCACGAACAACGCCCTTGATTGGAGTATAATTAAAACAGACCTGCACAGAGTGATTAGGCAGTTTAGATTGTTGGATGATACAGACAGAGACCCATTCCAGAGTCTGCTCTGGCTCTTTACGTGCACTGTGTAAAGCACCGACACGAGACCTCGGTTTAAAGTCCCATCTGAAAGACTTAATTTTAGTAGGGTCAGACGGGGGGGATCGAACCTGCGATCCCTTGATTACCAGTCCAGCGTGTTACCATTGGACAACAGATCCGTCTATATGGCCGGTTGGTGAGCCGCCAGCTAGTTAAATACTGGTTATCGTTTGCCTATCAACCTGACGAGGATGTGATTCGTGAAGTACTGATGTTCATAAGAGGTATCTCATAAGTCCAAAATGGCCCTTTCAACACTATAATAACCAACACTTTTTTATAAAAACTTAAACTTTATTTATTTTACAACGATTGCTAAGCAAGTTTTAACAACTTATTTTAATCACTCTCGTTGGCGCGGATCAAAGCGTATGTGTGGCCATTCAGGTGGGTGGAACCCGGAGTACCAGGAGAAAACCCACCCTATCCGATATGGCGACCACCGTACCATCTCGCATAGGCCTACTTCCCGGTCCGAGGATCGAACTCGGGCTGCATTTGTGAGAAGCGTGCTAGCTAACCACTGCGCTAATCGGACAGCCAACACTTTTATAACGTTTATAGACTATGCCATACTATAAGTATAAATGATATATAATACGAGATTATTACTTTTGTTGCTATTATTTCGATGTGGAATATACTAACCTACACTAACTCAGTTTGTTTGGTTTACATTCAACGATCAGACTAACAGGATATAAATACTACATTTATCATAATATAAAAATCACACATTTCAATTTCTGTATAATTATTGATGATTTAAACATATATATTTGTCATAATATACACACTATACATATACATAATTTACACAAATATATTTGCAATGACTAGTGGATTGAATTGGAAGCTATAATAGCTTATTGAAATTCTCTCCACACTTGCCCATATGGTTCGCCGGACGCGAGGGTAAATAAGCTCAATCATCATCATCATCTCCACACATCATTATTGTTGGCAACAGGAACTGCAACAGGAAATGTTATGAACAATGTTGGAATGAAGAAACAGGGCGTTGGTTATCACTAGTATTCATTGAACACAGTTCTTTGTCTCGAATCCTCATTCTCCGATCAGCTTACACGTAATACAAACTTTCTCGAGTAATCCCAGCGGAGCTCATACGTACGCCATCATAAACATAGAGGAAATGGTGCATGCATACGTAACAACAGAGTTCACGACATATGGCATGTTTCACCCGATAACGTGAACTGTTTTATCTGTTTTAAGATATGATTGAAATACAGGAAGACGTAACAGCTGCTGGTTACAGCTCGTGGGTTAATATACTACAATACTGGCTATAATGGCGCTGGACAACGATCTGTGCCCGTTGTGTGTGTATGGGGGGAGGGGGTCACTTAGTACAGTACACAGGCGACGCATTGTAATATAACATTATAACATGTTAACACCCTGTACACTGTAGAATTAAGGTATATGTAAATTATAATTAAAAGTATTAGTTCTTGCAGCTTATATCTTATTTCCTATGAACGTTTTACTGGTCATTGTTTACATGTTTCATTGTGCTATTTGATGTTTTAATTTGTTGAGGGCCTCGTGGTAGATTGACTTAATTGTTCAAATGAGTTCTCTCGTTAAATAAAGTCTTTATTATTATAATTATTATTATTATTATTATATTAAATATTCAATAACATAATGTAAATATATCATTTGACCGGACATACTGTTAATGACAAAACAGGCCCGTAGCCACACTGAGGAAAATGAGGCACTAGCCTCGGTTAGAATGTGGCAAATTGTTTATACAAATTTAGTTTAGCTCGATTGCGAAACAAGTTATTTCAACTTATATTAATCACTCTCGAGACCTCATTCCTGATGGAATCCATCGCCACGAGGTAGAGAGAAGAGGCAACGTGGAACTTAAATGCCTTGCCTAAGGGCACAATCGTAACGGCTCCAGTGGGGCTCGAACTCGGGCTTGACCTTTCGCACCTGAAGCGAACGCGCATCCACTGCGCTATCACGACTTCCACATAAAATAGAATGTGGCAAATTACGACACGTATAGTGAAACTCAAATAAAACTGCCTTCATAATGCACAGACTAGCATCCACAAAATAATTCGGGTGGGGTGGGTTTCCTCGGTTATTTTCATGTTCTGGCTAAGGCACTGCTGAAAATGTGTACTTTTGAACTATAATTCAACTTTTTTCCTCTCCCTTTGGTTCGAGTATTATCGTACATAGTCTGTCTGTTGTGGTGGAGAAGTCCACCTTACATTCCAATACTCAAGTCTCCAACATAGTCCACCCTTTGTTGAAGGGGTTCACTGTTTGCTGAAGGGGTTTACTGTTTGTTGAAGGGGTTCACTGTTTGTTGAAATGGTTCACTGTTTGTTGAAGGGGTTCACTATTTGTTGAAGGGGTTCACTGTTTGTTGAAATGGTTCACTGTTTGTTGAAAGGGTTCACTGTTTGTTGAAAGGGTACACTGTTTGCCGAAAGGGTCCATTATTTGCTGAACTGGTTCACTGTTTGCCGAAATGGTTCACTGTTTGCCGAAATGTTTCACTATTTGCAGATTCATTGATTAATGTAAGGGTTCGCTGTTTGTTGAAAGGTTCCAGTGTTTGTTGGAGTATGAATGACCGTTATATAAAATCCTACTTTAAATTTTGAAAGTTTGTAGACCACAAACACACTGTTTATTGATTCAATGTTAGTGTTCGAATGTACTCGGAAGAATTTGTAGTAGCAACGCATTTATACGTGAACAAATGCATTTTAATTACGTTTTGCGATGTAATGTCGCTTTAAACTATTTCTGCGGAATTTGCTAACAAAAAGTATGTATTGAGATTACTGCTCAAATGTTAGTAGACCTATGCACGAAACGACCATCGAAGCAGTTAGCTCATATACTGTCTGGTGTAAGTTTTCCATGAACAATGGAATTTCTCCGAAAATTGCTTCGCTGACCGAACAATGACTTGTTTTTACACAAGCGGAGGAATTTCTTTTGTGCTTGTTACATATACATGACACGCCTCTCTTTTTGTTTATCTATTGTGTTATCTAATTAGGACTACTTGAGTATGTGTTTATTTGCATTGAAGTTTCTGATAATGAAAGTTCAGCATATGCTCTACAGAGCTACAGATCAGATAGTTGCTTCCATGCGTAAGCTCATTACATAAAATGATTTTATAGCAAGGTCTCAGAGAGTTTCAATATCACGCGCCTATATTACATGTACAGTCAAACCCGTGTTAGTGGTCACCTCCATTAAGCAGCCAATCTGTAGTAAGCAGCCAGTTTACATATCCCCAATCGGTTGTTTTATTATACATTTAACCTCTATTAAGCAGCCACCTGTGTTAAGCAGCCACTTTCTGTGATTCCCTTGGCTAGCTGCTTAAGACAGGTTTGATTTTACATGATTAAGGGAGCATAGCTTCTAAGGTGTGCGTGATATCGGAAAGCCGTTTTGGTGTATTTATAGAAGTCTAAACGAACAAGACCCCGCTTACCTCAGAAACGCATTTCAGTTCAAATATACAAACATGTCCGTTGAGATCATCTTCTCTTTAACATCTATATCATCCTAGACCGAGAAGTTAAATAGCTCTATTCAGAATGTCATTTGCCTACCCTGGCACTACTATCTGGAATGCTTTACCAAATAATATTATGAAAATGCCTCATCAGTCATTTGACTTAATTTGGAGCAGGTCACACTTTTAATTGTGTGTGTTTTACGTTTTACGTTTATTTATCCTCGTTACCGGTTGCCTATATGAGCGACGCCTCCTGAAGAGGTTAGGCATTTTAGACTGTTCGAGGATAGTGCAATGACACAGACAGAGACCCATTCCAGAGTCTCCTCTGGTTCTTTTACGTGCATGATGTAAAGCACCGACACGAGACCTCGGTTTAAATAAAGTCCCATCTGAAAGACGGTTAATTTTATTAGGGCCAGACGGGGGATCGAACCCTGCATTCAGGGTCCAGTCACACAATTACAATATATTATCATACTACTTAATATATATATATACTTACAGCTCTCTAACTTATTTATGACTAAACGTCCACTAATATCATGTAATGTGTTTAATTATATGTACATATAACTATACTGTATATTATTGTTTTTGTTTTGAGGGCCTTATGGAAGAATACGTTTCCTTGTTAAATAAAATATTTACTTCTTTGATTTCGTGTACATGTATTGTTTTGTGAATGTATATAGTGGAATAAATATGTTTAAGCCAAATAAAGTACAGTCAACCCTGTCTTAAGCAGCCAGCCAAGGGAGTCAGCGAAAGTGGCTGCTTAGCACAGGTGGCTGCTTAATACATGTCAAATGTATAGTAAAACAACATATTTGGAATCTTGAAACTGGCTGCTTAATACAGGTTGGCTGCTTAATGGAGGTGACCATTAACACAGGTTTGACTGTATTTATTATTATATATTATTGACCAATAGCAAACTTCCTTTGACATGTAAGACAATGCCAGGAGGTATTTGTTAAATCAACTACTGGCATATAAAGCGCTGCCACAGCGATGTTTATTCTGTCTGTATCATTGCACTATCCTCCAAAAATCTAAAATGACTAATCTCTTCAGGAAGCGTCGCTCGTATGGGCAACCGGTAGCGACGATAAATAAACGTAAAACACACACACACTGTTCATTCAGTTAACTATTTGCAAAACCAACGAGGTTTAGAAATAGAAACTTGAGTTTAGAAATGTATGGTTAATTAATGAAGCTCTAGACATATTTATTAGTTTACGCAACCCACCATCGACCGTAATTAATTAATGAACAATTTATGTCAATAGTTTACACAGGTATGTAAAGTGTGTCTGTTTTACGTTTATTTATCGTCGCTACCTGTTGCCAATATGAGCGACCTGAAGCGATTAGACATTTTAGATTTTAGGGGATACTGCAATGTATAGAGACGCATTCTCCTCTGGTTCTTTTACGTGCACGGTGTACAGCACCGACACGAGACCTTGGTTTAACGTCTCATTCAAAAGACTATGATATGAGTCATTTTAGTATAGTATCGCGGGGGATCGAACTTGCGACCCCTCCATTACAAGTCCAGCGTGTTAACCACTGGACCAGTAGTTATGTGATGGGTCTGTATCTAGCGTTTATCGGAGTTTCCTTTGAAAAGAGTAGGTGTTTATGGTAACTGTTTTCCCTATTGGCATACTCCAGGACCGACCCAAGCGTACTGCTTTTGCACATTGTTAAATTACTGCATACTTTTGTACCATACCGTGATGACCGGACAATGACCAATAGCCTTTACTTGGAGGCAGAGGATGAAGCATGAGATACATGCGGATATGTAGTCCAGTGGTTAACACGCTGGTAGTCCAGTGGTAACACGCTGGACTGGTAATCAAGGGGTCGCAGGTTAGATCCCCCGTATGACCCTAACAAAATTAACAGTCTTTCAGATGTAACTTTAAACCGAGGTCTCGGGTAGGAGCTTTACACCATGCACGTAATTTAAGAACCAGAGGAGATTCTGGAATGGATCTCTGTCTGTATCATTGCACTATCTTCCAAAAATCTAAATTGTCTAATCTCTTCAGGATATGTCGCTCATATGGGCAACCAGTAGCGACAATAATAAACGTAACACACACAGAAGCCGGAGACCCGAGCAGACGACAACTGTATTCAACCAATGACAGATCGTTGTCCGACATGCAGATCATTTGTTCTCTCCAGTTGGCACTGAATGTTGAGAGTGTTTATACTTATAGTGAGCATGAGCCCTCGAAGCGACGACCTATGTCGACATATACCCGGGTCTCCCAGCTGTCAGTAGCGATATTCTCCCTGCTATAATGTCGCACCACACTAGCTTAAGCCAAGTATAGGTGGAGGGAGACCCCAGGTGCCATTCCGAGCTATATCAGTCTAGGCATGTACGGGTACCTGAGCAGTATCAGTCTAGGCATGTACGGGTACCCGAGCAGTATCAGTCTAGGCATGTACGGGTACCCGAGCAGTATCAGTCTAGGCATGCACGGGTACCCGAGCAGTATCAGTCTAGGCATGTACGGGTACCCGAGCAGTATCAGTCTAGGCGTGTACGGGTACCCGAGCAGTATCAGTCTAGGCATGCACGGGTACCCGAGCAGTATCAGTCTAGGCATGTACGGGTATCCGAGCAGTATCAGTCTAGGCATGTACGGGTACCCGAGCAGTATCAGTCTAGGCATGTACGGGTACCCGAGCAGTATCAGTCTAGGCATGTACGGGTACCCGAGCAGTATCAGTCTAGGCATGCACGGGTACCCGAGCAGTATCAGTCTAGGCATGCACGGGTACCCGAGCAGTATCAGTCTAGGCATGCACGGGTACCCGAGCAGTATCAGTCTAGGTATGTACGGGTACCCGAGCTATATCAGTATAGGCATGTACGGGTACCCGAGCACGACAATCAACCGCTAAACAGCTGGATATCTTCCACACAGGAGAATATGAGATCCCATTGGGATTCGAACCTGCAACGATGATGGGCAAGTCAACGACCGTAACCACTTTGCCACACGTGGATTTGTTTACTATCATGACATGTACGTGATATTTTACTGTGTTTTCTATAGATCTACATATGTATGTATACATATACAACACATTGTCTGTTGTAAGCACAGTAAAGAACTTTAAATGCAACAATGCAAACAACAACAAAACTCTACTATTCAGGCAATATATTTTTATTATGGTCTGGATATTAAATGTTGGCATGTAACATGCTGTGCTGTATTTACAACTTGGACGAGGATGCCTATCGAACGTTTTACAGATTGAATTTAATCATTCCAAAAAGCTAATTAAATGACAAGGATTCTAACGGACCAGTCATCAAGCGTCTGTGGCTCTCTTAGGTTATTTCTTATACGTTAAAGTTCAATACATCGAGCTTGCAATGCGATGTGCCAAGCATTATGGAAACTATCGATAACTGTTCAATAACGTTGTGCAATGAACATTTATTGAAACTACACAGTGTATGTATACACAGAACAGGACATGCTGCGTGCTTAATAAATATGGATGAGGATGAGTCATATTACGCACTCTGAAACAGATACGGGTGTTAAAAGGAATATAATGATCTTTCTATACGATGCATGTATTAAGCATATGTTGCTTTTTACCCCAGGTACACTATTTGGATCATAGTCGGTTCAAAAGTTCCTCAGAGCTTATGTCTAAAATGTTATATGTGTCGTCGACTAAAAATAAATCTTATCTGTATCTGTATTACGTTTCTTCCACCTGTTCAGAAGCTAAGTTGTATGTAGTAGTATATATACTGTATTGTATTTCTAATCCAGGGGCCATATCTCCGATGCTACCCAAGAGCCATTGGTTAGTTACTGCCCCATGACTTCTCTTTAAGGAGAATAGATCCTATTGATTGGTTTCCTCTGTTTTTATCGTTGTTTCCTTTGCACCACAAGCTATCAATTTTCATCTGTTTTCTCATCTTGTAATTATTAAATTATTAAATCTCGACAGATATCCTACGGTATATTCAGTGCTGTAAACGATTGTGGTCATACACAGATATTAATAAATGTGATTGGCAACAAACTAGTTAACTTAAAAGTGTTTGTTTTACGTTTATTTATCGTCGCTACCGGTTGTACATATGAGCGACGCCTTGTAAAGAGATTATACATTTTAGATTTTGTAGGATGGTGCAATGATACAGACAGACACGCATTTCATAGTCTCCACTGGTTCGTTTACGTGGACGGTGTAAAACATCGACACGATACCTTGGAATATAGTCACATCTGAAAGACTGTTAATATTATTAGGGACAGAAAGGGATCGAACCTGCGGTCCCTGGATCATTGTTTCCATCTTTGTAAAGTATATGTGCATTGTACCATTGTTTCCATATCTGTAATGTGTATATGCATTGTACCATTGTTTCCATCTCTGTAATGTGTATATGCATCGTACAATTGTTTCCATCTCTGTAATGTATATATGCCTTGTACCATTGTGTACATCTCTGTAATGTATATATGCATGGTATACCATTGTTTCCATCTCTGTAATGTGTATATGCATTGTACCATTGTTTCCATCTCTGTATTGTGTATATATGCATTGTACCATTGTTTCCATCTCTGTAATGTGTATATGCATTGTACCATTGTTTCCATCTATGTAATGTGTATATGCATTGTACAATTGTTTCCATCTCTGTAATGTATATATGCCTTGTACCATTGTTTCCATCTCTGTAATGTGTATATGCATTGTACCATTGTTTCCATCTATGTAATGTGTATATGCCTTGTATACCATTGTTTCCATCTCTGTAATGTATATATGCCTTGTACCATTGTTTCCATCTCTGTAATGTGTATATGCATTGTACCATTGTTTCCATCTATGTAATGTGTATATGCATTGTACAATTGTTTCCATCTCTGTAATGTATATATGCCTTGTACCATTGTTTCCATCTCTGTAATGTATATATGCATTGTATCATTGTTTCCATCTCTGTAATGTATATATTTTGTTGTTTTCCCTTGTACCATTGTTTCCATCTCTGTACTGTGTATATGCCTTGTACTATTGTTTCCATCTCTGTAATGTATATATCCCTTGTACCATTGTTTCCATCTCTGTAATGTGTATATGCCTTGTACCATTGTTTCCACCTCTGTAATGTGTATATGCATTGTACCATTGTTTCCATCTCTGTAATGTGTATATATGCATTGTACCATTGTTTCTATCTCTGTAATGTGTATATGCATTGTACCATTGTTTCCATCTATGTAATGTGTATATGCCTTGTATACCATTGTTTCCATCTCTGTAATGTATATATGCATTGTACCATTGTTTCCATCTCTGTAATGTATATATGCATTGTACCATTGTTTCTATCTCTGTAATGTATATATCCCTTGTACCATTGTGTCCATCTCTGTAATGTATATATGCATGGTATACCATTGTTTCCATCTCTGTAATGTGTATATGCATTGTACAATTGTTTCCATCTCTGTAATGTATATATGCCTTGTACCATTGTGTCCATCTCTGTAATCTATATATGCATGGTATACCATTGTTTCCATCTCTGTAATGTATATATGCCTTGTACCATTGTTTCCATCTCTGTAATGTGTATATGCATTGTACCATTGTTTCCATCTATGTAATGTGTATATGCATTGTACAATTGTTTCCATCTCTGTAATGTATATATGCCTTGTACCATTGTTTCCATCTCTGTATTGTGTATATATGCATTGTACCATTGTTTCCATCTCTGTAATGTGTATATGCATTGTACCATTGTTTCCATCTATGTAATGTGTATATGCATTGTACAATTGTTTCCATCTCTGTAATGTATATATGCCTTGTACCATTGTTTCCATCTCTGTATTGTGTATATATGCATTGTACCATTGTTTCCATCTCTGTAATGTGTATATGCATTGTACCATTGTTTCCATCTATGTAATGTGTATATGCATTGTACAATTGTTTCCATCTCTGTAATGTATATATGCCTTGTACCATTGTTATCTATGTAATGTGTATATGCATTGTACAATTGTTCCATCTCTGTAATGTATATATGCCTTGTACCATTGTTTCCATCTCTGTAATGTATATATGCATTGTACCATTGTTTCCATCTCTGTAATGTATATATGCATTGTACCATTGTTTCTATCTCTGTAATGTATATATCCCTTGTACCATTGTTTCCATCTCTGTACTGTGTATATGCCTTGTACTATTGTTTCCATCTCTGTAATGTATATATCCCTTGTACCATTGTTTCCATCTCTGTAATGTGTATATGCCTTGTACCATTGTTTCCACCTCTGTAATGTGTATATGCATTGTACCATTGTTTCCATCTCTGTAATGTGTATATATGCATTGTACCATTGTTTCTATCTCTGTAATGTGTATATGCATTGTACCATTGTTTCCATCTATGTACTGTGTATATGCCTTGTATACCATTGTTTCCATCTCTGTAATGTATATATGCATTGTACCATTGTTTCCATCTCTGTATGTATATATGCATTGTACCATTGTTTCTATCTCTGTAATGTATATATCCCTTGTACCATTGTTTCCATCTCTGTAATGTGTATATGCCTTGTACTATTGTTTCCAGCTCTGTAATGTATATATCCCTTGTACTATTGTTTCCATCTCTGTAATGTGTATATGCCTTGTACCATTGTTTCCACCTCTGTAATGTGTATATGCATTGTACCATTGTTTCCACCTCTGTAATGTATATATGCCTTGTACCATTGTTTCCATCTATGTAATGTATATATGCCTTGTATACCATTGTTTCCATCTCTGTAATGTATATATGCATTGTACCATTGTTTCCATCTCTGTAATGTATATATGCATTGTACCATTGTTTCCATCTATGTAATGTATATATGCATTGTACCATTGTTTCCATCTCTGTAATGTATATATGCATTGTACCATTGTTTCCATCTATGTAATGTATATATGCCTTGTACCATTGTTTCCATCTCTGCAATGTGTATATGCATTGTATCATTGTTTCCATCTCTGTAATGTGTATATGACGCTCAGTGGTGATGCAGGCGAAACATTTAAGCGTATTCGTACCCTGCCAATTTGCATGTACTCTTCGACAGAAAATAGGTAACATATGCTGTACGAGGTCCGTTGCTTATGTTATATCAATGTGTCCGACAGCATACCTGTCTAGTATAGCGGCTATAAACAAGACATATACATTAACGGTCAGTTAGCGTGTCACTAACTGGTTATACCAATTACGTATCCGATGATGATGTGCCGAGAAACGGAGCTGTTTGAATATGTAGACAGTACCGGGATAAATGTTGCTAGTTCTATGCGCTACTAGCATTGTGATACCAACTCTCGACATGTACCAAGTACCAACTCTCGACTGCTTCATATTTTCACCCGAGTTTTGCAATAAATCGCAGTATATTATTTTCCCAATAAACTTACGGAAAGCTGTTATAATGTTCGCATAGGTCCAAGATTATGGCCCCTTTGAATTTCTGCGTTGCAGACGAATATATTTAACCGATTCCTCTTCTCAGTTCCAGAAACGAGATTCAAACTTAGATGTGGTAATTGAGATATATATTTTTATAATTAAGTTTATTTAACGTCGATACCGGTTGGCCATTTGAGCGACGGGACGTTTACATAACAGCACCGTCCTAGGACAGGTTCCAGCGGTTAACCAGTATATATTTGGTGCACCAACCTCTGTAAGAAACTGCCAACGTTTTCATATAAATAGACACGGATTGAGCGGAACTCGAACCCGTGACCATCAGTGATGATATGGTACAGTGCTATACAAGTCAGCGACCGTAACCACTCGACCACGGAGGCGGATTGAGTACTTTGATAATATTTATATCAGAAAACAAAGTATAAACATACCTGTGTAGAATATTACTGAACACCGTTGATTTATATCTGTGAAAAGTATATTTGTACCTATTATCAGCTGTTTACTTTGTCCATATTCCGTATTGTAGCACGTTTAATACTGGTATGTTTGGTCGATAACACACGTTTCGAGAGAACCAATTCTCGACTTTTGATATACCGTGGTAATTGTGGTCAATTACGTCCCTTCCTTGCCATATTGATGACTGTTATACGATATTAGTGCAATACTGATGAGTGTCGTACGGAATTAGTGCAATACTGATGAGTGTCGTACGGAATTAGTGCAATACTGATGAGTGTCGTACGGAATTAGTGCAATACTGATGAGTGTCGTAAGGAATTAGTGCAATACTGATGAGTGTCGTACGGAATTAGTGCAATGCTGATGAGTGTCGTACGGAATTAGTGCAATACTGATGAGTGTCGTAAGGAATTAGTGCAATACTGATGAGTGTCGTACGGAATTAGTGCAATACTGATGAGTGTCGTACGGAATTAGTGCAATACTGATGAGTGTCGTACGGAATTAGTGCACTACTGATGAGTGTCGTAAGGAATTAGTGCAATACTGATGAGTGTCGTACGGAATTAGTGCAATACTGATGAGTGTCGTAAGGAATTAGTGCAATACTGATGAGTGTCGTACGGAATTAGTGCAATGCTGATGAGTGTCGTACGGAATTAGTGCAATACTGGTGAGTGTCGTACATAATTAGTGCAATACTAGTGAGTGTCGTACATAATTAGTGCAATACTGGTGAGTGTCGTACAGAATTAGTGCAATACTAGTGAGTGTCGTACAGAATTAGTGCAATACTGGTGAGTGTCGTACAGAATTAGTGCAATACTGATGAGTGTCGTACAGAATTAGTGCAATACTGATGAGTGTCGTATGGAATTAGTGCAATACTGATGAGTGTCGTACGGAATTAGTGCAATACTGATGAGTGTCGTACAGAATTAGTGCAATACTGGTGAGTGTTGTACGGAATTAGTGCAATACTGGTGAGTGTCGTAAGGAATTAGTGCAATACTGATGAGTGTCGTACGGAATTAGTGCAATACTGATGAGTGTTGTACGGAATTAGTGCAATACTGATGAGTGTCGTACGGAATTAGTGCAATACTGATGAGTGTCGTACGGAATTAGTGCAATACTGATGAGTGTCGTACGGAATTAGTGCAATACTGATGAATGTCGTACGGAATTAGTGCAATACTGATGAGTGGCGTATGGAATTAGTGCAATACTGATGCAATACTATTGTTTTCTCGGCACCACAATCAACTACGAATTATGAGAATGCATATGAACAAATAAGAAAACATACTAAAAGTTTCATATTCATATATATACATATTTGACTTGTTTATATACGAACGTTATTTATTTTACAACGATTGCGAAACAAACTTTGCTAGCTTACATTGATCACCCTCGGTAGTTAAATCACCCTCGGTAGTTAAATCACCCTCGGTAGTTAATTTACACACTACATTAGTTTAATTGCTACCTACATGATACCACGTGGTCCTCCGTATGGGAGTACCCGGGGGAAACTCACCCAGCCACCGTAACTTGTGTTTCATTACACCATCTCTCCTTGTTGCTTGTTTTGAGTTCTTAATGTTGCACCAGCAGATTAGGTCATACGGCGACTACATGCTATCATTGGTGGAGGAAGACCCATAATGTCCCTCTGAGTAGTATTCAAGGCACGGACGGACACCCGGCTAGAACCACCGACTTACCGCAAGCCAGTTGGATAGCTCCCTCACATGAACTAATTGTTTTCAAATCCTATTTGTCTTACAATCATTTATAACAGTTGTATATGTATATATATGTAACCGAACAAATAAATAATGTTTATACTATAAATAATTCGAACCCCCACCCCCATGGGATTCGAATCAACAGCGGTGATGGACCAGTGATTTGAAGCCAACGACCGTGACCACTCGGCCACGGGCGGTGAGGAACCACCCCTCCCCCCACACACTATTCGTATACACATTTCAACTTCATGGCCCAAGATATTGCAAACAGAAATATTCCTGCGGCTTAATCTTGCAGTGCACAAGCACTTGCAGTTCCTACACTGACTGCATCATTAACTTCCTTCTGTTAATCATGTTAATCATGTTTTATTTCACCTTGTGGGCGAACCAATAACGAGAACGGTGGTGAGAGCAGTGCACGTTAGTTAGCTATAGTCATTTTGTTCTGTGCATTGCCAGCATTTCGTAATGTGCATTTCCACGTTTGTTATTTACATTTTGCTGGTGGTTTATGAAGGTCTGTCAGTTTTGTTATGTGAATACACCATGTCGTGATGCATAACCGTCAGCTTCAGTGAAGGTAAACTACAAATCTATATTGTGAATTTTTTACGCGTGTTGTTAGAGGGTTGTAGATATATGCAGTATACGGTACATATATACGGATACAAGATATAAGTTTTGAACATATGCACTACTCACTCTCAGATGACTATTTGCTTACCAGTGAGACTCCTCTGTGTACATTACATTCTACATAACAGTTATACATATCTCCTTTCTCTTAGTCCTATCTACTTTCTCTTAGTTCTGTCTCCTTTCTCTTAGTCATATCTCCTTTCCTT
Organism: Archivesica marissinica; assembly: GCA_014843695.1. Lineage (NCBI taxonomy): Eukaryota > Metazoa > Mollusca > Bivalvia > Venerida > Vesicomyidae > Archivesica > Archivesica marissinica. Next base: position 76,880,590 of record CM026386.1, on the reverse strand, counting down.
TCTCTTAGTTCTATCTCCTTTCTCTTAGTCATATCTCCTTTATCTTAGTCCTATCTCCTTTCTCTTAGTCCTATCTCCTTTCTCTTAGTCCTATCTCCTTTCTCTTAGTTCTATCTCCTTTCTCTTAGTCCTATCTCCTTTCTCTTAGTTCTATCTCCTTTCTCTTAGTTATATCTCCTTTCTCTTAGTTCTATCTCCTTTCTCTTAGTTCTATCTCCTTTCTCTTAGTCCTATCTCCTTTCTCTTAGTCATATCTCCTTTATCTTAGTCATATCTCCTTTCTCTTAGTTCTATCTCCTTTCTCTTAGTCCTATCTCCTTTATCTTAGTCATATCTCCTTTATCTTAGTCATATCTCCTTTCTCTTAGTCCTATCTCCTTTATCTTAGTCATATCTCCTTTATCTTAGTCATATCTCCTTTCTCTTAGTCCTATCTCCTTTCTCTTAGTTCTATCTCCTTTCTCTTAGTCCTATCTCCTTTCTCTTAGTTCTATCTCCTTTCTCTTAGTTCTATCTCCTTTCTCTTAGTCCTATCTCTTTTCTCTTAGTCCCTTCATCCATTCTGATACATATGGTGACCACAACAGTTCGTCATCGGACCATACACCAGTTTTTCTTCCTTGTGGTATTTGTTTCTGTAGCATATGAGTGTTTTCAATGGTACGGGTGCTGGACCTTACGCACATCCCTCATCCTATCTCATCCGGCTGGCTCGGGACCGGGACTGAGTTGCTATACATATATTTAACATATATTTCAGCAATTATTATTTTGCTTATATTAATCATTGACATGCAAATGCATGTACTTCAATGTATGTTCATGTAAACAATTAATTTAGATTACAAACAAATAACTAAAGACTTTAGACATGCATTAATGCTTGTAGAGCCAACACAAACAGTCTGATAATGGAAAGCTCCTGATTTCCTTGAAGCTTTGCACTTGATATCGTCGCTGTTCGTTCTTGTCTCAAGTTGGTTTGGAAATGAATTTATATATAAGCTTTGTATTAAGCTTGTTTTCAGGTCCTATTTGTCTTATTTGCCTTAGGCAAGGCATTTAAATTCCACGTTGCCTCTTCTCTCTCCCTCGTGGCGATGGATTCCATCAGGAATGAGGTCTCGAGAGTGATTAATATAAGTTGAAATAACTTGTTTCGCAATCGAGCTAAAAATAAATGTGTATAAACCAATTTGTCTTACAATCATTTTATACTAGTTTTATATGTATATACTTATAAAAATAATTAATATTCATATATTATTATTATTATATACCAAACTTATATAGCGCTCTTTTCATTTAAAAATAAAACGTTCAAAAGCGCTTTACAGCCTAAAATATCACAAATATTGATAAAAACGTCCACATACAATGAGATAAAACAAGACAAAATTAGCAAACACAATTATAATGGATTCTAAATATGCTATAAAATATTAGGATCTAAAATTATAACAATTAAAATATAGGTAATAATTAAATAAACTTATATATAAATATATATGTAACAGTACAAATAAAGAATGTTTAAGCTAAGTTGGTAGCGAGTGAAAAGTTTTCAACTTTTTGGTTTCACTGTTTTTAAAGTATGACTGTCAAAAGTTGAGCTCATTGTAACAAATCAAGAAACCAACAATTAGGAACAATACTATTTATCGGTGCTATTCATTCTCGTGTGCATGCATATTTGTTTTAGTTTGAGAAAGCGCATATTTGGTGAAGCTGAACCCGTTTGACCTTTGACCTAAGTTCATGATTTGTGAGGCTGATTTCCCTAATTGACCCAACCGTTTATGTGCATTTGTCAGCAACAATGATATGAGATCGCATGATTCTATTTTTAAACCATGAGTAAGGGAGTTGTTTTATTTACCTGGCTAGTGTGGCTGTCCGATTAGCGCAGTGGTTAGCGCGCTCGCTTCTCATCAATGCAACCCGGGTTCGATCCTCGGAGTGGGAAGTATGTTAGATGGTACGGTACGGTGGTCGCCATATCGGATAGGTGGGTTTTCTCCAGGTACTCCGGTTTCCTCCCACACGAATGACCACACTTACGCTTTCATCCGCGTCAACGAGAGTGATTAATATAAGTTGTTAGAACTTGCTTGGTAATCGTTATAAAATAAATAAAGTTTAAACACTATTCTTTAAATCTGGCTAGTTGATGCAAGCAAGGATATGTGTGGAAGTCGCGATAGCGCAGTTGTAGCGCGTTCGCTTCAGGCGCGATAGGTACGGAGCACACACACACAACACCCACACACACACACACACACACACACACACACACACCCACACACAACAACACACCACACACCACAACACCACACACACACCACACACACACACACACAACACACACACACACACACACACACACACACACCACACACACACCACACACACACACACACACACACACACACACACACACCACACCACACACCACACCACACACACACACACACACACACACACACACACACACACACACACACACCACACACACACACACACACACCCCACACACACACACCACACACACACACACACACACACAACACACACACACACACACACACACACACACACACACACACACACACACACACACAACACACACACAACACACACACACACACACACACACACACACACACACACACACACACACACACACACACACACACACAACCACACACACACACACACACACACACACACACACACACACACACACACACACACACACACACACACACACAACACCAACACACACACACACACACCACACACACACACACACACACACACCACACACACACACACACACACACACACACACACACACACACACACACACACACAACACACACACACACACACACACACACACACACCACAACCACACACACACACACACACAACACACCACACACACACACACACACACCACACACACACACACACACACACACACACCACACACACCACACACCACACACCACACACCACACACCACACCACACACCACACACCACACACCACACACCACACACCACACACCACACACCACACACCACCACACACCACACACCACACACCACACACCACACACACACACACACACACACACACACACACACACACACACACACACGTTTATATCACAGAAAGAGGTATATAATTGTGTACCATCATTCAGAGGTACCCCATTTACAATTGAGATAATGAACTGATTTTTTTAACAGGCAATCCCAATCACAACTAGAATACATAAACCACTTGAAATCTTTAAAAAAGCAATGATTTGTAGTCTTGTATCTTTTACAAACATGATGAGGTATGCATAATAATGAGGACATGTCCAAATATGGTCAGTTCACACACTGACACAAAGGTGCATACTTGGGTATGCATACTAATTAGGTGCAAACTTCCGAGGTACACATTCCGAGGTACATGTACACATTAACAGACCAACCAGTTTGAATGATTTTGAGTTGGGTTTTACGCAATGCCAGTTAGGTCATATAGCACCAACAGGAAAAGTACTTCTGATTCTACATATTATTTACGATCGTTTTTTTATAAAATATAGAACCATAACCACATCACCTGCTGTAATCAAGAGTTGCATTACATCCTTTCGGGTGTGTTTGGTTGGACATGCTACAGGACAAAACAGTGATCCGATTCTGGAGGATTATAATTGCCCGGGAACTTGCCACACGTGAATGAAACACTTGGTCGTTAACTTATGCCACAATGTCAGACATAATTATATCGTCCGTGGCTATCAGCATATGAAGTTCAATGTGCTGCTAGACCCTTTTGGCGATCAATGGGCACCATCTACTCAGATGGAAACAATTCACGTTAGCTATCCGGTAGCTAGGAACTGACAATAGCAGAAGATCAGAACCAAGTTCTGTGGAAATTGAAACTCCCATACCACAATGTAAATATCGGGGATGGGAATCACGGCCTGCAAGGAGCACCAACTGCCAGACATTGGATGCATTTAGGGCAAACGATTGGGTCCGAGCCAGCCAAACACTAGTAGTCCATCCAGACCATGTGAATAGCCAGCTATTTTGTAAAGTAACAGTTTTACCACAGGGTACTAGACATTCCCGCAGGAATCCTATTCTATATCTGGAAGAAGAATATACATGTATGGGTATATACTACATGTAGAATCTTAGACACTATGTGGACACTCAATGTCAATCAGGCACATTTCTTTTGACCCCACTTACCAATGGAGACAATACTTTGACAAAGATATTTATGCGGATTGCCGCTAATTGTCTTTAAAGTTAAATCAGGTCAATAGAAAGCCTTTTATTTGAATCATGTCTAGGATCCTAGTAAGTGAATGTAAAACAGAATTCATGTCTTCTTACAATCATTTTATTGATCAAATAAAGAAAACAATTAAAGTATCAAGAACAATTCTAAGTGCATAGTATAAGATCCTGCCAAGTTAAGGTGCAAAGGGAGAGGCCATATTTGACATGTAGGGAAACCATTTTGAAAACACCGCAACTTCCATAGTTAGTTAGACATGACATCTATTACCGTATAATATGCCAATGAAACATATTAGGTACCCAAACTACACATCTAAAGGATCATACATACGTCAATTGTCACTTTAATTCAATCAAATCACAAACATTGTGATCAATCAAATCGCAAACATTGTGATTGAGTTGAGTAGGGTTTTACGGCATTGCGACACAGTAACATCATATAGTGCCAACAGGAAAAGTGGTTCCGATTCCACATCTTAATTACATCGAGATAACTATATTCGATATGGAACCAGAACCACCCACCTGCTGTAATCAAGAATTACATGATTACATTCTTTCAGATTCTGTTTTAGTCACCTCCTACAACATGCCAAGGGTATGTCTTAAAGGTGTTATCTTGGTCAGTGTCTTGAGTGGCAGATGACGGTGATAACACTTGAAAATATCGTACCACCTTTGTAATAGGCATTGGCTGAATAAAATATTATGTAAATATATTCATGTACGATGTCCTTACCAAAAACAACAAAACAATAGAGTTATACATGCATAAGAAAAACAAAAAAATTAAGGTTCATATTCGTGAATAGTCAGAGGCCGCATTTGTACATGACAACACCGAATAATTGTTTCTTGCCTATGTGTAGTTTATTGTTTCGACACCACATTGGTATGCAGGATGAAGAGTTGAGTTCGGTTTTACGGCACTGCGACACAGTAAGGTCATATAGCAACAACAGAAAAAATGGTTCGATTCTACATATTATTTACAGAAGAAAAAAATAATAAGATGTAGAACCAGAACCACCCCACCTGTTCAAGAGTTGCATGAGTACATCTTTTCGGATCCTGTTTTAGTCGGCTAATATTGCATGATACAGGACAAAACAGTGGTCCAATTCTGGAGGGTTGCCCGAGAACCACACAGGGCAGGACGAAGATGCAGTCTCCATGTATATAAAATACTATACAAATATACACCTATGTAGCAACAGCAATAAGTCCATGTTTGCCAAAATGTAATGTCACGCAAGTCCATCAGGAGGTTTGCAAAACAGAAGGGCTACAGGCCACCACAAAATGGCTGTTCAGGAAGGAAGTACTGAACTGCTACAGGGCCGATATCGAGGTCTAGTTAAAAACGAATTTGCAAAATGTACATCAAATTTAAAGTGGGACACAGACCTGGTTCATGTTTGCCAATGTGCGCCATCCTGCAAGTCCATCAGGGGGTTATCAAACCATATGAAGGACTACAGGACACCGCAAACAGGCAACATGACCAATAGTGCTATGTACATACTGCAATTCCAATTAAGATTATGCACATAGTAACGGTGGTAATCATTAGCCAATTATGTACAGATGTACGGCATGCGAGAGTCCATAACCATATTACCCCGCACAAATGTTACTCTATATAATACATATACGGCATTCACCAACATTAAGTGCATGTTTGCCAAAGTGCAATGTCCTGCAAATCCATCAGGAGGTTTGCAAGACAGCCTGATGGGCTACGAGACACAGCAAGAAGGCTGTCCAGAAATAAAGCTGAAGTGTACAGGACCAATCTTGAGGTCTAGTAATCGTATTTACAAACTTTACATAAGTTTTTTTAATTTGCAGAGGGTATGACCAAACTGCCTAACACAAACAATGAACTATAAAGGCAATATGGCTATCAAATGTTAGTACTAAAATCGAAAAAGAAAGTACATAGCAAATTAAAGTCTATCTATCACACTGCTAGTGTGTAAAAAATTACTAAAAATGTCAATAAAATGTCATTGTTTAAAAACAGTTTCATACTCCGTATAGAAGTTATTAAAGAACATCATCACTAAATTAAAGACTAAAGATTGCAGAAAAACATGTTTGGTAATAAAATTCCTGTACGGTTTGGTAGAAATTTACCATAGGTACAATCATAACTCTATGAAACAAATCACTAAAATCCTGCCATGAATTAAATTCTATTACTTTCAGAATATTCTTAATACATGTATAGGCAAAGTCCACACTTTAATGGAACAACCCATGTATAACATGATTAATATCCTGTTTTAGTCGCCTTCTATGCTACAGGACAAAACCGTGGTCCTATTCTGGAGGCTTAAATCCCCGGGAACCACACGGTGTGACAACATATTCAAATACAAGGTAAAGTCATATTAAGTATCTACCTGTGTCATACTAGCTATTGAACACAATGTAAACAATTCCTCTCCTCTGTATTGGATCATGTTGACATTTGCGTTAAATAGTGTGTTCACTTTCACTAAGATTTCGCAAAACCGTCAATACTATACAACCACGTTAGGATTTCGAATTTGGTTTGATAATGCATTGAGCTGATGTCAGACGCAATTTCTCGACAGTGGCACAAATTTATAAAGCAATGGTAAATTCACTCAGTATTTGCAATTGAGTTGAAATATATGCCCGACAATTTTCAGCACAATCAGTCATCAGTTATGTGTATGTTCCAGTTTCTGTTCGAAACGTCAAAATTGCGCGAAATAACATCAGATTTCCATAGACATAACTCTGACATCAGAAAATCTTATACCGAGCGTCGTTGACGTTACTCTATTCTACAATAGCGCAGATGGGGCCAATTCAAAGATCAAGTGCTCACACAGAAAGGTCAAGTGCTCACATGCGGAACTGTCCATTATGAGACTAGTCCGACAACATATGTGTATTATGTGACTAGTCCAGGAACTTATTGACAATACCTTGTACATTTGAAAATTCACTGATTCCCCCAAACTTAAATGTGTTTCAAATTCATCTTTCTTTTTTCTTGAGTAATCCAATTATGGATAGTGTTCTTCACCTTTATCCAACCAAGGTTGCTGAGAACCGAATATTTGTTCAACACTTTCTCACAATCTACACGTCTCAGTTCTCTTCTCAATTGTACATTTGTTTTAAACAGTGTTCTCAAAAGCTGAGCCTGGTCTTCTGTCAACCTCTGTATAATTTGCCTACCAGTAGTCGTTTGTTTCACAGGCTTTTTCCTGAAACAACATGAGAAAGATACCATAAATAACACTGTATCAAATTGGAATATTTACACCAGGATCCTGTAAAACCTGTTAACAGTTATATAATTAATCAGCAAGAGAAGTCAATTTTAAAATTTTGCACTAAAAACTACATTTGGCTGCTTAGTGGAGGTTAATTTTGTACAACATATAGAAATAAAGCTAAAGGGGGATTATGGCACTAAACAATATAGAAATGTTTGATGCAAGTGGTTCCTTAACAGAAGTGACTGCTATATGTTTAATTGTACAAAGGCTAATTAGATTGTTGAAGTCCAGAATGCGAACATGCAATATAGATTCCCATCTAGTCAATTAACTAACCCATATTTAGCCAAATTATACACGTGCAAACTCCAACATGGAGAGGAATTTGTATAAGCTTATAGTGCTTGTTTTCCATTCCATTCCATTTATGTGTTGTAAAATTGTATGTAAATTATAGACTTTATTCTGGAATAAATATGCTTAAATGAAGGAAATTGTCAAAGAATTTGCATTGACAAGGTGCAATCTGAGGTACACCAAGCCAACTGTAAACAGAAATACTGAGGTACACACACACAACTATACACAGAAATACTGAGGTACACACACACAACTATACCAGAAATATCGAGGTACACATATATATGCAACTAGATACAGAAATACTGAGGTACACACATATATGCAACTAAAGTGGTTCCGATTCTGCATATTATTTACAGATATAATTTTTTATATATATATATAGAACCAGAACCACCCCACCTTGCATGATTACATCCTTTCGGATCCTGTTTTTAAATCAGCTCCTATTGCATGATAGAGCACAAAACAGTGGTCCAATTCTGGAGGATTAAAATTGCCAAGGAACCAAACGGAACATAAAAATATGATTGTTCACTATTGAGTTGAGTTGGGTTTTACGGCACTGCGACACAAGTAGGTCATATAGCGCCAACAGGTGGTTTCGATTCTACATATTATTTACATAGACAAAAATATAAAATATAGAACCGAAACCACCCCACCTGCTGTAATCAAGCGTTGCATGATTACATCCTTTCAAATCCAGTTTTAGTCGGCTCCTACGACATGCTACAGGACAAAA
>CM026386.1:76809482-76870894 GCA_014843695.1 Archivesica marissinica | reverse complement strand
CACACACACTGTACATCTTTGCAATCTAACATTTGAAAACAGTTCAAGCCAGTGCAGAGCTATGTAAGCCCCACGTGACATTTCCAGATATCAATATGCTATATATAATTAATTCTCAATTTCAAAAACACGTAATGAAACAATCATTATCTCTTTGCATGTTGGGTAAAATAGAGGCTATATATAGTTCAAATAATTGCAGCAGACCACATTTCAATGATCTGGTTTTCTTTTTTGTAGCTGAAAACTCCGTCAATATGTGATGTAACCACATTAGAATCGTGTCGTTACATGAATATATTATGAATGAATAGACAACATGTACTACTTATTACCACAGACGATTGGGTTCTGGATAAAACATATTATATCAGTATATGGCTTTGATAGTGACGGGATGTCATGTTTAAATTTGCTTGGATATGACCGCCTACACAAGTGTAGGCTATGTACTGTGTCAAGCCTTATCATAATGTTCTTAACTTGTTTTTAAAACCTTTAGGTTTGAACCCGAAACCATTTGTCCAGACCCCAAGCGTATGTCCGATTAACGCAGTGGTTAGCGCGCTCGCTTATCACCAATGCAACCCGGGTTCGATCCTCGGACCGGGAAGTATGTGAGATGTTACGGTGGTCGCCAGATCGGACAGATGGGTTTTCTCCCACACGAATGACCACATTTACGCATTCATCCGCGCCAACGAGAGTGATTAATATAAGTTGTTAAAGCTTGCTTCGCAATCGTTGTAAAATAAATCAAGTTTAAACCAAGCGTCTGTGCGTATTACTAGTGTTACAACTTCCGTTTTCCGTTTACACTGCTACTCTTTAGTCTCTACCCATCCACATTACCTTTATTCTCTTGTCATTTGTTTGGCTCTCTTCAGTAGAATCTAACGCTTAATCTTGTATACTGGCGAATAAGTTTACGTATATTTATATTTCTTTTATGCTTTCCAATCAATGCCAGAGTTTTCTCAGTGAAAGAAAACTCCACATTCCACTGTATTGAAACAGTGAAAGATGGCATTTTCTCTGTCACTGCTTGAGTTTCGTATTCCTCCGCGGTTGAATGTATTTTTGAATATTAGCGAATTTCTGACAATCATGAATCGTTAATTATAAGTAATATATTCTAATGAATTTGTTTTATGTGTAGTTTTTAATTTTGACAGCAAACAGAAACTAACTGGAACATCATACCGGACCCATTTCTTATTACGGACGTTCACACTAGCATATGTGGTTGTGCGGTTGTGTATTGTGATGCAATGCACAGGGATTCGGCACGTTTGGGGGGTACTAGTATATATATATTTAAGTACAGGGATTCTACTCTGTGGGATGTCAGATTTCGCATCGATCAGTAAAATGACCCTATCTGAAACAATTTTGTACAAAGCTGTCCAAATATAACGCCTATCCCGCATATCTTCAAATAAAACACAACTTTAAGCTGCATGCATGTATACTTTGCAAACAATTGCCACAGACATTGGCCATAGCAAGTCACATTTCCATACTAGGACACGGGTTCTGTCAGCAACAAAAAAAAATCTTCGACGGGAGAGTTTTAACTGTGAATAACATTATCAATACAATGTGTTTCCACTAACGTGTAGGTTTATTCGGCAAAAATGTACGTCAAAAAGAGATTTCGTAGCATTTTCAATTTGTTTTGAAAATTTCTAAAGCGGCGCAATTCGCGTTGAAACGAGCGTTCTGATTGGATGTAACAAGATGTTTTTTTATATATGAAGAATAATCATAATCCAATCAGAACGCTCGTTTCAATACATACGTGTAGATTAAAATCCAATCTCAGGTTATTCTGCAATATACCTACCTTGAACTATGCTGCGCGCGCACCGTGTGTTGGCTACGTCATTTATACAATGCGTGTAAAGTTTTATGAATGAAAGTCACGTGATGTTTGTAAATACTACCGTCGGAATTCGCGGAAGTGAGCTATTTTTAGAATCAGAGAATCTCTTGTCCGTCTTGTTTTTCTGTTAAGCAACGTTTCAGTTACTATTCTGTACAGTTTTATTTGACAAAATAAATAAAATTATTGATCAGTTACAACTTATGTTCATTTATGCACTAGATTGATATTTTCCATAAAAAATAACGTCATCACCCCTTACGCGGGAGGACATTTCGAAAGCCAAATGCAGCGGTGTAGCACAGCGTTTGAAGAAAATACTCCTTGATTCTAGTCTAAAATTATTCGAAGTAAGTCGTGTTAGAATCGAAATAATAAGTACAACCTATCAACCGTGGGAACCAGTAACTGTTGATTAGTTTCTCCTGACACCGTAGCATGCGACACCTCGGGTTATAGTCTCGCATGGAAGCCTATATTTAAGAAATAATAAGTATCAACCGTGGTATATCGCAGAATAACCCGAGTTTGAAGTTCTTATGCATAGAAATATATCAGGAAGGCCGAAAGCCGAAGGCCTGAGTGATATATTTCTACGCATAAGAACTTCAAACTCGGGTTATTCTGCGATATACCACGGTTGATACTTATTATTTCTTAAATACACATTTCGGTGATCACTCGATGAAATAAAACTGCATTATATTCAAATGATGAAACTCCTTTTGAAATGTTAATTTAAAATCATATACCTGATCAAACTCACTTGTCACACCCTCCAAAATAATGCTATCATACTATTGTATTCGGTACACAATCAGCAGGGACGTAGCTACACTTGTCACACCCTCCAAAATAATGCTATCATACTATTGTATTCGGTACACAATTAGCAGGGGCGTAGCTACACTTCACCACACCCCCAAAACACAACAACACACACACACACACACACACCCCCAAAAAACACAACAACACTTGTCACACCCTCCAAAATAATGCTATCATACTATTGTATTCGGTACACATCAGCAGGGACGTAGCTACACTGTCACACCCTCCAAAATAATGCTATCATACTATTGTATTCGGTACACAATCAGCAGGGGCGTAGCTACACTGTCACACCCTCCAAAATAATGCTATCATACTATTGTATTCGGTACACAATCAGCAGGGGCGTAGCTACACTTGTCACACCCTCTAAAATAATGCTAGCATACTATTGTATTCGTTACATAGTCAACAGGGGCGTAGCTACACTGGTCACACCCTCCAAAATAATGCTATCATACTATTGTATTCGGTACAGTCAGCAGGGGCGTAGCTACATATTTTGAATTTGTAGACACTTCTAATAACTTGAGCACCAAAGAATGCGATTATACTAGAGGGGGTTGGGGGCACACTCCCACAGGGAAATATGACCCATAGAACGTCAATGGTGCAGTCTGGAACATTTAAATTTACGTCCTGGATTTTCAATTTCGATATTTTCAGAGATATGAATTAGACGTTTTCTGTTGTGCAGAATGTATGTGACCTCCAAGTTGATAACTCACCTCTTCGTTATATCCCTATCGCCATCTGTTGTGCAGAATGTATGTGCCCTCCAAGTTGATAACCCAACTCTTCGTTATATCCCTATCGCCATCTGTTGTGCAGAATGTATGTGTCCTCCAAGTTGACAACCCAACTCTTCGTTATATCCCTATCGCCATCTGTTGTGCAGAATGTATGTGACCACCAAGTTGCATATGGGATTTTCTATTTTCTGGGACAATCTGCAGGCCCCGGGCCTTCAGGACCTCATAGTAGCTACGTGCCTGATCAGTATTACACACGTTTTACAGTAAACCGCCCCTTTTAACGTGTTTAATGGACTTGAACATTGGTAAAACTTATTTTAAATAGGTTAGTCTCTTTTTACAGGCGTATCTGTAGTACAGTGGTAACACGCTGGACTGGTAATCCAGGAATCGCAGGTGCAATCCTCCGCATGACCGTAATAACATTAACAGTCGTTCAGATGGGACTTTAAACTGAGGTCTCGTGTCGGTGCTGTACACCGTGCACGTAAAAGAACCAGAGGAAACTCTGGAATGGGTCTCTGTCTGTATCATTGCACTATCCTCCAACAATCTAAAATGACTAATCTCTTTAGGAGGCGTCGCTCATATGAGCAACCGGTAGCGACGATAAATAAACGTAAAACACATATGTTGAGTGTTATCTGCAATACGATACGTTGTATTAAGCACATCGGTGCATTAGAGTAATTGAACTGCATCAGAAACAAATTGACATTTCTCAGCACTTCTAAATTATTAAATATCACGTGGGAATAGACAGAAAACATTCATTAACTACTGATATATTGTGCGCTGAAATTGTTAAGCGTGTCATTTATGAAAATTCTACAAAGCGGACTGTTAGATACATTGCACAGTGGTTTTCGTGGACATGCATGCATATTAGATACAACACACATTGATTGTCATTGACTTGTCTGTGAGATACAACACACAATGATTGTCATTGACTTGTCTGTGAGATACAACACATAGTGATTGCCATTGACTTGTCTGTGAGATACAACACATAGTGATTCTCATTAACTTGGCTGTGAGATACAACACATAGTGATTGTCATTGACTTGTCTGTGGGATACAACACATAGTGATTCTCATTAACTTGTCTGTGAGATACAACACATAGTGACTGTCATTAACTTGTATGTGAGATACAACACATAGTGATTGTCATTGATTTGTCTGTGAGATACAACACACCGTGATTGTCATTGCCTTGTCTGTGAGATACAACACATAGTGATTGTCATTGACTTGTCTGTGAGATACAACACATAGTGATTGTCATTGACTTGTCTGTGAGATACAACACACATAGTGATTGTCATTAACTTGTCTGTGAGATACAACACACATTGGTTGTCATTGACATGTCTGTGAGATACAACACATAGTGACTGTCATTGACTTGCATGTGAGATACAACACATAGTGACTGTCATTAACTTGTCTGTGAGATACAACACATAGTGATTGTCATTGAATTGTATGCAAGGCACCGTACACCATGCACGCCAGTTTGTTCAGTAATAGACATGGCTTTATTTGACATGTTGTCGGAGAACAGCAACATATGCAGGTACTGTAGGCTGTTCTGGAAGTCGTGATAGCGCAGTGGGTGCGCGTTCGCTTCAGTTGTGAAAGGTCCGGAGTTCGAGCCCCACTCGAGCCGTTACGATTGTGCCCTTAGGCAATTGTCTCAATTTCCATGTTGCCTCTTCTCTCTCCCTCGTGGCGATGGATTCCATCAGGAATGAGGTCTCCAGAGTGATTAATATAAGTTGTAAGAACTTGTTTCGCAATCGAGCTAAAATAAATGTGTATAAACTATACGCAGTTCTGGTGCACAGTGCTGATGGTTTGCATCCAGCTACCCCCTGCATCGATGCTGTAATGATTGAATGCTGCTCTACATGTGCTTGTTAGAGAACACAGCGTATAGTGCACAGAGCTGATGGTTTGCATCCAGCTATCCCCTGCATCGATGCTGTAATGATTGAATGCTGCTCTACATGTGTTTGTTAGAGAACACAGCGTATAGTGCACAGAGCTGATGGTTTGCATCCAGCTATCCCCTGCATCGATGCTGTAATGATTGAATGCTGCTCTACATGTGTTTGTTAGAAAACACAGAGTATACTCAGTAAATATACACCAATACAAGATCTACTTTTTATTGTTAAAATATCTACCCTGATCATCATAACATAACTGGATCAAAGCAGTTCCAATCCTTTCTTATATCTACACATACTATAAAACAAGGAGTTTTTCACAAAGTAGTTAAAAAAAATACAACTATTCACACAAAATACAATCATTGTGTTAAAGAAGCATGACCATACATTTTCGTATTTTAATAAATACATGAATTTCTCTTTGTGCATTGTTTTTCTTCAGTTGCAAAAATAAACTAACACTCATATGCAAATTTATCCTAGTTTTAATTTTAGTAAACCACCATGTACAGAGTTATTGGTGAATTTGTTAAAAATATATCCATAAAGGGAGGTAATTTACAAATGGTAATTTCACAAAAGCAGTTTTGTTTGGTTTATGCATATTTATTCGTTCATTATGTACAGTACATATCTATTTTATAGCTATACAAACGAAAATGGATTTAATCGGAAACTTAAACCTTATTGTGATTATCTCCATCATAGATTTGTTTGAGGTTATATTTTCCAAATTTTACTTGTTACCGTAATAATTTATAATTGAAAATATAAGACAATAATAACACTATCTAATAATCTGCTCCTTACAATATCTTGGTGTGTGGCACATTCTAAGTAAACGCATACTGGAGCTTTAAAATGTGTATTATTAAGCTTATGCTATGATAAACATTCTGAAAGCTGTCTCGTGTCTTAGTATGCCCTCTGGTCTCTACTATACCCCAACGATAACGTGATTCCCGCGAAAAAGATAGCAGGGGTTAATATTATTATAACGGGTAAAAAGAAGTTTATTATCATTTATGTATGCATTACTTGGGCACACAGGATTGTTTATTACACCCTACGTATTGATTTGTGTTTTTACGTTTATTTATCGTCGCTACCGGTTGCCCATATGAGCGACGCCTCCTGAAGAGATTAGTTATTTTAGATGTTTGGAGGATAGTGCAATGATACAGACAGATACCCATTACAGAGTCTCCTCTGGTTCTTTTACGTGCACGGTGTACAGCACCGACACGAGACCTCGGTTTAACGTCCCATCTGAAAGACTGTTAATTTTATTAGGGTCAGACGGGGAATGGAACCTGCGATCCCTGGATTACCAGTCCGGCGTGTTACCACTGGGCTATAGATCCGTCTGTCTATGATGACAGTCTGTATTGATTTGGCTTATTCCAAACCTATTTATAGTAATGCTTGTAAATAACACGTTATCGTTGGGCCATAGTATATTTCCATACACATGACACTCACATTTGAATATTGTCTAGATTCCCATTTAACCCTTTCAACCCCACAGGCCTCTAAATAGGCTTATGAAAAGTGTAGATCCAGATGAGCCGGCTCGTGACGATAATAATTATTACTATTTTTAGATAAAATTACCCATTTTGATAAATGAACTGGTCCAAAGGTAATTTCTTATTAATTTATTGGTCTGAAAATATCACGCACCAGTCCATGTCAGTTACTTGGGGTTGAATGGGTTAAGCAACATTCCCCGTTATTCCTAAGAGAGACAATTAAAGTAATAATATAGGACACAGGGAAATAATTAAAGTAATAATATAGGACAAAGGGAAACAATTAAAGTAATAATATAGGACAACGGGAGACAATTAAAGTAATAATATGGGACAAAGGGAAATAATTAAAGTAATAATATAGGACAAAGGGAAACAATTAAAGTAATAATATAGGACAAAGGGAGACAATTAAAGTAATAATATAGGACAAAGGGAAACAATTAAAGTAATAATATGGGACAAAGGGAAATAATTAAAGTAATAAAATAGGACAAAGGGAAACAATTAAAGTAATAATATAGGACAAAGGGAGACAATTAAAGTAATAATATAGGACAAAGGGAAACAATTAAAGTAATAATATGGGACACAGGGAGACAATTAAAGTAATAATATGGGACAAAGGGAGACAATTAAAGTAATAATATAGGACAAAGGGAGACAATTAAAGTAATAATATGGGACAAAGGGAGACAATTAAAGTAATAATATAGGACACAGGGAGACAATTAAAGTAATAATATAGGACAAAGGGAGACAATTAAAGTAATAATATAGGCCAGAGGTGAGGACACAGTTAGATCCCAAGGGAAACTGTTGGTATCTTTGTGAAAACAGTAAATAGTTTAAATATTTGACATTGCCGTCACCTGTAAGTGCTTCTTGTCACCGTCATTAAATGTCGGATATTATGCACTGCAAATTTCACAGGAAATTACATTTGTCACAATATGTACAACTACATGTAGAAAGAAAATTATTTCGGAACATATAACAATTCCGGTTGCCACATATTGATCATTTCTTAGTAATACAGATGGAATTATTTATGATTTCATAGATAAAATGTCGGTCTCAGATAACAAGCACTGCACTGCTATAATATACATGCAGTGTAGAACAAGAAATATCACTCTGGTTCTATGATGTAAATTATTGATGAGAAATGACTCCCAAGATGACGTTATCCTGTATATCACTGTATATATCATGTATTCCTCCATGTCGCTATATATCATGTAGTCGCATATATATATAACATTTCACCGGGCGATGTTTAAGCCTACTTCTGGCTTGGGATTATCTTGGCCATGGGCAGCTAATCAGAGTTAGTTTGTTGTAGCTTGACCTTGTGACCTACTTATCTGTTTGATTGACCTCGATATCTAGGTCAATACCATGTGACTAGGATGAAAGACAGCTCATTTCAGAACAAGTGTTGCTCTGTTCAACTTGTCAAACTTTTAAGACCTATAGGTTCAACTTGTCAATCTTCACAGAGTGATCTAAATTAGTTGGCTCGGCCAATACAGAATTCACTGTTGGGAGGGTGTTGGCCAGATCTGTTTGAATTCTGCCTATTCATGTTTCATAACCATGGTAATACCTTCATTTCAATTGAGTTGTGATGATTTAGCATGATATGTTGAGAATGACTGATCCAATTTCAATGAAACTTGGTCCAAGGGTCCGAGAAATTGAATAAAGTATTTATGAACCAGTTGTTATTCTGTTAAGTTTATGTAATTGATTATAGTAGATGGTAGATCAGTGTCACACATCTTACTTGGTTTCGGTAGATAATTTGATCTAGTTGTATATTAGTAGTGCCACAAGAGATGCTATTGACACAGGATATATACACGAGACATCAGATTCTGTAGTAATAACATGTTAAAATCAACAGGATATATACACGAGACATCAGATTCTGTAGTAATAACATGTTAAAATCAACAGGATATATGCACGTGATTCCAACATCAGATTATGTAGTAATAACATGTTAAAATCAACAGGATATATGCACGTGATTCCAACATCAGATTCTGTAGGAATAACATGTTAAAATCAACATGACATATGCACGTGACTCCAACATCAGATTCTGTAGTAATAACATGTTAAAATCAACAGGATATATGCACGTGATTCCAACATCAGATTATGTAGTAATAACATGTTAAAATCAACAGGATATATGCACGTGATTCCGACATCAGATTATGTAGTAATAACATGTTAAAATCAACAGGATATATGCACGTGATTCCAACATCTGCATTAATAACATGTTCAAGTCAACAGGATATACAGCTTCAACATCTACATTAATAACATGTTAAAGTCAACAGGATATACCAGCTTCCAACATCTACATTAATAACATGTTAAAGTCAACAGGATATACCAGCTTCAACATCTACATTAATAACATGTTCAAGTCAACAGGATATACCAGCTTCCAACATCTGCATTAATAACATGTTCAAGTCAACAGGATATACCAGCTTCCAACATCTACATTAATAACATGTTAAAGTCAACAGGATATACCAGCTTCCAACATCTACATTAATAACATGTTCAAGTCAACAGGATATACCAGCTTCCAACATCTACATTAATAACATGTTAAAGTCAACAGGATATACCAGCTTCCAACATCTACATTAATAACATGTTAAAGTCAACAGGATATACCAGCTTCCAACATCTACATTAATAACATGTTAAAGTCAACAGGATATACCAGCTTCCAACATCTACATTAATAACATGTTAAAGTCAACAGGATATACCAGCTTCCAACATCTACATTAATAACATGTTAAAGTCAACAGGATATACCAGCTTCCAACATCTACATTAATAACATGTTAAAGTCAACAGGATATACCAGCTTCCAACATCTACATTAATAACATGTTAAAGTCAACAGGATATACCAGCTTCCAACATCTACATTAATAACATGTTAAAGTCAACAGGATATACCAGCTTCCAACATCTACATTAATAACATGTTAAAGTCAACAGGATATACCAGCTTCCAACATCTACATTAATAACATGTTAAAGTCAACAGGATATACCAGCTTCCAACATCTACATTAATAACATGTTAAAGTCAACAGGATATACCAGCTTCCAACATCTGCATTAATAACATGTTAAAGTCAACAGGATATACCAGCTTCCAACATCTGCATTAATAACATGTTAAAGTCAACAGGATATACCAGCTTCCAACATCTGCATTAATAACATGTTAAAGTCAACAGGATATACCAGCTTCCAACATCTGCATTAATAACATGTTAAAGTCAACAGGATATACCAGCTTCCAACATCTGCATTAATAACATGTTAAAGTCAACAGGATATACCAGCTTCCAACATCTGCATTAATAACATGTTAAAGTCAACAGGATATACCAGCTTCCAACATCTACATTAATAACATGTTCAAGTCAACAGGATATACCAGCTTCCAACATCTACATTAATAACATGTTAAAGTCAACAGGATATACCAGCTTCCAACATCTACATTAATAACATGTTAAAGTCAACAGGATATACCAGCTTCCAACATCTACATTAATAACATGTTAAAGTCAACAGGATATACCAGCTTCCAACATCTACATTAAAACACAACAACAATATACCAGCTTCCAACATCTACATTAATAACATGTTAAAGTCAACAGGATATACCAGCTTCCAACATCTACATTAATAACATGTTAAAGTCAACAGGATATACCAGCTTCCAACATCTACATTAATAACATGTTAAAGTCAACAGGATATACCAGCTTCCAACATCTACATTAATAACATGTTAAAGTCAACAGGATATACCAGCTTCCAACATCTACATTAATAACATGTTAAAGTCAACAGGATATACCAGCTTCCAACATCTACATTAATAACATGTTAAAGTCAACAGGATATACCAGCTTCCAACATCTACATTAATAACATGTTAAAGTCAACAGGATATACCAGCTTCCAACATCTACATTAATAACATGTTAAAGTCAACAGGATATACCAGCTTCCAACATCTACATTAATAACATGTTAAAGTCAACAGGATATACCAGATTCCAACATCTACATTAATAACATGTTAAAGTCAACAGGATATACCAGCTTCCAACATCTACATTAATAACATGTTAAAGTCAACAGGATATACCAGCTTCCAACATCTACATTAATAACATGTTCAAGTCAACAGGATATACCAGCTTCCAACATCTACATTAATAACATGTTAAAGTCAACAGGATATACCAGCTTCCAACATCTACATTAATAACATGTTCAAGTCAACAGGATATACCAGCTTCCAACATCTACATTAATAACATGTTAAAGTCAACAGGATATACCAGCTTCCAACATCTACATTAATAACATGTTAAAGTCAACAGGATATACCAGCTTCCAACATCTACATTAATAACATGTTAAAGTCAACAGGATATACCAGCTTCCAACATCTACATTAATAACATGTTAACGTCAACAGGATATACCAGCTTCCAACATCTACATTAATAACATGTTAAAGTCAACAGGATATACCAGCTTCCAACATCTACATTAATAACATGTTAAAGTCAACAGGATATACCAGCTTCCAACATCTACATTAATAACATGTTAAAGTCAACAGGATATACCAGCTTCCAACATCTACATTAATAACATGTTAAAGTCAACAGGATATACCAGCTTCCAACATCTACATTAATAACATGTTAAAGTCAACAGGATATACCAGCTTCCAACATCTACATTAATAACATGTTAAAGTCAACAGGATATACCAGCTTCCAACATCTACATTAATAACATGTTAAAGTCAACAGGATATACCAGCTTCCAACATCTACATTAATAACATGTTAAAGTCAACAGGATATACCAGCTTCCAACATCTACATTAATAACATGTTAAAGTCAACAGGATATACCAGCTTCCAACATCTACATTAATAACATGTTAAAGTCAACAGGATATACCAGCTTCCAACATCTACATTAATAACATGTTAAAGTCAACAGGATATACCAGCTTCCAACATCTACATTAATAACATGTTAAAGTCAACAGGATATACCAGCTTCCAACATCTACATTAATAACATGTTAAAGTCAACAGGATATACCAGCTTCCAACATCTACATTAATAACATGTTAAAGTCAACAGGATATACCAGCTTCCAACATCTACATTAATAACATGTTAAAGTCAACAGGATATACCAGCTTCCAACATCTACATTAATAACATGTTAAAGTCAACAGGATATACCAGCTTCCAACATCTACATTAATAACATGTTAAAGTCAACAGGATATACCAGCTTCCAACATCTACATTAATAACATGTTAAAGTCAACAGGATATACCAGCTTCCAACATCTACATTAATAACATGTTAAAGTCAACAGGATATACCAGCTTCCAACATCTACATTAATAACATGTTAAAGTCAACAGGATATACCAGCTTCCAACATCTACATTAATAACATGTTAAAGTCAACAGGATATACCAGCTTCCAACATCTACATTAATAACATGTTAAAGTCAACAGGATATACCAGCTTCCAACATCTACATTAACTCTTGCGGTGAAAATAACAAGTCAAATATGTCACGTTATTTGTGTCACGACACGACACAATTCTAATGAAATTTGCAAGAAATATCTCCAGAGTTTTCCGTTACAAATAAGAACAAAACGCCGATTCAATTATTTGAACTATTTATAGACTTTATTGTACCCAGCATGCAAAGAGTCAATAACATGCTAAAATCAATAACAGTGAATAATAGAACATAATTTTATATTTCTAAAATATATAATCATGAATGCATATTATAAAACTACACATCAATAAACAGATAACAAGCACCAGCTTTTGAACTATTAGAAAAAAGTGAGAATTGAACAGAATGAATCTCTAAGGCATACAATGTATTCCTGTTACAAGGGCCGTAGCTAATACACATTACTAGGACTTGTAGCCAGGCCCCTGATCAAATCATAAGTCCATTGGACGACAGTTTTCGCACCTGATTTCAATGGTGTGCACACAGTTAAGGCCACAATAGTGCTCTATATGACAGTTTTTGCACATGATTTCAATGGTGTGCACACAGTTAAGGCCACAATAGTGCTCTATATGACAGTTTTCGCACCTGACTTCAATGGTGTGCACACAGTTAAGGCCACAATAGTGCTCTATACGACAGTTTTCGCACCTGGTTTCAATGGTGTGCACACAGTTAAGGCCATTATAATTTAAAACCAAACCAAGTGTGTTTTGAATTCCAAGAAATATGATTTTGCAGTGCCAAAGTTGTTGACTGTGTCATTACTGTAAGGTATAATACATAATTATGTGTCTGAAGTCCTAAGAACATAGATTCATACACACCAAAATATTAGCACTATCACTGGCAGATTGCCAATGGCGGGAGATTCCCGATGCTATCTGCTGAAAATATGTGCCGGGCGCCGCCTTCTGTACATACACATGAATGCAATAAAAGCAAAGCCATTCAAAATAATACATGGGAGAAATGCCCATTCTGGACACCTTAAAAACTGGCCGTAACTGCTAATGCTGGGTCACAATATATACAAAAATATACAGTAATTGTTATTGAAAACAGCATCTTTGTGTGTATACAGTGTATATTAGTTGATACAAAGCTTAGCTCGATTGCGAAACAAGTTCCTACAACTTATATTAATCACTCTCGAGACCTCATTCCTGATGGAATCCATCGCCATGAGGGAGAGAGAAGAGGCTATGTGGAATTTAAATACCTTGCTTTAGGGCACAATCGTAATGGTTACACTAGGCGTGAACTCGGGGCTTTTCGCTCCTGAAGCGAATGCGCCACCATTGCGCTATCACGACTTCCATTTATACACAGTGTATATAAAATAATAATTGTGTGTAAACATTTTGTGTAAACACTGTGTATTAACATTGTGTGTAATCATTGTGTATGAACATTGTGTATAAACATTGTGTGTAAACATTGTATGTAAACAATCTATATAAACACTGTATGTAAATGCCGACATATATCGCATGCATCAGTAAACATGATCTGGAATTTAATCAGAACATAAGGAAATCATATGGTCATCAATCTTGTAGACACAGTCAGCTATAAATGACATTGTATATATATATATAAACTTATTAATTTATTCCTACATAGTGTCACTTTAAACTAACCAAAACACATCCTTTATTCCTATATAGTGTCACTTTAAACTAATCAAAACACATTGTTTATTCCTATATAGTTTCACTTTAAACTAATCAAAACACATCCTTTATTCCTATATAGTTTCACTTTAAACTAATCAAAACACATCCTTTATTCCTATATAATGTCACTTTAAACTAATCAAAACACATCCTTTATTCCTATATAGTTTCACTTTAAACTAATCAAAACACATTGTTTATTCCTATATAGTTTCACTTTAAACTAATCAAAACACATCCTTTATTCCTATATAGTTTCACTTTAAACTAATCAAAACACATCCTTTATTCCTATATAATGTCACTTTAAACTAATCAAAACACATCCTTTATTCCTATATAGTTTCACTTTAAACTAATCAAAACACATTGTTTATTCCTATATAGTTTCACTTTAAACTAATCAAAACACATCCTTTATTCCTATATAGTTTCACTTTAAACTAATCAAAACACATCCTTTATTCCTATATAGTGTCACTTTAAACTAACCAAAACAATCGCTGTTTACTAAACGGCTAATGTAGATTTATAGCTTTATATCTATTTTATTTTGGTGGATAGTGTAAAACATTGATTTGAACATGGTGGTGGTGTTCCTCTCAACTCTCTCTACCTCCCTCCTTCCCCTCCCTCTATCCTCACCCTCTCTCCACCCCCCACTCCCTCCCTCTCTCATGATTGGCATAAGTTATTACACAATAGAATGCTGTAATCAATTTGTATAAACTAATATCATTATACCAAAACTGCATGTTAATATCAGTCCCAATGTATTACTAGTATAAACTATCACAATGCAATCTTTGTTAAATACAAACCTGCTTATTATATACCAAAATAAAAATATTGTAAATACCATTTAATAGAGTATGGACGGATTTGAGAATTACTATCACTCTATTACCCTGGAAAGATGCTATAAAATATGCACAAAAAACACAATAAACTATCACAGCCACTGACTACTAGTGCGTTAATTAAAGAAGCAGTCATTATATCCCATAAACAATTTTAAGTCAAAGATTACAGTTATTTTCCAGAAACATGCATCACATCATTTTGCATTATGGGTAAAAGCACAGGCACAATACACAAATTGTTGTAAATGTAAACATTACTTACTATATGATCATAGGGCAAAACAAAAATAATTTGTGTCTTGTGCCTGTTGGTATAAAGTATAAGAACGAGACTACCCAAGGGAGATAAATTGAAAAGATGAAAATGAAAATAGGTTGACTCTTGATTTCTTTCGGTTATGATGAGATAACTTTAAAATACTTTACTTAACATAATATATCTAATTAATTTAGGTCCAATGTGGTACAAAAAAATGTTGAGATAAAATGCTTGTAATAATATGACTACGGCAAAGCGTCAAAACTAAGCACAAGCATAGATATAGTCATTAACTATAGTCGTCATTTGCTAGCTCAATACTAGTCCAACACGTAGGAAGTTATTATCATATTTGTGTGTTTTACATTTATTTATCGTCGCTACCGGTTGCCCATAAAATAATGTAAATAGGGTCGACATTCATGCATAATACAACTCGTGTATCATGAATAACACGATTTATGGTACAGATTTACCGTTCTATCTCACATTTGTGCCTATGCATATTTATTTGTAGACTAATCTTAAGTTAAATTATCTCTAAACGACATTACCTCGCGCTTGGTATTGACTCCGATGACAAACAAACGTCAATTCAGGAGCATGGATGACAGTTGTATGAAATCCTACTTTCAATTTTGAAAGTTTGTAGATCACAAACACACTGTTCATTGATTCAGTGTTAGTGTTCGAATGTAATCGGAAGAATTGGTAGAAGCAATGCATTTATACGTGAACAACTGCATTTTATTTGCTTTTTACGATGTAATGTCGCTTTAAAAATAATGATTTGAAAATAATCAATATAATATTTGTCATTCTTATTTATTGTTACTGTTGAAAATATTCTATAGTCAATTAATAAAATTTTAATTAATTTATTGTTACTGTTGAAAATATGCTATAGTCAATTAATAAAATTGTAATTAATTTATTGTTACTGTTGAAAATATTCTATAGTCAATTAATAAAATTTTAATTAATTTATTGTTACTGTTGAAAATATTCTATAATCAATTAATAAAATTTTAATTAATTGATTTCATATTGGACTTGATATTGCATCCCTGACTTCGGCCACGATCCAATATGACTGGCTTCATCCCAATAACAAGGCCATTATGAAATCACTTTATTAATAACATTATAATATAAACATTAACAAATATATTTCTACAAACTAAATTCAACAACAAATAATTGTCTATATACATAATAAAAATAATGATACAACAACTGAATGTTCTTATAAATAATGAAATAAGATTCACTATAGATGAATGGATGAATGAAGTATTATGTATAACCACACAGTATGTACATAGATAGGTGTCAGATCTAGCATTATGTATAACCACACAGTATGTACATAGATAGGTGACAGCTCTAGCAGTATGTATAACCACACAGTATGTACATAGATAGGTGACAGCTCTAGCAGTATGTATAACCACACAGTATGTACATAGATAGGTGACAGATCTAGCATTATGTATAACCACACAGTATGTACATAGATAGGTGACAGCTCTAGCAGTATGTATAACCACACAGTATGTACATAGATAGGTGACAGCTCTAGCAGTATGTATAACCACACAGTATGTACATAGATAGGTGACAGATCTAGCATTATGTATAACCACACAGTATGTACATAGATAGGTGACAGCTCTAGCAGTATGTATAACCACACAGTATGTACATAGATAGGTGACAGCTCTAGCAGTATGTATAACCACACAGTATGTACATAGATAGGTGACAGATCTAGCATTATGTATAA
Source organism: Archivesica marissinica (assembly GCA_014843695.1). Classification (NCBI taxonomy): domain Eukaryota; kingdom Metazoa; phylum Mollusca; class Bivalvia; order Venerida; family Vesicomyidae; genus Archivesica; species Archivesica marissinica. The sequence goes on along the minus strand of CM026386.1, from coordinate 76,853,689 downwards.
CCACACAGTATGTACATAGATAGGTGACAGATCTAGCATTATGTATAACCACACAGTATGTACATAGATAGGTGACAGATCTAGCATTATGTATAACCACACAGTATGTACATAGATAGGTGACAGATCTAGCATTATGTATAACCACACAGTATGTACATAGATAGGTGACAGATCTAGCATTATGTATAACCACACAGTATGTACATATATAGGTGACAGATCTAGCATTATGTATAACCACACAGTATGTACATAGATAGGTGTCAGATCTAGCATTATGTATAACCACACAGTATGTACATAGATAGGTGACAGATCTAGCATTATGTATAACCACACAGTATGTACATAGATAGGCGACAGATCTATTAGCGCTGGAGACATCAAATTTTGATTACAATGCAATTTTCAATAGAGACATGATCCTTGTAGGAGGCCATGTTTTATGCTTTCCTATGCAGCCTCATACAATAAACTTTACTTTAAACTTTTTATAGTGAAATGTTTATACAATGGAACCCGGACACTAACAGGTCCAGGGGGGGGGTTCGCAGATTCAATACAGTGATCTCAGTGCATAGATCGGTGTTCACAGTTTCAATACAGTGATCTCAGTGCAGACATTGATGTTCACAGTTTCAATACAGTGATCTCAGTGCATAGAGTGATGTTCGCAGTTTCAATACAGTGATCTCAGTGCATAGAGTGATGTTCGCAGTTTCAATACAGTGATCTCAGTGCATAGATTGATGTTCACAGTTTCAATACAGTGATCTCAGTGCATAGATTGATGTTCACAGTTTCAATACAGTGATCTCAGTGCATAGATTGATGTTCACAGTTTCAATACAGTGATCTCAGTGCATAGATTGATGTTCACAGTTTCAATACAGTGATCTCAGTGCATAGTTTGATGTTCACAGTTTCAATACAGTGATCTCAGTGCATAGTTTGATGTTCACAGTTTCAATACAGTGATCTCAGTGCATAGATTGATGTTCACAGTTTCAATACAGTGATCTCAGTGCATAGACTGATGTTCACAGTTTCAATACAGTGATCTCAGTGCATAGACTGATGTTCACAGTTTCAATACAGTGATCTCAGTGCATAGACTGATGTTCACAGTTTCAATACAGTGATCTCAGTGCATAGACTGATGTTCACAGTTTCAATACAGTGATCTCAGTGCATAGACTGATGTTCACAGTTTCAATACAGTGATCTCAGTGCATAGACTGATGTTCACAGTTTCAATACAGTGATCTCAGTGCATAGACTGATGTTCACAGTTTCAATACAGTGATCTCAGTGCATAGACTGATGTTCACAGTTTCAATACAGTGATCTCAGTGCATAGACTGATGTTCACAGTTTCAATACAGTGATCTCAGTGCATAGACTGATGTTCACAGTTTCAATACAGTGATCTCAGTGCATAGACTGATGTTCACAGTTTCAATACAGTGATCTCAGTGCATAGACTGATGTTCACAGTTTCAATACAGTGATCTCAGTGCATAGATTGATGTTCACAGTTTCAATACAGTGATCTCAGTGCATAGATTGATGTTCACAGTTTCAATACAGTGATCTCAGTGCATAGATTGATGTTCACAGTTTCAATACAGTGATCTCAGTGCATAGATTGATGTTCACAGTTTCAATACAGTGATCTCAGTGCATAGATTGATGTTCACAGTTTCAATACAGTGATCTCAGTGCATAGATTGATGTTCACAGTTTCAATACAGTGATCTCAGTGCATAGTTTGATGTTCACAGTTTCAATACAGTGATCTCAGTGCATAGATTGATGTTCACAGTTTCAATACAGTGATCTCAGTGCATAGATTGATGTTCACAGTTTCAATACAGTGATCTCAGTGCATAGATTGATGTTCACAGTTTCAATACAGTGATCTCAGTGCATAGATTGATGTTCACAGTTTCAATACAGTGATCTCAGTGCATAGATTGATGTTCACAGTTTCAATACAGTGATCTCAGTGCATAGATTGATGTTCACAGTTTCAATACAGTGATCTCAGTGCATAGATTGATGTTCACAGTTTCAATACAGTGATCTCAGTGCATAGATTGATGTTCACAGTTTCAATACAGTGATCTCAGTGCATAGATTGATGTTCACAGTTTCAATACAGTGATCTCAGTGCATAGATTGATGTTCACAGTTTCAATACAGTGATCTCAGTGCATAGATTGATGTTCACAGTTTCAATACAGTGATCTCAGTGCATAGATTGATGTTCACAGTTTCAATACAGTGATCTCAGTGCATATATTGATGTTCACAGTTTCAATACAGTGATCTCAGTGCATAGATTGATGTTCACAGTTTCAATACAGTGATCTCAGTGCATAGATTGATGTTCACAGTTTCAATACAGTGATCTCAGTGCATAGATTGATGTTCACAGTTTCAATACAGTGATCTCAGTGCATAGATTGATGTTCACAGTTTCAATACAGTGATCTCAGTGCATAGATTGATGTTCACAGTTTCAATACAGTGATCTCAGTGCATAGATTGATGTTCACAGTTTCAATAGAGTGATCTCAGTGCATAGATTGATGTTCACAGTTTCAATACAGTGATCTCAGTGCATAGTTTGATGTTCACAGTTTCAATACAGTGATCTCAGTGCATAGTTTGATGTTCGCAGTTTCAATACAGTGATCTCAGTGCATAGATTGATGTTCGCAGTTTCAATACAGTGATCTCAGTGCATAGAGTGATGTTCGCAGTTTCAATACAGTGATCTCAGTGCATAGATTGATGTTCACAGTTTCAATACAGTGATCTCAGTGCATAGTTTGATGTTCACAGTTTCAATACAGTGATCTCAGTGCATAGATTGATGTTCACAGTTTCAATACAGTGATCTCAGTGCATAGATTGATGTTCACAGTCTCAATACAGTGATCTCAGTGCATAGATTGATGTTCACAGTTTCAATACAGTGATCTCAGTGCATAGATTGATGTTCACAGTTTCAATACAGTGATCTCAGTGCATAGATTGATGTTCACAGTTTCAATACAGTGATCTCAGTGCATAGTTTGATGTTCACAGTTTCAATACAGTGATCTCAGTGCATAGTTTGATGTTCACAGTTTCAATACAGTGATCTCAGTGCATAGTTTGATGTTCACAGTTGCAATTACTGTTTGAACGGTACCCAGAATCAAATGGGTTAATGAGACAAAATCCAACAGCAAAGGGAGCTGTGACATGCTGCTAACTATAAGAAACTATACAGATAGCAGTCTTTGTCGTAACATTTTCACAGCACCAGCCCGAATGACCAAATAATATCAAATGTAATACTGGGTAGTCTGAAAACAAAACCTTCAGCAATATCTAAAAGCCCAGAATCATATCTACTAGCTCTGGGCTTCGGACTATGGGTTTAAGGCGAAGGCTGAGATAGACAGAGAAATCTGGAACAAATTACCGTATATTTCCGGCCATAACTCGACCGTTTCTCATCCAGAAACGTGATGAACGTACTCGGTCCACTTATGGAGGAGTAACAATCAAACACAAAATTTGGGAAACTGTGAGTGAGTATTTGAGCATTTGAGTATTTGAGTATTTGGGCAAACAGCACAGTTCAGGCTATATCGCGTCGGGTTAAGTATATTGTATACAAGATATTTTACAATTAAAAATATTATGTATATAGCATACTGTGTGTATTAAAATTGTAATGACGAGAGGTCAATTGCAACAAAATTTATCAAGCTGTAAAAATGATAAAAAACGTCAGTTGTAAAACTTTACAATCTATGGAAAAGATGTGATTCTTTTAAAAATGCAATAATGTATTTAAAATCAACAGTGTCGAAAAGCTCCTTCATTGTCACAACTGTATAATATTGTTGACGAATCAGTGCTAAATCTACACAAATTTGGGGAATTTTTTTTTTTTCATTGGAAATTTATTTATGTCTGTTTTGATTTTAATATAATAATTTGCTTAAACAATTATTTACAGTATAAACCATAGAAAAAGTGATAAACAAACTTCATCAATTATTGTTCTGAATCAGTGTAATTTTTTATGATTTGTGATGCAATAAAGTCAACCAAATATCTCAAATTTAGATCAGTTTCATTCAAAAATGAGAGAAAAAACATTGTCGTAACGAATGTTATAAGTCCACAAAGTACCTTCGACTTATGGAAGGATCCTGCTTAAAATCAGCATTTTCAAGCTAAAATTTGACCCTCGACTTATGGCCGAGACCGATTTATGACCAGGAATATATGGTATAATAACTGACAAGTCAGTTTACGGGTCAGTTTACAGGGCACAGTAAACTAATAAATATATCACAACGGAATCATAGAGCACTACTCGAAATAGTTCTGTTTGTTTCCTGGTATAACAACCAAGTCCTCATCACTGGGCGGTACAGCCTCCGCGTATCTCACAGGCTCGTCTACTTCCTCGTATTGCCGTCGTCGTGGTGATACGTCACGGTCGTCGTGGTGATGACGATGACGATGTCGGCGTTTCTTCTTCTTGTGTTTCTTCGGCTCATTGTCTGTATACAGGTATTGTGTATCCAGTGCTGGCAGCTGGTGTGCTCTAGGCTGATCATAACCATCATCAAATATAGAACTGTAATAGATTGAAATCACCATATATAGAACAGTTGTAGATAGAAACTACCATATATAGAACTGTAATAGATAGAAGCTACAATAAATAGAACTGTAATAGATAGAAACTACCATATATAGAACTGTTGTAGATAGAAACTACCATACATAGAACTGTTGTAGATAGAAACTACCATATATAGAACTGTTGTAGATAGAAACTACCATACATAGAACTGTTGTAGATAGAAACTACCATACATAGAACTGTAATAGATAGAAACTACCATACATAGAACTGTAATAGATAGAAACTACCATACATAGAACTGTAATAGATAGAAACTACCATACATAGAACTGTAATAGATAGAAACTACCATATATAGAAACTACCATATATAGAACTGTAATAGATAGAAACTACCATATATAGAAACTACCATACATAGAACTGTAATAGATAGAAACTACCATATATAGAAACTACCATACATAGAACTGTAATAGATAGAAACTACCATATATAGAAACTACCATACATAGAACTGTAATAGATAGAAACTACCATACATAGAACTGTAATAGATAGAAACTACCATACATAGAACTGTAATAGATAGAAACTACCATACATAGAACTGTAATAGATAGAAACTACCATACATAGAACTGTAATAGATAGAAACTACCATACATAGAACTGTAATAGATAGAAACTACCATATATAGAACTGTTGTAGATAGAAACTACCATACATAGAACTGTAATAGATAGAAACTACCATACATAGAACTGTAATAGATAGAAACTACCATACATAGAACTGTAATAGATAGAAACTACCATACATAGAACTGTTGTAGATAGAAACTACCATACATAGAACTGTAATAGATAGAAACTACCATACATAGAACTGTAATAGATAGAAACTACCATACATAGAACTGTAATAGATAGAAACTACCATACATAGAACTGTAATAGATAGATAGAAACTACCATACATAGAACTGTAATAGATAGATAGAAACTACCATACATAGAACTGTTGTAGATAGAAACTACCATATATAGAACTGTTGTAGATAGAAACTACCATACATAGAACTGTAATAGATAGATAGAAACTACCATACATAGAACTGTAATAGATAGAAACTACCATACATAGAACTGTAATAGATAGATAGAAACTACCATACATAGAACTGTTGTAGATAGAAACTACCATACATAGAACTGTTGTAGATAGAAACTACCATATATAGAACTGTAATAGATAGATAGAAACTACCATACATAGAACTGTTGTAGATAGAAACTACCATACATAGAACTGTTGTAGATAGAAACTACCATATATAGAACTGTAATAGATAGATAGAAACTACCATACATAGAACTGTTGTAGATAGAAACTACCATACATAGAACTGTTGTAGATAGAAACTACCATATATAGAACTGTAATAGATAGATAGAAACTACCATACATAGAACTGTTGTAGATAGAAACTACCATACATAGAACTGTTGTAGATAGAAACTACCATATATAGAACTGTAATAGATAGATAGAAACTACCATACATAGAACTGTTGTAGATAGAAACTACCATACATAGAACTGTTGTAGATAGAAACTACCATATATAGAACTGTAATAGATAGATAGAAACTACCATACATAGAACTGTGTAGATAGAAACTACCATATATAGAACTGTAAAGATAGAAACTACCATACATAGAACTGTTGTAGATAGAAACTACCATACATAGAACTGTTGTAGATAGAAACTACCATACATAGAACTGTAATAGATAGAAACTACCATACATAGAACTGTTGTAGATAGAAACTACCATACATAGAACTGTTGTAGATAGAAACTACCATACATAGAACTGTAATAGATAGAAACTACCATACATAGAACTGTTGTAGATAGAAACTACCATACATAGAACTGTTGTAGATAGAAACTACCATACATAGAACTGTAATAGATAGAAACTACCATACATAGAACTGTTGTAGATAGAAACTACCATACATAGAACTGTTGTAGATAGAAACTACCATACATAGAACTGTAATAGATAGAAACTACCATACATAGAACTGTAATAGATAGAAACTACCATATATAGAACAGTTGTAGATAGAAACTACCATACATATAACTGTTGTAGATAGAAACTACCATACAGAGAACTGTAATAGATAGAAAGATTTGTGCTAGTAAGTAATAGTAATGAAACATACATAATAGGTCCTCCATTCATGGCTGGTTTAAGGTGATATCGTGGAGTAGTATACCTTGGCTCCTCAACTTCTGTTGAAACACTGAAATAACAAACATAAACATAAACACACAAAAACACACAATCATAATAAGAAATAACACACACACAAACAAACATAAGCACACAAAAACACACAATCATAATAAGAAATAACACACACACAAACAAACATAAGCACACAAAAACACACAATCATAATAAGAAATAACACGCACACAAACAAACATAAACACACAAAAACACACACAATCATAGTAAGAAATAACACACACACAAACAAACATAAACACACAAAAACACACAATCATAATAAGAAACAAAACACACAAACGTTGAAAGAAATAAAACACATGAACACATACAATGTAGTTCCACATGAATGGCCTGGTGGATCTTTCGAATAATGTGAGCGGACATTTTAAGATGTCAATATAATTATTTTATTGAGTGTTTATACTGTCTGGCTATGTACATCATGAGTAACAAATATACTACAAAAGGTTATCATAATCAATTATTTGCAGATACATCTTGACCAATTGCTCAAATAGTACATCTTGACCAATTGCTCAATAGTATATCTTGACCAATTTCTCAATAGTATATCTTGACCAATTGCTCAATAGTACATCTTGACCAATTACTTACGAGTACATCATGACCAATTGCTCAATAGTACATCTTGATCAATTGCTCAATAGTACATCATGATCAATTGCTCAATAGTACATCTTGACCAATTACTTACGAGTACATCTTGACCAATTGCTCAATAGTATATCTTGACCAATTTCTCAATAGTATATCTTGACCAATTGCTCAATAGTACATCTTGACCAATTACTTACGAGTACATCATGCCCAATTGCTCAATAGTACATCTTGATCAATTGCTCAATAGTACATCATGATCAATTGCTCAATAATACATCTTGACCAATTACTTACGAGTACATCATGACCAATTGCTCAATAGTACATCTTGACCAATTACTTATGAGTACATCTTGACCAATTGCTCAATAGTACATCTTGACCAATTTCTCAATAGTACATCTTGACCAATTACTTATGAGTACATCTTGACCAATTGCTTATGAGTACAGCATGGCCAATTACTCAATAGTACATCTTGGCCAATTACTTATGAGTATATCATGACCAATTGCTCAATAGTACATCTTGACCAATTGCTCAATAGTACATCTTGACCAATTGCTCAATAGTACATCTTGACCAATTGCTTATGAGTACATCTTGACCAATTGCTCAATAGTACATCTTGACCAATTGCTCAATAGTACATCTTGACCAATTGCTCAATAGTACATCTTGACCAATTACTTATGAGTACATCTTGACCAATTGCTCAATAGTACATCTGACCAATTCTCAATAGTACATCTTGACCAATTGCTCAATAGTACATCTTGACCAATTACTTATGAGTACATCTTGACCAATTACTTATGAGTACATCTTGACCAATTGCTCAATGTACATCTTACCAATTCTCATATCACAACAACACACCAACACACACCACAAACTCTTACCATGCTCATAGTACATCTTGACCAATTGCTCAATAGTACATCATGACCAATTTCTCAATAGTACATCTTGACCAATTGCTCAATAGTACATCTTGACCAATTACTTATGAGTACATCTTGACCAATTACTTATGAGTACATCTTGACCAATTGCTCAATTGTACATCTTCACCAATTACTCATAATGTGCGTTTTTACGTTTATTTATCGTCGCTACCGGTTGTCCATATGAGCGACGCCTCCTGAAGAGATTAGTTATTTTAGATTTTGGAGGATAGTGCATGATACAGACAGAGACACAATCCAGTTCTTTTACTTGCACGGTGTACACCACCGTCACGAGACCTCGGTTTAACGTCCCATCTGAAAGACTGTTAATTTTATTAGGGTCAGACGGGGGATCGAACCTGCGATCACTGGAGTACATAATAATTCTGCTACAAATATTTGTACTAAAACTATTTATAACTTTATTTTACCCAGCATGCAAATAGTTAAGAAAACTAATAGATATAATTAGTGGAAGTCATGTGCAGTAAAGTTTGAGAAAGAAATGGTGGGATCGCTAGATGTTAGGTAAGGCCATCTGGATAATATGCAAATTAACTATGTAACAAAACTTACAATCCATTACGATATCCATTCATCGTTACGCCAACATCCTTTCTTGACACGGTAGATTTAGCGGACACTATGTTCCTACGAGAAAAATGTTACGGCAAAAAAGATTAATATAAGCAGTATGTAGAAATCTGGATATTAACCCTTTCCCTCATTGTGGACCTGTTGATGCCATTACCAATACGACGTACACGACAATGTAGTAGTCAAACCAATGCTCATTAACCCTTTCCCTCATAGAAGCACCTCTTGACGCCATTACCAATACGACATATATTGACAATGTAGTAGTCAAACCAATGTTCATTAACCCTTTCCCTCATAGAAGCACCTCTTGACGCCATTACCAATACGACGTACATTGACAATGTAGTAGTCAAACCAATGTTCATAATAAAGGCCAGAATCTCATGTAGCCCCAGTAATATCTATGGAGGTGGGACAGATATGGCGACTATTTATCCACCGCATGATAGCTAAATGGCTGTCGTTTGTATCGAGATATAATAGTATATTAACCTAAATCTCTATGTAGTCCCAGTAATATCTATGGAGGTGGGATAGATATGGCGACTATTTATCCACCGCATGATAGCTAAATGGCTGTCGTTTGTATCGAGATATAATAGTATATTAACCTAAATCTCTATGTAGTCCCAGTAATATCTATGGAGGTGGGATAGATATGGTGACTACTTATCCACTGCATTATAGCTAAATGGCTGTCGTTTGTATGGAGATATAATAGTATATTAACCTAAATCTCTATGAAGAAAAGGGTTAAATGGCTGTCGTTTGTATGGAGATATAACAGTATATTAACCTATATCTCTATGAAGGAAAGGGTTAATACAAGACAAGGGGCATAAACTAATGTCTGCTGACAAGTTGGATAAATTAACACTACTGCATGTACACAACACACAAATTGTACATCACTGTATATCAACTCTTTCAGCACCCAATAAATTCAGAGCATGTGCAAACAACATAAGATCCAAATCAGCCGTTGCGTAGCGCGGCGCCTGATCAGGATCTATGTTGTTTGCCATTTGGACAGGTGCTTCAGCTCCACTGTCTGAAGAGCAATCAGAGTACAGCCCGATCAGACGGAACATTCTGTTCTGTCTGATCGGGTTCTCTGCTTTTTGCAAAGTTGTTTTTATGCGACATTGGCAGTGAAAGAGTTGATACATACAATACATACTCATCTATAAGATGATCTTGACTATAAGTCGGCACCCCAAACATTGGTCTTAAATCAGTGGTATTTTGCATAGATCTGCACATATGACGGGTTGAGAAAATGGAAACCACTCAGAAGTAAAGACCAAACAAATTAATTGAACACTGTATATTATGTCAAATCATAAAAAAAATGCACTGATGTACAATAAATTTGATTTGCTAAAATGCTATTTACAAGACCAGTTTACACACATAGCTATGAAAGTCTATGATTTTGTTACATGCTTTGAGTAATATCAAAATAAGGTCATCAATTATCGAGAACTTACAGAAAAATAAATTCTTTTTTAATTTATCACACGTCTATAAGACATAAGCAAGTATGTACGGTATCAATATATATATATTTATCCTGTCTTATAGGCAAGTATGTACGGTATCAATATATATATATTTATCGCGTCTTATAGGCAAGTACGTACGGTATTAATATATATATTTATCCCGTCTTATAGGCAAGTATTTACGGTATCAATATATATATATTTATCGCGTCTTATAGGCAAGTACGTATGGTATCAATATATATATTTATCCCGTCTTATAGGCAAGTATGTACGGTATCAATATATATATTTATCCCGTCTTATAGGCAAATAAGTACAGTATCAATATATATATTTATCCCGTCTTATAGGCAAATAAGTACAGTATCAATATATATATTTATCCCGTATTATAGGCAAGTATGTACGGTATCAATATATATATTTATCCCGTCATATAGGCAAGTACGTACGGTATCAATATATATATTTATCCCGTCTTATAGGCAAGTATGTACGGTATCAATATATATATTTATCCCGTCTTATAGGCAAATAAGTACAGTATCAATATATATATTTATCCCGTATTATAGGCAAGTATGTACGGTATCAATATATATATTTATCCCGTCTTATAGGCAAGTACGTACGGTATCAATATATATATTTATCCCGTATTATAGGCAAGTATGTACGGTATCAATATATATATTTATCCCGTATTATAGGCAAGTACGTATATATTTATTGACAAATACGACAATAAAACCGATTCCAAACTAATCTTCATAATGCTACAAGTAAAGGAAAGAAAAATCTCTATTTGTGCAATAGTACTGACTGTACTTGTGGTGTACTTGACTTGAAAACTGAGAAATCACTACAGGAGAGGGCATAGTTAAGTGAGACTCTGCAGTGGTTTGAATAATGAAAGGTTACTAAGAGATACATAATAGTTAAGTGAGATGTTCTACTTTAATTTAAAATTGCGTATGTTGCGAAATTAGAAATTCTATGATCATTGTGCACAGTGAACAACTGAAGATGTACCTGGGCAGGTATGGTCTCGCAAGCGGCTTCTCCACAATCTGCGGCTCAATCCTTTCTTTCTTTCGACACCAACCTGATAACAATGGAGTAGTACACAATAAATTAATTAATATGCAATCTACTGTAATATTAAAACAGTTCAATATGTATATATGCTGCAACATATACTGTTGTTGATGATGACGACGACTAAAATACATGCTGAATGCTGCAGCAGATAATGATGAGTATGGCTAAAGTGAGAAGGAATACATACCATAACTGCAGCAGCAAACAACAACAATAATGATGATGATGATGATGATGATGAGTAGGTATACATACCATAACTGCAGCAGCAGCAGACAACAACAATGATGATGATGATGATGATGATGAGTAGGTATACATACCATAACTGCAGCAGCAAACAACAACAAAATGATGATGATGATGATGATGATGAGTAGGTATACATACCATAACTGCAGCAGCAGCAGCAGACAACAACAATGATGATGATGATGATGATGATGATGAGTAGGTATACATACCATAGCTGCAGCAGCAGACAGTGATGATGATGATGAGTAGGTATACATACCATAGCTGCAGCAGCAGACAATGATGAGATGATGAGTAGTATACATACCATAGCAAAGCAGCAGACAATGATGATGATGATGATGATGATGATGATGATGAGTAGGTATACATACCATAGCTGCAGCAGCAGACAATGATGATGATGAGTAGGATACATACCATAGCTGCAGCAGCAGACAATGATGATGATGATGAGTAGGTATACATACCATAGCTGCAGCAGCAGACAATGATGATGATGAGTAGGTATACATACCATAGCTGCAGCAGCAGACAATGATGATGATGAGTAGGTATACATACCATAGCTGCAGCAGCAGACAATGATGATGATGAGTAGGTATACATACCATAGCTGCAGCAGCAGACAATGATGATGATGATGAGTAGGTATACATACCATAGCTGCAGCAGCAGACAATGATGATGATGAGTAGGTATACATACCATAGCTGCAGCAGCAGACAATGATGATGATGAGTAGGTATACATACCATAGCTGCAGCAGCAGACAATGATGATGATGAGTAGGTATACATACCATAGCTGCAGCAGCAGACAATGATGATGATGATGATGAGTAGGCATACATACCATAGCTGCAGCAGCAGACAATGATGATGATGAGTAGGCATACATACCATAGCTGCAGCAGCAGACAATGATGATGATGATGAATAGCAACAGGAAGATAATGCCCAGCACTATGGCTGCAATGGTTCCCGTACCTAAACCAGTGTCCACAGTAGAAGCACCAGTATTTGCTGAAAACAACATTAAACACAATTGTCAAATCAATATGTACACATGACAGTCATCATGTCAGTCTGCACACATGACAGCTGTCAGATAGATCAATATGTACACATGACAGCCATCATGTCAGTCTGCACACATGACAGCTGTCAGATCAATATGTACACATGACAGCCATCATGTCAGTCTGCACACATGACAGCCATCATGTCAGTCTGCACACATGACAGCTGTCAGATCAATATGTACACATGACAGCCATCATGTCAGTCTGCACACATGACAGCTGTCAAATCAGGCAGCACACATGACAGCTGACAAATTAATCTGAGCATATCACTCCTGTCAAATGAGTCTACACACAACACTCTTCCAAGTTAACCATGCTCTGGCCATGGAATCTCGACAAAAAAAAATATAAAAATTTCATGTACCGTATAATCTAATGTTAATTAAAAAAATGTTAACTTATGGATCTCTCGTGTGCTATAGCTTGAGTTCAGATAACAAGACAAGCTGTGTAATATGTTGCATGAATCTCTCCTGTGCTATAACTTGAGTTCAGATAACAAGACAAGCTGTGAAATCAGGAGCACAGCATCTATAAGGCCCTGAAGGCCGGGGCCTGCAGATTTTCATAGAAAATAAAACACCAAATAGTCCTAAAAATTCAACAAAAAAGTGATTGGGGAAATGGCATGTCTGTTTTTGTTTTGGTAGTCAATGTGATATTTCATCTCTCTATAGACATTTTGGAATCAATTTGATATACATTTGAAAACTACATTTCTGAAAATATCGAAATTTCAACGTCTAAAATGTACCATTAAGATGGGCCAGAGCGCACCATCGGACTTCTAGGACTCAAAACTTTCATGGTAGACCACGCCCTCAGAACCCTACAGCACCATCATACCTTTGATGTTCAATATCATTAGTCGGGACTACACATTCATAACTGACTAGCTATGCCCCTGGTAATAACTTACGTGAAGAGTCTTCTGTAACTTCTATATATTGCGGCTTCGACTGTCCGATGCTGTTTACGGTCCTACAACTGTAAGTCGCATAGCCATTACTCGATGTCACACTGTACGTATCACTACCACTATTCTGCAGCTGGTTGTTCTGTTCGTCGTAGAAATAGTAGCTCGTAATGGCAGGATTGGCTGTCATTATACACGTGATCGTGATGTCACCATTAGCAAAATCTCCTGGTACGTTTTGTGTTGTTCCACCACTTGGCTCAGGTGCATCTATTAATACAGACATACACAGGGTGTTTACCAAAGATCTATACACATGGTTATTTTTATTCCATCATTCGGCTCTGGGGTGTCTATAAAAAGACATATACAGGGTGTTTACAAAAGACAGCCGGATATGTAGTCCAGTGGTAACACGCTGGACTGGTAATCCAGGGATCGCAGGTTCGATCCCCCGTCTGACCATAATAAAATTAACAGTCTTTCAGATGGGACGTTAATCCGAGGTCTCGTGTCGGTGCTTTACACCGTGCACGTAAAAGAACCAGAGGAGACTCTTGAATGGGTCTCTGTCTGTATCATTGCACTATCCTCCAAAATCTAAAATGACTAATCTCTTCAGGAGGCGTCGCTCATATGGGCAACCTGTAGCGATGATAAATAAACGTAAAAAAACAAGTTTACAAAAGATATATATACATTGTTATTTTTATTCCATCATTCGGCTCTGGGGTATCTATAAAAAAAGACACATACAGGGTGTTTATGTCGTATGGTTGATTATATGTGTTTACGATTACAAGTATATAATAAATAATAAATACGTGTTGTTTTTTCATTTAATTAACCACCCTTTAATACAAGTATTGATAGTCCAGGGGATATAATCTAGAAAGTATTGTCCAGTTACAACGAACACATGTACATAATTATCCACCTGACCTATACTCTGCCCATGTCCCGTTATACATTGTATTAATCTCTTCCTAACTGTTTCACCATCATATGCATTGTTATTATTTTCATTAAACCGTCGTGTTCGCCATCACCATGTTGGTGTAACATGTAGTATATACACTGCTCAAAACAATTAAAGGATCAAACACATATTTGGAATTAAATGGACCATATGGAATAATAATTAGAAACGGGTTTTATATGCATGTATTCCCAACATTTACACGACGAAGCAGTAACAGGAAAACAAGCAACAACGTAGCTGACCGTAGAAACTCTGGCTTAATCAGAAAGTATCAATTTTCTTAACAATGGCATAATGCTAACATAATGAGGAAAACTGTGTTTAAGACCAGAGAACTGTCTGAAATAATGTCTGCTAATAATGAGTATGCGCCCCTCGTCTATTGTAACACTCATGGCAACGCCTAGGCACACTCCTGATTAAGGTGGCTATCACCTGCTGGGGTAGGCCATTCCATTCCAGAATGAGCGCCTGTATGAGCTCCGGTAGAGTAAGTGGTTGATTGTCACGCTCCGAAATCCGTCTATCAATGTAGTCCCACACATGTTCTATTGAATTTAGGTCAGGTGAACGCGCCGGCCAATCCATTACTTCAATGCCCTCCTGATTAAGGAGTGTGTGGGCGGGCATTGTCTTGCATTAAAATGAAGTCAACACCGATAGCTCCAGCGAATGGCCTTACGATCGGTGCTAGAATGTCATCCCTATACCTTAAAGCAGTTAATGTTCCTCGATCAAACACATAGAGGTCCGTGCGTCCTCGTAAGCAGATCCCACCCCAAACCATTACTGAGCTACCCCAAAACGATCCCATTCCATAATGTTAAAGTCCGCATATCGTTCACCTGGCCGTCTCCACACTCGAGTACGCCTATCACATGATGATAAATGGAATCTACTCTCGTCAGTGAACAACACAGGCTCCCAATCTCGAAGTCCCCAGATAAGGTGGTCCTTAGCAAATTCGCGTCTCCGAATGCGATGCGCACGTGTCAAAACAGGGCCGGTTGCTGGGCGTCTAGCATTCATGGTGTCATCGTGGAGTCTATTACGGATGGTTTGGGTGGATACTTGTTGCCCGGTGGTCAGCTGGAACTGTATCTGGAGCCGCGTTGCAGTACCACGACGGTTTCTTAAGGCCATTAACTGTATATAGCGGTCATCGGCATTGGTTGTGCATCGTGAACGACCTTGACCAGGACGTCTGGTGTACTGTCCCGTCTCCTGGTACCGCGCCCACAAACGTGCAATCACGCTCTGCGAGACGTCTAGTGTTCTAGCCACATTGCGCTGCGAGTGTCCATCCTGTATCATTTGCACCGCCCTGGCGACCTCGGGTGGATTTAAGTGACGCCAAACACAGTCGCACGTGTAAATAAGCACATAAAGTCCCAATAAAAGCCAAAAAGAGTTCATACTTATCACTATAACGAAAGATGGCAATTGACTCCCATATCACAAATCAGGCCAATTTATAGGGGTATTGATTTCAATCACAATTTGCACGAGCTTCTTGACTAGCAAACCGCTTGATTTACCCGTGCGTATTCATAAGAGACATGTATTAGCGCATATTAATGGACAATATATATGTCGATACCAAAATGATTACTGTAGAGTCATTATAAAAAGTGATCCTTTAATTGTTTTGAGCAGTGTATATTGTGTGTAGTTGTGGAACAACGAATAAATATATATATCGTTGATATTGTACTGTTTTCAGTGTCCTGCTGATCCGAAAGGACCCACGTCCACAACCAAAACAAAATATCTTGCCACGTACATCTGGCTGTGGCCAAAACAGTAGTCTCGACGACTGAGCAGGCCGTGACATTTACAAAAGATCTATACACATGGTTATTTTTATTCCATCATTCGTCTCTGGGGTGTCTATAAAAAGACATATACAGGGTGTCTACAAAAGATCTATACACATGGTTATTTTTATTCCATCATTCGGCTCTGTGGTATCTATAAAAAAGATATATACAGGGTGTTTACAAAAGATCTATACACATGGTTATTTTTATTCCATCATTCGGCTCTGTGGTATCTATAAAAAAGATATATACAGTAAAACAAATATTTTGCCACATACATCTGGCTGTGGCCAGAACAGCAGTCTCGACGACTGAGCAGGCCGTGACATTTACAAAGATCTATACACATGGTTATTTTATTCCATCATTCGGCTCTAGGGTGTCTATAAAAAAGACAATGCACTTAATATACAACAATGTAGCAAAAGCCTTCAGACACAGTTATTGTCGTTTCATCACTCGACTCCTTGGGGCATCTACATGGATCTATAAATACAGACAATGTACAGGGTATTGCAAAAGTATCCAGATACAGTTACTGCTGTTCCACCACTTGATGTCTGAGCCTATTTACTTTGCTTTTCCACTTCAGTGCTGGTTATACCGTGTCGTTCTTCTGTACGCTAACCCTTTCATGAGCCGGCTCATCAGGATCTGCACTTTTTGCCAGTAATATTACTATTTTTAACCAAATTACCCATTTTGATAAATGAACTGGTCCAAATGTAATTTTCTTATTAAGTTATTGGTGTAAAAATATCATGCACCAGTCCATGTCAGTTACTTGGTGTTGAATGGGTTAAATATCATGCACCAGTCCATGTCAGTTACTTGGTGTTGAATGGGTTAATATCATGCACCAGTCCATGTCAGTTACTTGGTGTTGAATGGGTTAAGAACACAGTTTCGATTTTTATTTCCTGATCAATATACATCACAATTACACATATACATAATTATTACAGATATACATAATAATTACACATATACATAACACATAATTTCTATCAATATTGAATCATACTCTATGAAATCATATTATTACACTGATGCTAGCATCTTTTGAAAATGTTCTTTTTTGTAAATATTATTTCCCTACATACCTACTCAACTTCAAAAGTCAGGATCTGTAAATGGGATAATATCTAAAAATTATGTGCAGCTAACATCACACACATGGTACTTACATTGGACATCCAAGGTTACTGCAGGACTTATCATGGAACCATACGAATTAGTGGCTTCACACCCATAGCTGCCCGCAAAGGTTGTCTGGACGGAAGCTATTGTATATGTGTCTATGGTGCTCACTTGAGTGTTCTTGTATAACCATACGTACTCATACGCTCCACCCAATGGTTCAACAGTACAGGTCAGTGTGACCTCCGTATTTTTCACCGGTGCAGCAGACGGACTTACAGAAGCACTCACTGAGGTAATAGCTGAAAGAAGATAGGGTTTTTTTTAAAACTTTATTTATTTTACAACGATTGCCGTAGCAAGTTTTAACAACTTATATTAATCACTCTCGTTGGCGCGGATGAAAGCGTATATGTTGTCATTCGTGTGGGAGGAAACGGGAGTACCCGGAGAAAAACCCACCTGTCCGATCTGGCGACAACCGTACCATCTCACATACTTCCGAGGATCGAACCCGGGTTGCATTGGTGAGAAGCAAGCGCGCTAATTGGACAGCCACTGTACTCTGACATTCTTACTCATTTCATCATCTCGGATGGCACATAAGTTGTACATTGTGCAATAATGAGAGACATCGGTGAGTTACTGCCCCTGAATACTTCCTAAAAGTAGATAGGTCCTAATAAGTGTTTTCCTCTGTTTTTATCGTTGTTTTCTTTGCACAACATGCTAGCAATTTTATTCCACTATCGCTACTTATGAGTATTAAATTACTATATCTCAACAGATCTCCTACAGTATATGCAATGGGTACTTATTTCTAAAAGAATGTTATCAGTTAATTAACATGATTTTGATAAAATCACATTTATCATACCGCAACATCTGGTTAGAAAACAACAGTAAAAACAAAGGATTCTAACCAAAAGGACATACGGATATGTAGTCCAGTGGTAACACGCTGGACTGGTAATCCAGGGATCGCAGGTTCGATTCCCCTTCTGACCCTAATAAAATTAACAGTCTTTCAGATGGGACGTTACACCGAGGTCTTGTGTCGGTGCTTTACACCGTGCACGTAAAAGAACCAGAGGAGATTCTGGAATGGGTCTCTGTCTGTATCATGCGCTATCCTCCAAAATCTAAAATAACTAATCTCTTCAGGAGGAGTCGCTCATATGGGCAACCGGTAGCGACGATAAATAAACGTAAAATACAACAAACAAAAGGACATATTCACATTTTGAAATAAATCAGCTGCCAAGGGAGGTAATAGAAAAATATAGATGTCTCTCATTATGATACAGTCCACATCCAACAAAATATGTCGACAAAAACCGATGTTTGACATAACGGACATTGACCATATTTCCAAAGATGATGTATTTCGTAATAGTACAATGTCGATTGCAGCCTTACATTTATCCCATAAATCATTTCCCAAGTTATCATTGTTATAACCGTAACATGGGCACATTTGAAAAAAATAACACGATAATATCGTATTTAATATTTACTAAAATGCAGCACATACATGTAAATAACAGGAATGAGGTCTCGAGAGTGATTAATATAAGTTGTAATAACTTCTTTCACAATCGAGCTAAAATAAATTTGTATAAACTAACATAAAGTCTGATTTATCACGAAATGAATATCGTCCCTTCAGTTGGAATCCTTTGTTTTTACCGTTGTTCCCTAACCAGATGATGGTATGGTAAATGTGATTTTATCAAAATCATATTAATTTATTGATTACAAAGTTTTACAGATATACCCAGTGGATATACTGTAGGATATCTGTTGAGATATACTAATTTAACTCTTTCACCGCCAATGTTGCATAAAAGTGAATTTGCAAAAGGCAGAGAACCTGATCAGACAGAACAAAACGTTCCATTTGAACAGGCAGTATGCTTCAGACAGTGGAGCTGAAGCACATGTACGACCACAATGCCGCGTCTGATCAGGATCTATCTTGTTTGCACATGTACTGTACTAAGAGTTAATAACTATGAGATGAGAAAGTGGATGAAAATTGATAGCATGTTGTGCAAAGGAATTAACGATCAGGGGCAGTAACTGATGTCTATCATAGTAAACTTACCACGTCCAATGACAATGAGGGCGATGGGCGAACTGTTTGTACATCTAGTAAAGCTCGACCCATAGCAGAGCTGGCACACATACTGACCAGCATAGGATGACTGGGCGTTTGATACTGTCAGGTTTGGGTTAGATATGTCACCATTGATAAAAGCTCCTGAAATGGTCAATACAGATGAGGGTTTCAAAATGACGACTGCACAAAATTCAAGATTCTAAATTGTAAATTTACCAAATGACTGCTCCACAACCATTTAAATTATTTTAAACTTTACAAAATGACTCACTAACAATCAAATTCAAAAGTAAGGTAACATCTAGATTAAACTTTACCAAATGAATGATGCATAACCAATCAAATTCAAATCTAGGTTAAACTTTACCAAATGAAATATGCATAACCAATCAAATTCAAAGTTAGGTTAAACTTTACCAAATGAAATATGCATAACCAATCAAATTCAAATCTAGGTTAAACTTTACCAAATGAATGATGCATAACCAATCAATTTCAAAGTTAGGTTAAACTTTACCAAATGAATGATGCATAACCAATCAAATTCAAAGTTAGGTTAAACTTTACCAAATGAATGATGCATAACCAATCAATTTCAAAGTTAGGTTAAACTTTACCAAATGAATGATGCATAACCAATCAATTTCAAAGTTAGGTTAAACTTTACCAAATGAATGATGCATAACCAATCAATTTCAAAGTTAGGTTAAACTTTACCAAATGAATGATGCATAACCAATCAATTTCAAAGTTAGGTTAAACTTTACCAAATGAATGATGCATAACCAATCAATTTCAAAGTTAGGTTAAACTTTACCAAATGAATGATGCATAACCAATCAATTTCAAAGTTAGGTTAAACTTTACCAAATGAATGATGCATAACCAATCAATTTCAAAGTTAGGTTAAACTTTACCAAATGAATGATGCATAACCAATCAAATTCAAATCTAGGTTAAACTTTACCAAATGAATGATGCATAACCAATCAAATTCAAATCTAGGTTAAACTTAAGTATATAAACAATCAAATTGAATACATTGTTTACAGACGGATCTGTAGCCCAGTGGTTAACAAGCTGGACTGGTAATCCAGGGATTGCAGGTTCGATCCCTCATTTGACCATAATAAAATTAACAATCTTTCAAATGGCTTTCTAAAATGACTAATCTCTTCAGGATGGGCAACCGGTATCGACGATAAATAAACATAAAACACACACACATTGTTTAAACTTTACCAAATCACTGATACACAACTGATCAAATTCAAGACTCGAAATACATCAAATTTACCTGTCGATGCAACAACAGCTACATAAGAAGGAAATTCAAGCCACCGGGCTGACTGGAGAGAGCTCATGCCCTTGGAATCCTTGCATTCCATGACCTCTGTAGCCTGTAAGTTCACTTTGTAGCATGTTTGTCTTACATAAACATCCGGGGCAGACGGCGAGACTTCTCCAACGATGGTTGATGAAACACTACTAGTTGGACCTGTATGCAGTTTTAAGAAAATGTTTAAAGACATGATCGAGATGGACGGGTGTGGTATGCAATATTTTTCAGATATATAAGTTGATTGTAAAAGTGAATATAAGTTAAGTTGATTGTAAAGTATATATAAGTTAAGTTGATTGTGAAAGTATATATAAGTTAAGTTGATTGTAAAAGTGAATAATTATAAGTTAGGTTGATTGTAAAAGTATATATAAGTTAAGTTGATTGTAAAAGTGAATATAAGTTAAGTTGATTGTAAAAGTGAATATAAGTTAAGTTGATTGTACAAGTATATATAAGTTAAGTTGATTGTACAAGTATATATAAGTTAAGTGGATTGTACAAGTATATATAAGTTAAGTTGATTGTACAAGTATATATAAGTTAAGTGGATTGTACAAGTATATATACGTTAAGTTGATTGTACAAGTATATATAAGTTAAGTTGATTGTACAAGTATATATAAGTTAAGTTGATTGTACAAGTATATATAGGTTAGGTTGATTGTACAAGTATATATAGGTTAGGTTGATTGTACAAGTATATATATGTTTGGTTGATTGTACAAGTATATATATGTTTGGTTGATTGTACAAGTATATATATGTTTGGTTGATTGTACAAGTATATATAGGTTAGGTTGATTGTACAAGTATATATATGTTTGGTTGATTGTACAAGTATATATAGGTTAGGTTGATTGTACAAGTATATATATGTTTGGTTGATTGTACAAGTATATATAAGTTAGGTTGATTGTACAAGTATATATAGGTTAGGTTGATTGTACAAGTATATATATGTTTGGTTGATTGTACAAGTATATATAGGTTAGGTTGATTGTACAAGTATATATATGTTTGGTTGATTGTACAAGTATATATAGGTTAGGTTGATTGTACAAGTATATATATGTTTGGTTGATTGTACAAGTATATATAGGTTAGGTTGATTGTACAAGTATATATATGTTTGGTTGATTGTACAAGTATATATATGTTTGGTTGATTGTACAAGTATATATAGGTTAGGTTGATTGTACAAGTATATATATGTTTGGTTGATTGTACAAGTATATATATGTTTGGTTGATTGTACAAGTATATATAGGTTAGGTTGATTGTACAAGTATATATATGTTTGGTTGATTGTACAAGTGAATATGAGAAATACAGTAAGTGAAACACCATTGTTACGTTTATTTTAAAATTGATTGATGGAAAAGCTACAGTCACTTAAACAAAATTATGCTCCTCCAAGAATAGTTTCAGGAATGGGCAAGTCAGGTACCCAGGTAGATCCCCTGACCTTCTTACATCAAAGAATTTGGCATCCTTGGTGGGATTACGTCATACAGTAGCATAGGGGCATATTGTTTAATTACAGCCTGCATCGCTAATTCCTATACGTCAGAACTACAAGTCATGTCAGGTACCCAGGTAAATCCCCTGACCTTCTTACATCAAAGAATTTGGCATCCTTGGTGGGATTACGTCATACAGTAGCATAGGGGCATATTGTTTAATTACAGCCTGCATCGCTAATTCCTATACGTCAGAACTACAAATCATGTTTTATTCGCCTATAAATAAACGCAAATACAAATTTTATTTCGATTCTAACAGGACCAAAATATCTAAAAAAGCACAAACATAGTTGGTGTTATTATTTAGAGTGCGTAAATGATGTCACAAAACTACTAAAACGCTAGTAAAACAACGTCACATTTAATTTAGTTTAAACAATATTTATTTCTTTGAATATACATAGTCTAGTATACATAATATGTACATACATGTAGGATTGAGGAGAAAGCAACCAGCTTGTATGGTTACCTCTTTCCTACGAATCATTTACAAAATATACCGTTTATATTAGGCAACAAAATTATTGTCAAATATTGAGTAACTCATTAATTTTAGAATGTGAGAAAATAATAGCAAATTTGAAATAGATATTAAGGTATGCATACTGTTGATGGTGGTTGTGCAACAGAGTGACCAAATGTGCTTGATCATCCAACTACACCACCACAATTAGCTATGATAATATTGGATTGGAGAAAGAGAAAATGGAGGAGAGCGAATCAGATTCAGATGCCACAGGCTCGTGCATGTACGGAAACTGAATAGGCGTTCCATTTGGCAATTGTTTCATGTGGTGTTATGCAAACCGTTTTGTGTCCTTAACCCATTTCATTCTGGATACATTTAAAGGCTTTTGCAAACAACATAGATCCAGATCAGCCGCAGCGTGACGCTGCGTGCTGATCAGGATCTATGTTGTTTGCTACATAGCCAAGTGTCTTAGCAAGATCATCTGAATAACAAATAGTATAGAGGCTGATCAGACGGCACGTTCCGTGGTGGTAGATCTGGCTCTATGTTCATTGCAAATACTGTTTGAACGGTATCCAGAATGAAATGGGTTAATGTACTTGTGAACGTGAGTGAAAAGCAATATGTTTTGTTCAGAGCTGAGTTGTGCATTTCCTTCTAATAATGTTTTAAGTGTTGGTGTAGTAATGTTGCTGATCTCATTAACGACGTCGACGTCACATTTGACACCGTGCTCTGATCCTTGCAGACTTAAACACGGTAAATTCCCTCTTTGCGTATACAGACAAAACGCCGAGAAATGAGTGATTGAGTATTTGGTTTAACGGCACATCAGCACAGTTCAGGCTATATCGCGCCGGGTTAAGTATATTGTATACAAGATACATGTATCTATAATTAAAAATATTATATAGATAACATACTGTTTGTATTAAAATTGTAATGACGAAAGGTCAATTGCAACAAAATTTATCAAGCTATAAAACTGATAAAAAATGTCAGTTGTAAAACTTTTACAATTTATGGAAAAGATGTGATTCTTTTAAAAATGCAATAATGTATTTAAAATCAACAGTGTCGAAAAGCTCCTTCATTGTCACAACTGTATAATATTTTTGACGAATGAGTGCTAAATCTACACAGTGAATTACTATGTGTTCAACATTAATAGAGGAATGGCATGGTATACACCATGGTAGATCCTCTCTTTTCAATAAAAGTGAGTGTGTGAAACGGGTATGTCCAAGTCTCAACCGTGACATTACTGTTTCCTCTCTATGGTTGGAGTGATAAACAAAAGATGATTTACCAATGTTTGGCTTAATTGGTTTATTGAATTGTATGTTATTCTAAGTGGTTTGCCATTTTGAAGTAATGTAAGAAAGAATCGATTGCCTAGCATCAGTGTATGGTACATGTATTTTAGAATTTATACAGTCTAGTTTAAGTGCATCTTTTGCACTTTGATCAGCCATTTCATTGCCACGAATACCAATATGACTTGTTATCCAGCAATATATAACATGTTTAGTTGATCTAATATCTGTGTGCTTAATAAGTAATTTGTGAATAAGGTTTTTTTTTAACGTTCATGTTGTCTACTGATTGCACTATAAATAAAGAATCTGAAAGGATCATAAATTTTCTATTACGTGATGCATCAGCAAAATTCAAAGCTAAATCAATAGCCTCTACTTCTGCTGATAATATAGACGCATGATCAGGTAGCCGTAATTTAGAATTATGTAATTTACTAACAGCAGCACAAGGACTCTGCATCTAGGGCTCACTGTATGTATTGTACTTACAACTAGTTGCTGCTGAATCTACTACACAGAAACCATCACTTAATACATAACCAGTATTACACAAGCAGGTAGGGTTGGTACTACCCACGCATGAGGCCTGCCCATCCGCGCAGGAGTCAGACTCAGATGTGCTGCACCCTGAGCCAACAGTGGCTTCTGCAATATTGAAGCAAGTACCATCAGTGACTAGATCTACTACATTACACATTATATTTAGGGATGGCAATGAATGGTGATTTATTATTTTGTTACACAAGGACCTTCAAAAAAAGGGAAGGACTGCCTACTTAATGTCGGCTGCCGATTTATTCTAAGCCAGTCTAGTAATAATGTTGTTAGTTTATACACATTTATTTAAGCTCGATTGCGAAACAAGTTCTTACAACTTATATTAGTCACTCTCGAGACCTCATTCCTGATGGAATCCATCGCCACGAGGGAAAGAGAAGAGGCAACATGGAATTTAAATGCCTATGGGCACAATCGTAACAGCTCCAGTGGGGCTCGAACTCCGGACCTTTCGCACCTGAAGCGAACTGTTCAATGTTGTTGACAATGTGTTCTAAATATAATACTTCAAACATGTAACATATAACCGTCTCCGTGGCCTAGTGGTTAAGGCGCCCGGAGCGGGAGGTCGAAGGTTCGAACCGTGTTAGGGGTTCAATCTGATATGGCTGGTTGGTGAGCCGCTAGCTAGTTAGATAATGGTTACCGATCAACCTGGCGCTTGGCTGTCGAGGATAAGATTCGGAAAGTACTGATGTCCTTAAGGTGTCCCATAAGTCAGAAATGGCTGGCCCTTAAATTTACTTTTTGTGTGTAATATTCTTAGTCGTAAAAGTGGTCTGGCCCTGACCGGCCTAGATCGACTGTGATGGCCATCCTGTTGCATACAGACAGGTAGACAGATACACAATATCACAATACTGGCCATGACCGGCCTGGATCGACTATGATGGCTATCCTGTTGCATACAGGCAGGTAGACAGATACACAATATCACAATACTGATATGACAGCTGAAGTCAGCAACAAATGAGAACTACTTCTTTCTGACATCACTGTACAAGATGACCAACAAATTAAGATGAGGGAGTCAAGACTTACGTATGGTACATGTCTCGGTAGACGCCCGGTAGTAGTACCCTGTGTTACACACACATAAAGAACCCACGCACCCAGCGTTACTAATGCATGATCGAGTCGGGTCCACACATTGGTCACCAATATTTGCTGAAATATTATAATATACAAGCTTATTTTACAAATTTAAAGCATATCAGTGAATCTACTACCATATATTGCTGCGTTTCTGCACGAGTTTAACCCTTTGCACGCCAGTGGCAGATAAAATCACTTTTGCAAACAGCATATAGCCAGATCAGACAGCACGTTCTATCAGGCTCAATGCTGTTTGCTATTCGGATTGTGCGGCTAAAACACTTGGCTGAATAGCAAATAACGTAGCCCTGATCAGATGCGGCGTTACGCCGTGGCAGATCTGGATCTATGTTGTTTGCAAATGTGATTTTATTTACTCAGCAGACACAGGGTTAAGACGTGATTTCTATGACAACAGTTTATATTAAAGGCATGTTTTCCAATGAGAGGACATTGCGGGTATTTAACTCTGTTAACTTTATTTATTTTACAACGATTGCGAAACAAGCTCTACAGTTCAAGCGAATGAATGCGTATGTATACCGGTATGAGGTCATCTGTGTGGGAGGAAACCGGAGTATCTCAATGTACTATCTCACATGCTTCCCCGGTCCAAGAATCAAACCCGTGTTCAATAGGGCGAGGCGAGCGTGCTAACCACTGCGCTAATAAAACAGCCTCCATTTAGCAGATATACAGTTAGTCCAACACGTGAACGTTATTATTATGCCATTAACATTCCTTATCTGTGGACGAAATGTCAGTGGAGGTAACTAGAGCCACAGAGTATGTTTTGTCCCTAAATATCTATCATCCTTGTAGTTGGAATCCTTTGTTTTTACTGTTGCTCTCTAAAAACATATTGTGGTATTAACGTGATTTTAACAAAATCACGACTATTAATAAAATATCCGTTTACAGTCAAACCTGTGTTAGTGGTCACCTGTATTAAGCAGCCAACCTGTATTCAACAGCCTGTTTCCAGATTCCCAATATGTTGCTTTATTATACATTTGACCTCTATTAAGCAGCCAACCTGTATTCAGCAGCCAGTTGCTTTATTATATATTTGACATATATTAAGCAGCCACCTGTGCTAAGCAGACACTTTCTCTGACTCCCTTGGCTGGCTGCTTAAGACAGGTTTGACCATAGTCTATAGATACATATTTTATCTCAATTGCGAAAGAAGCTAAATTGCTATCGAGACCTCATTCCTGATGGAATCCTTCGCCACGAGGGAGATAGAAGAGGCAACGTGGAATTTAAATGCCTTGTCTAAGGGCACAATCGTAACGGCTCCAGCGGGGCTCGAACTCCGGGCATTTCACACCTGAAGCAAACGCGCTACCACTGACCTATCATAACTTCAACTTATCCATTGGAGATACTATATTATATTATGACGTGTATCGGGATTTAACAATACGGATGAAAAATTGATATCATGCGATGTAAAGAAACCAATGAAAAACACAGGTATCCAATAAAAATGGACGTTTCTCTTTAAGGAGTATATAGGGGAGGTAACTGACCAATGTTTCTAATTAACAAACTTTATTACAGTGCCGTCGCCGGCATTTTGAAAGTGGTCCGGCCAAATATAGGAGCACTGAAAGTGCGACTTTTTTAGGGGTGTTCGGGGGTATGCTCCCCCGAGATTTTTTTGGATTCTGTACTCGATTTCCTTGCATCTGGAGGCATTTCAGTGTGTATGTTAGCCTTTTATTAATGCCAACTTTTCTTAAAATTAACAATGTTTTTTCTTCAACTTGTTTAAAGGACCACACCTCTCGCAAAATCATCAGAGCCAACGAGCTTGATTAATTTGTTTCAAAATCGTTGTAAAATAAATAAGTTTAAAATAAGTGTTTCAGGCTTCCTGATGGTCCATACTTCGTCTGTGTGGCAACTGTGGTTTGTGCTAATCGCCTATGAATCCCACCAAATGTATTTATAAATATACTTAGTCTTTCTGTGGCAAAAGACTTTACTCCTATTGCTGGTGTTCTTGATTGGCGACCCATAGCAGGCACAGTAGAGAAACAACGCTGACATGCCATTACTTTAAATTAATATACATGTACTGTTTTTAACTGACTGAATGTCACAGTCTGAAGAGAATTCGAGAATCATTGAATAAGCTCTCGTCACAATAACTACCAGTTGTTTCTGACCAAAGCTGCGTTTTGGAAATTTAAAGCCTTTTGGCTGATTTGCTGCTGGAGGAAATGCGGACGCCATGGTTTACAGTAACATTTCTTAGTTTAATCTCGTATGAATTAGTTTGATATTATGAAATAAATTTGGAGTCTTTACCTGTTTTATAGCAGTTAAGTATAAATGTATTCGACGTGTCAATTAATGTCAATTAGTAATTCCCAGACAGTGTAGGTCCTACCATGGCATAACTTAACAGGCTCTCCTATGCTGTGTGTCAATTAACAAAAAAACACATGCCAATACAATACCTACAGATAATAAATTCACACCATGTGGCCTGCGATCCTTTGGTCTCCTGGTCGCAGGCCAATAAAAGATAATCTGTTACACGCGCATTCGCGCCAGAGTGTGATAGGTATGTCTACTCGGCACCTCTTTATCTGGAGTCAGGTTATTTATGACCCATGCATGACCCAACGCGTGTTAGATAAAACAAAAGTGAAAAACTTGACCAAAAAAAAAAATCTCCAATATTGAAAATACCATACTCGGCCAAACCGGCGACGACGGCCTTGTATTATGAGAGATAACATATATACCTCATGCCTCTTCATATTAATTCCTCATTATCATCATGAGCTGACATAGAATATGCTGCACACGGATATATTCTACCAAGTGGTTGAATTTCTTATTACAGTCTTGTATTTCCAGAAATACAGTAACAATGGTGAGTGTGATGTATAGATGATAACTAACCTGTACTAGAAATACAGTAACCATGGTGAGTGTGATGTATAGATGATAACTAACCTGTACTAGAAATACAGTATCCATGGTGAGTGTGATGTATAGATGATAACTAACCTGTACTAGAAATACAGTAACCATGGTGAGTGTGATGTATAGATGATAACTAACCTGTACTAGAAATACAGTAACCATGGTGAGTGTGATGTATAGATGATAACTAACCTGTACTAGAAATACAGTAACCATGGTGAGTGTGATGTATAGATGATAACTAACCTGTACTAGAAATGCAGTAACCATGGTGAGTGTGACGCATAGAAGATAACTAACCTGTACTAGAAATACAGTAACCATGGTGAGTGTCATGCATACATGATAACTAACCTGTACTAGAAATACAGTAACCATGGTGAGTGTGATGTATAGATGATAACTAACCTGTACTAGAAATACAGTAACCATGGTGAGTGTGATATATATTGATGATAACTAACCTGTACTAGAAATACAGTAACCATGGTGAGTGTGATGTATATTGATGATAACTAACCTGTACTAGAAATACAGTAACCATGGTGAGTGTGATGAATAGATGATAACTAACCTGTACTAGAAATACAGTAACCATGGTGAGTGTGATGTATAGATGATAACTAACCTGTACTAGAAATACAGTAACCATGGTGAGTGTGATGAATAGATGATAACTAACCTGTACTAGAAATGCAGTAACCATGGTGAGTGTGATGAATAGATGATAACTAACATGTACTAGAAATGCAGCAACCATGGTGAGTGTGATGAATAGATGATAACTAACCTGTACTAGAAATGCAGTAACCATGGTGAGTGTGATGAATAGATGATAACTAACCTGTACTAGAAATGCAGTAACCATGGTGAGTGTGATGAATAGATGATAACTAACATGTACTAGAAATGCAGTAACCATGGTGAGTGTGATGAATAGATGATAACTAACCTGTACTAGAAATGCAGTAACCATGGTGAGTGTGATGAATAGATGATAACTAACATGTACTAGAAATGCAGTAACCATGGTGAATGTGATGAATAGATGATAACTAACCTGTACTAGAAATACAGTAACCATGGTGAGTGTGATGTATAGATGATAACTAACCTGTACTAGAAATACAGTAACCATGGTGAGTGTGATGTATAGATGATAACTAACCTGTACTAGAAATACAGTATCCATGGTGAGTGTGATGTATAGATGATAACTAACCTGTACTAGAAATACAGTAACCATGGTGAGTGTGATGTATAGATGATAACTAACCTGTACTAGAAATACAGTAACCATGGTGAGTGTGATGTATAGATGATAACTAACCTGTACTAGAAATACAGTAACCATGGTGAGTGTGATGTGTAGATGATAACTAACCTGTACTAGAAATGCAGTAACCATGGTGAGTGTGACGCATAGAAGATAACTAACCTGTACTAGAAATACAGTAACCATGGTGAGTGTCATGCATACATGATAACTAACCTGTACTAGAAATACAGTAACCATGGTGAGTGTGATGTATAGATGATAACTAACCTGTACTAGAAATACAGTAACCATGGTGAGTGTGATGTATATTGATGATAACTAACCTGTACTAGAAATACAGTAACCATGGTGAGTGTGATGTATATTGATGATAACTAACCTGTACTAGAAATACAGTCACCATGGTGAGTGTGATGAATAGATGATAACTAACCTGTACTAGAAATACAGTAACCATGGTGAGTGTGATGAATAGATGATAACTAACCTGTACTAGAAATACAGTAACCATGGTGAGTGTGATGTATAGATGATAACTAACCTGTACTAGAAATACAGTAACCATGGTGAGTGTGATGTATAGATGATAACTAACCTGTACTAGAAATGCAGTAACCATGGTGAGTGTGATGTATAGATGATAACTAACCTGTACTAGAAATGCAGTAACCATGGTGAGTGTGATGAATAGATGATAACTAACCTGTACTAGAAATACAGTAACCATGGTGAGTGTGATGTATAGATGATAACTAACATGTACTAGAAATGCAGTAACCATGGTGAGTGTGATGAATAGATGATAACTAACCTGTACTAGAAATGCAGTAACCATGGTGAATGTGATGAATAGATGATAACTAACCTGTACTAGAAATACAGTAACCATGGTGAGTGTGATGAATAGATGATAACTAACCTGTACTAGAAATGCAGTAACCAAGCGTAGAGGAGTATATGTAACCAGAGTTACATTGACAGGTGCCAGTGTTACAATTAGCATTGCTAGGACATGTTCTGGTAGGACTTATACACGTTTCACCATTATCAGCTGAAAATGAACCAATATGCATGATAACTAGTGAATAGCCCTCGGAGAAATGCAAACACCTGGTCTGGTATTTGACACATGGATACTTTGCTGACAGCCCTCACCACATGCATTGACAGCCCTCACCACATGCGTTGACAGCCCTCACCACATGCGTTGACAGCCCTCACCACATGCGTTGACAGCCCTCACCACATGCATTGACAGCCCTCAACACATGCGTTGACAGCCCTCACCACATGCGTTGACAGCCCTCACCACATGCGTTGACAGCCCTCACAACATGCATTGACAGCCCTCACCACATGCATTGACAGCCCTCACCACATGCATTGACAGCCCTCACCACATGCATTGACAGCCCTCACCACATGCGTTGACAGCCCTCACCACATGCGTTGACAGCCCTCACCACATGCATTGACAGCCCTCAACACATGCGTTGACAGCCCTCACCACATGCGTTGACAGCCCTCACCACATGCGTTGACAGCCCTCACAACATGCATTGACAGCCCTCACCACATGCATTGATAGCCCTCACCACATGCATTGACAGCCCTCACCACATGCATTGATAGCCCTCACCACATGCATTGACAGCCCTCACCACATGCATTGACAGCCCTCACCAAATGCATTGACAGCCCTCACCACATGCATTGACAGCCCTCACCATATGCGTTGACAGCCCTCACCACATGCATTGACAGCCCTCACCAAATGCATTGACAGCCCTCACCACATGCATTGACAGCCCTCACCACATGCATTGACAGCCCTCATCACATGCATTGACATCCCTCACCACATGCATTGACAGCCCTCACCACATGCGTTGACAGCCCTCACCACATGCATTGACAGCCCTCACCACATACATTGACAGCCCTCACCACATGCATTGACAGCCCTCACCACATACATTGACAGCCCTCACCACATTCATTGATAGCCCTCACCACATGCGTTGACAGCCCTCACCACATGCGTTGACAGCCCTCACCAAATACATTGACAGCCCTCACCACATGCGTTGATAGCCCTCACCACATGCATTGACAGCCCTCACCATATGCATTGACAGCCCTCACCACATGCGTTGACAGCCCTCACCACATGCGTTGACAGCCCTCATCACATGCGTTGACAGCCCTCACCACATGCATTGACAGCCCTCACCACATGCATTGACAGCCCTCACCACATGCATTGACAGCCCTCACCACATGCAGTGACAGCCCTCACCACATGCATTGACAGCCCTCACCACATCCATTGATAGCCCTCACCACATGCATTGACAGCCCTCACCACATACATTGACAGCCCTCACCACATGCATTGATAGCCATAACCACATGCATTGACAGCCCTCACCACATGCATTGACAGCCCTCCCCACATGCGTTGATAGCCCTCACCACATGCATTGACAGCCCTCACACGCATTGACAGCCCTCACCATATGCATTGACAGCCCTCACCACATGATAGCCCTCATCACATGCATTGACAGCCCTCACCACATGCGTTGACAGCCCTCACCACATGTGTTGACAGCCCTCACCACATGTGTTGACAGCCCTCACCACATGTGTTGACAGCCCTCACCACATGCATTGACAGCCCTCACCACATGCGTTGACAGAAATGAGATTTCTCCACAAATCCTACCACTTCCTCCTAGACCAACCCTCTACCTATCCTCAAAGTATAATCAAAATCCATCAACAATTTTATGAGTTATCCTGTCCACAGACAGACAGACTGATGGATGGACGGACGGTCCAGATGACGCCGACTTTTCTATTACCTCCCTTGGTAGATAAACTACGAATTATCCGAAAAGAATAGCAGTTCTTTCAGTTGGAATCCTTTGTTGTTACTGTTGTTTCCTAACCAGATGTTGTGGTATGATAAATATGATTTTCTCAAAATCGTGTTAATTACGGTAATTGATAACAAATGTGTACACATACATGTAATTACCCATTGGATATACTGGTGGTAATTTAATGATTATAAGATGAGAAAGTGGATTACAATTGATATGATGTTGTGTAAAGGAAACAACGATAAAAACAAAGGAAACAATCTAAGATGAGCTACATACTTTTAGGGAGTATTCAGGGGCAGTAACTGACCGATGTCTCATTTCTAGTGTTTGTCTTTCTGCATTAATAAAACTTGTTTGCTATGATAGTTTTATACAAATTTATTTGAGCTCGATTGCGAAACAAGTTCTTACAACTTATATTAATCATTCTCGAGACCTCATTACTGATGGAATCCATCGCCACGAGGGAGAGAAAATGGGATGTTGAATTTAAATGCCTTGCCTAAGGCCAGAATCATAACGGCTCCAGCGTGGCTCGAACTCCGGGTATTTCGCACCTGAAGCGACCGCGCTACAGCAATGCTATCACGACTTCACGCACTGTTTGCTATGATAACACATTTAACATAAATTACTTTCTTTTGTATGAACTATGAACTTTTAGCAGTTAAAAAAAGATACAAGTCTCAGAAGTATATGTAAATTTAAGCTCAGGATTGAATCAATTACTATCCAATTATATTCCTGGAAAAATCAGCAGAAGGTCCATCCAGCAACGGAACATTTTATGATTATGTTATATTTCGGGTTTTACGCCTGCATTAGCACCATTTTGGGCTATATCGATGGCGGGCAGTTTACTTAACAACACCTTTCCTGGGCAGGCTCCAGCGGTTAACCAGTACTTGGGTGCACCAACCTCCGTAAGAAACTGCCAACTTTTTCATATAAATGTGACACGGCCTGAGCGGGGCTCGAACCCGTGACCATCAGTGATGATAGGTTACAGTGGTATACAAGTCAGCGACCATAACCACTCGACCACAGAGGCGGGAAACAATTTATGAACAAAAAAACTTTAAAATACAAAATGTTTCTTTTTCAAATAACATTTCTGAAACTTATATGCCTGGTGTCACATTGCAGCACAAATAAATTATTTAGATGCAAATGTCGCGATTGTGGAGATTATGTGTAAGCGGTCCGGCTACCGCTCTCGGTAGAGTGTTTGCCCTGTAAGCAAAAGGTCCTGGGTTTGAAACTCGGGTTGGCTGCACATTTTTCTTACCCTACAATATGATAACAGGTGATACTAATATATGGATATTTGATGTAAATAGATAACTAACCTGTACTTATAATACAGGAACCAGCTGTAGAGGAGTATATGTAACCAGAGTTACATTGACAGGTGCCAGTGTTACAATTAGCATTGCTAGGACATGTTCTGGTAGGAGATATACACGTGTCATCAATAGCAGCTGAAAATAGAAAGTTGTTTGTTTACCTTTAGGTAGCTATCAATTAAAAAAACTACTGCCAATATATAATATTTAATTATATATAATGGTCTGTTTGATAATACAGGGCTTGATTTAATATCTCAAAGCATTCTTACAGTCAATCATCTTACAGTCAATGAGTCATCTTACAGTCAATCATCTTACAGTCAATCATCTTACAGTCAATCATCTTACAGTCATCTTACAGTCAATCATCTTACAATCAATCAGTCAATCATCTTACAGTCAATCATCTTACAGTCATCTTACAATCATCTTACAGTCAATCATCTTACAGTCAATCATCTTACAGTCAATCATCTTACAGTCAATTATCTTACAGTCAATCATCTTACAGTCAATCATCTTACAATCATCTTACAGTCAATCATCTTACAATCAATCATCTTACAGTCAATCATCTTACAGTCAATCATCTTACAGTCCATCATCTTACAGTCAATCATCTTAGTCAATCATCTTACAATCAATCATCTTACAGTCAATCATCTTACAGTCAATCGTCTTACAGTCAATCATCTTACAGTCATCTTACAGTCAATCATATCTTACAGTCAATCATCTTACAGTCAATCATTTTACAGTCAATCATATTACAGTCAATCATCTTACAGTCAATCATCTTACAGTCAATCATCTTACAGTCAAATCATCTTACAGTCAATCATCTTACAGTCATCTTACAGTCAATCATATCTTACAGTCAATCATCTTACAGTCAATCATTTTACAGTCAATCATATTACAGTCAATCATCTTACAGTCAATCATCTTACAGTCAATCATCTTACAGTCAAATCATCTTACAGTCAATCATCTTACAGTCAATCATCTTACAGTCAATCATCTTACAGTCAATCATCTTACAGTCAATCATCTTACAGTCAATCATCTTGCAGTCAATCATCTTACAATATACACAGAACAATAGAAATAAATGAACATCTACACATGCTATTAACAACCTGCCCATAGAATCTCCTACTTACTCACCTACCTGTGGAACCGCCCACCTCCCTGTGGAATCTCCTACCTACCTTTGGAACCGCCCACCTCCCTGTGGAATCTCCTACCTACCTTTGGAACATCCCACCTCCCTGTGGAATCTCCTACCTACCTTTGGAACAAACCTCCAACCTACATGTGGAATCTCCTACCTACCTTTGGAACAAACCTCCAACCTACATGTGGAATCTCCTACCTACCTTTGGAACAAACCTCCAACCTACATGTGGAATCTCCTACCTACCTTTGGAACAAACCTCCAACCTACATGTGGAATCTCCTACCTACCTTTGGAACAAACCTCCAACCTACATGTGGAATCTCCTACCTACCTTTGGAACAAACCTCCAACCTACATGTGGAATCTCCTACCTACCTTTGGAACAAACCTCCAACCTACATGTGGAATCTCCTACCTACCTTTGGAACAAACCTCCAACCTACATGTGGAATCTCCTACCTACCTTTGGAACACACCTCCAACCTACATGTGGAACCTCCTACCTACCTTTGGAACAAACCTCCAACCTACACGTGGAATCTCCTACCTACCTTTGGAACAAACCTCCAACCTACATGTGGAATCTCCTACCTACCATTGGAACAAACCTCCAACATACATGTGGAATCTGCTACCTACCTTTGGAACAAACCTCCAACCTACATGTGGAATCTCCTATACATACCTTTGGAACAAACCTCCAACCTACATGTGGAATCTGCTACCTACCATTGGAAACTCCCACCAAACAATGGAACCTCCAACCAACTTCAGGAATCTCATACCTACCCATTTAACTTCACACCTATATGTGGAACCTCTAACCTACCCATGGAACCTCCAACCTACCCATGGAACCTCCAACCTACCCATGGAACCTCAATGTTTTACTTACCTTACAAGTACATTTATTCAACATGGCAACTAAGACATTAAATCAATAAATATGATTAATTAATAAAATAACCATCTAATAGCTCATACAATTATTTCTGAAATACTACATCGATGCCACTGAAGTCACGAAAATATTCCCCACCGGCTTTTTATACAGTTATTTACGACACGAAAAAAGATCACAAATTTTGGCGAAAATATATTTTACCACTTTGTCACATCGCAGCATAAACACATTATTTAGATGTAAGCAGTTATCATATACAGATGATATAAATGCAACGCGATATTGAGGACGATACCATTACAGTAAGATATAGTGAAACACGCTTTTATTTTCACTAAGTGATTGTATCTCATTATACCTGGTCGATACCAACTACCTGGATCACCTATATCGTGTTTATTTTATTGGTTTTCTGTTTATATACATATTTCACATATCGCGTTGGACCAGTACCATAGTGGCGTCCGTGGTCCAGTGGTAGAGCGTCGGATTAGTACTGGTTAACAACTTAGGTCGGCTAAGCCTGCCCAGGAAAACATGTCTAGGTCTCCGATAGGGGTTTGACATTAATGGAACATACATACATACATATACAGGCGATACTAATATATGAATATTTGATGTATATAGATAACTAACCTGTACTACTAACACAGGAACCAGCTGTAGATGAGTATACATAACCAGAGTTACATTGACAGGTGCCAGTGTTACAATTAGCATTGCTAGGACACGTTCTGGTAGGAGATGTACACGTTTCATAAATAGCAGCTGAAAATAGAAAGTTGTTTGTTTACTTTAAGGTTATAGCTACCAATCTTTGAGTGGTGTAAAATAAACAATTTAAAAACTATATTAAGGAATAATAATATTATATTATATATAATGGTCTGTTTTGGTAAAATGGATTAATTAATAGAGATATTCCATCAAACATCTTAAAATACACACAGAATAATATAAATAAAGAATGACCCACCTACTTGTGGTCTTTCTCACCTGCCCATGGAATATCCTACCAACCCATAGAATATCCTACCAACCCAACTACCCATGGAATATCCTACCAACCCACCTGCCCATAGAATATCCTACCAACCCATGGACTATCCTACCTACCCATAGAATATCCTACCTACCCATGGAATATCCTACCAACCCATGGAATATCCTACCTACCCATAGAATATCCTACCAACTCACCTACCCATGGAATATCCTACCAACCCACCTACCCATGGACTATCCTACCTACCCATAGAATATCCTACCAACCCATGGAATATCCTACCTACCCATAGAATATCCTACCAACTCACCTACCCATAGAATATCCTACCTACCCATGGAATATCCTACCTACCCATAGAATATCCTACCAACCCACCTACCCATGGAATATCATACCTACCCATAGAATATCCTACCTACCCATGGAATATCCTACCAACCCATGGAATATCCTACCTACCCTTAGAATATCCTACCAACTCACCTACACATGGACTATCCTACCTACCCATAGAATATCCTACCTACCCATGGAATATCCTACCAACCCATGGAATATCCTACCTACCCATAGAATATCCTACCTACCCATGGAATATCCTACCAACCCATGGAATATCCTACCTACCCATAGAATATCCTACCAACTCACCTACTCATGGAATATCTTACCTACCCATGGACGATCCTACCAACCCACCTACCCATAGAATATCCTATGAACCCACCTACTCATGGAATATCCCACCTACTCATGGAATATCCTACCAACACACCTACCCATAGAATATCCTACCAACCCACCTACCCATAGAATTTCCTACCAACATTCCTACCCATAGAATATCCTACCAACTCAACTACTCATGGAATATCCTACCTACCCATGGACTATCCTACCAACCCACCTACCAATAGAATATCCTACCAACCCACCTACTCATGGAATATCTTACCTACCCATGGACTATCCTACCTACCCATGCTACCTCTCACCTACCCATGGAATATCCTACCAACCCACCTACCCAAAGAATATCCTACCAACTCACCTACCCATAGAATATCCTACCAACTCACCTACTCATGGAATATCCTACCTACCCATGGACTATCCTACCAACCCACCTACCCATATAATATCCTACCAACCCACCTACTCATGGAATATCCTACCTACCCATGGACTATCCTACCTACCCATGCTACCTCTCACCTACCCATGGACTATCCTACCTACCCACCTACCCATATAATATCCTACCAACCCACCTACTCATGGAATATCCTACCTACCCATGGACTATCCTACCTTCCCATGCTACCTCTCACCTACCCATGGACTATCCTACCAACCCACCTACCCATAGAATATCCTACCAACCCACCTACTCATGGAATATCCTACCTACCCATGGAATATCCTACCAACCCACCTACCCATGGAATATCCTACCAACCCACCTACCCATAGAATATCCTACCAACCCACCTACCCATGGAATATCCTACCAACCCACCTACCCATAGAATATCCTACCAACCCACCTACCCATAGAATATCCTACCAACTCACCTACTCATGGAATATCCTACCTACCCATGGACTATCCTACCAACCCACCTACCCATAGAATATCCTACCAACCCACCTACTTATGGAATATCCTACCTACGCATGGACTATCCTACCTACCCATGATACCTCTCACCTACCCATGGACTATACTACCTACCCATGCTACATCTCACCTACCCATGGACTATCCTACCTACCCATGCTACCTCTCACCTACCCATGGACTATCCTACCTACCCATGCTACCTCTCACCTACCCATAGAATATCCTACCAACTCAACTACTCATGGAATATCCTACCTACCCATGGACTATCCTACCAACCCACCTACCAATAGAATATCCTACCAACCCACCTACTCATGGAATATCTTACCTACCCATGGACTATCCTACCTACCCATGCTACCTCTCACCTACCCATGGAATATCCTACCAACCCACCTACCCAAGAATATCCTACCAACTCACCTACCCATAGAATATCCTACCAACTCACCTACTCATGGAATATCCTACCTACCCATGGACTATCCTACCAACCCACCTACCCATAGAATATCCTACCAACCCACCTACTCATGGAATATCCTACCTACCCATGGACTATCCTACCTACCCATGCTACCTCTCACCTACCCATGGACTATCCTACCTACCCACCTACCCTATAATATCCTACCAACCCACCTACTCATGGAATATCCTACCTACCCATGGACTATCCTACCTTCCCATGCTACCTCTCACCTACCCATGGACTATCCTACCAACCCACCTACCCATAGAATATCCTACCAACCCACCTACTCATGGAATATCCTACCTACCCATGGAATATCCTACCAACCCACCTACCCATGGAATATCCTACCAACCCACCTACCCATAGAATATCCTACCAACCCACGGAATATCCTACCAACCCACCTACCCATAGAATATCCTACCAACCCACCTACCCATAGAATATCCTACCAACTCACCTACTCATGGAATATCCTACCTACCCATGGACTATCCTACCAACCCACCTACCCATAGAATATCCTACCAACCCACCTACTTATGGAATATCCTACCTACGCATGGACTATCCTACCTACCCATGATACCTCTCACCTACCCATGGACTATACTACCTACCCATGCTACATCTCACCTACCCATGGACTATCCTACCTACCCATGCTACCTCTCACCTACCCATGGACTATCCTACCTACCCATGCTACCTCTCACCTACCCATGGACTATCCTACCTACCCATGATACCTCTCACCTACCCATGGACTATCCTACCTACCCATGCTACCTCTCACCTACCCATGGACTATCCTACCTACCCATGCTACCTCTCACCTACCCATGGACTATCCTACCTACCCATGCTACCTCTCACCTACCCATGGACTATCCTACCTACCCATGCTACCTCTCACCTACCCATGGAATATCCTACCTACCCATGCTACCTCTCACCTACCCATGGAATATCCTACCTACCCATGCTACCTCTCACCTACCTATAGACTATCCTACCTACCCATGCTACCTCTCACCTACCCATGGACTATCTTACCTACCCATGCTACCTCTCACCTACCCATGGAATATCCTACCTACCCATGGACTATCTTACCTACCCATGCTACCTCTCACCTACCCATGGAATATCCTACCTACCCATGCTACCTCTCACCTACCCATGCTATCTCTCACCTACCCATGCTACCTCTCACCTACCCATGCTACCTCTCACCTACCCATGGAATATCCTACCTACCCATGGAATATCCTACCTACCCATGGAACCTCTCACCTACCCATGCTACCTCTCACCTACCCATGGAATATCCTACCTACCAATGCTACCTCTCACCTACCCATGCTATCTCTCACCTACCCATGCTACCTCTCACCTACCCATGCTATCTCTCACCTACCCATGCTACCTCTCACCTACCCATGCTACCTCTCACCTACCCATGCTACCTCTCACCTACCCATGCTACCTCTCACCTACCCATGCTACCTCTCACCTACCCATGCTACCTCTCACCTACCCATGCTATCTCTCACCTACCCATGCTACCTCTCACCTACCCATGCTACCCTCACCTACCCATGGAATATCCTACCTACCCATGCTACCTCTCACCTACCCATGGAATATCCTACCTACCCATGCTACCCTCACCTACCCATGCTACTCTCACCTCCATGCTACCTCTCACCTACCCATGCTACCTCTCACCTACCCATGCTACCTCTCATCTACCCATGCTACCTCTCACCTACCCATGCTACCTCTCACCTACCCATGCTACCTCTCACCTACCCATACTACCTCTCATCTACCCATACTACCTCTCACCTACCCATACTACCTCTCATCTACCCATACTACCTCTCACCTACCCATGCTATCTCTCACCTACCAATGCTACCTCTCACCTACCCATGCTACCTCTCACCTACCCATGCTACCTCTCATCTACCAATGCTACCTCTCACCTACCCATGCTATCTCTCACCTACCCAGGCTATCTCTCACCTACCCATGCTATCTCTCACCTACCCATGCTACCTCTCACCTACCCATGCTACCTCTCACCTACCCATGCTATCTCTCACCTACCCATGCTACCTCTCACCTACCCATGCTACCTCTCACCTACCAATGCTACCTCTCATCTACCAATGCTACCTCTCACCTACCCATGCTATCTCTCACCTACCCATGCTACCTCTTACCTACCCATGCTACCTCTCACCTACCCATGCTACCTCTCACCTACCCATGCTACCTCTCACCTA
Source organism: Archivesica marissinica (assembly GCA_014843695.1). Lineage (NCBI taxonomy): Eukaryota > Metazoa > Mollusca > Bivalvia > Venerida > Vesicomyidae > Archivesica > Archivesica marissinica. The sequence goes on along the minus strand of CM026386.1, from coordinate 76,811,330 downwards.
CCCATGCTATCTCTCACCTACCCATGCTACCTCTCACCTACCCATGCTACCTCTCACCTACCCATGCTACCTCTCACCTACCCATGCTACCTCACCTACCCATGCTACCTCTCACCTACCCATGGAATATCCTACCTACCCATGCTACCTCTCACCTACCCATGCTACCCTACCTACATCCTCACCTACCCATGCTACCTCTCACTACCCATGGAATATCCTACCTACCCATGCTACCTCTCACCTACCCATGCTACCTCTCACCTACCCGGAATATCCTACCTACCCATGCTACCTCTCACCTACCCATGCTACTCACACCTACCCATGCTACCTCTCACCTACCCATGCTACCTCTCACCTACCAATGCTACCTCTCACCTACCCATGCTATCTCTCACCTACCCATGCTACCTCTCACCTACCCATGCTACCTCTCACCTACCCATGCTACCTCTCACCTACCAATGCTACCCTCACCTACCCATGCTACCTCTCACCTACCCATGCTACCTCTCACCTACCCATGCTACCTCTCACCTACCCATGCTACCTCTCACCTACCCATGCTACCTCTCACCTACCCATGCTACCTCTCACCTACCCATGCTACCTCTCACCTACCCATGCTACCTCTCACCTACCCATGCTACCTCTCACCTACCCAGCTACCTCTCACCTACCCATGCTACCTCTCATCTACCCATGCTACCTCTCACCTACCCATGCTACCTCTCACCTACCCATGCTACCTCTCACCTACCCATACTACCTCTCATCTACCCATACTACCTCTCACCTACCCATACTACCTCTCATCTACCCATACTACCTCTCACCTACCCATGCTATCTCTCACCTACCAATGCTACCTCTCACCTACCCATGCTACCTCTCACCTACCCATGCTACCTCTCATCTACCAATGCTACCTCTCACCTACCCATGCTATCTCTCACCTACCCAGGCTATCTCTCACCTACCCATGCTATCTCTCACCTACCCATGCTACCTCTCACCTACCCATGCTACCTCTCACCTACCCATGCTATCTCTCACCTACCCATGCTACCTCTCACCTACCCATGCTACCTCTCACCTACCAATGCTACCTCTCATCTACCAATGCTACCTCTCACCTACCCATGCTATCTCTCACCTGCCCATGCTACCTCTCACCTACCCATGCTACCTCTCACCTACCCATGCTACCTCTCACCTACCCATGCTACCTCTCACCTACCCATGCTATCTCTCACCTACCCATGCTACCTCTCACCTACCCATGCTACTCTCACCTACCCATGCTACCTCTCACCTACCCATGGAATATCCTACCTACCCATGCTACCTCTCACCTACCCATGCTACCTCTCACCTACCCATGCTACCTCTCATCTACCCATGCTACCTCTCACCTACCCATGCTACCTCTCACCTACCCATGCTACCTCTCACCTACCCATGCTAGCTCTCACCTACCCATGCTACCTCTCTCACCCATGTTATCATATACAGATGATATAAATGCAACGCGATATTGAGGACGATACCATTACAGTAAGATATAGTGAAACACGCTTTTATTTTCACTAAGTGATTGTATCTCATTATACCTGGTCGATACCAACTACCTGGATCACCTATATCGTGTTTATTTTATTGGTTTTCTGTTTATATACATATTTCACATATCGCGTTGGACCAGTACCATAGTGGCGTCCGTGGTCCAGTGGTAGAGCGTCGGATTAGTACTGGTTAACAACTTAGGTCGGCTAAGCCTGCCCAGGAAAACATGTCTAGGTCTCCGATAGGGGTTTGACATTAATGGAACATACATACATACAT